>CALSBV010010288.1:4987863-5042863 GCA_943590825.1 Bovichtus diacanthus
GTGTTAGTGGCTTAGAAGGGACTCCTTCTAAGCCACTAACACAACAAAAGCCCCCCCGACCCCTATTCGTGTACATGCAGGGATGGTAAGATCACTGCAGAGTGCTGGGGGGTCAGGCCCTCTGCACCGAGCATTTAAAAAAATGAACTGTAGGCATTTAGAGCCATAATAGATGTTGAAAGAAAGAAAAGGAAAAGGTTGCGGGGGCAGAGCCGGTGGTTGGGGGGGGGGGGGGGAGGTGGGCAGTGCACCTTGACAGGAAACATAGAGGTGAGGAGCAGAGAGAGGTTAGTTTGACAGAGAGAAAAGAAGTGGTGGTGTTGGTGAGGAGGGGAGGAGGAGGGGGGGGTCGCTGTGGAAGTGCCAAGCCCACTTTTAACTGAACAGAGGGGTGGTGAGTGGAGGTGGGGTGAGGCAGGAGGAGGGAGACAAAGATAGAGATCAGGGGAAAATAAAAGGGGGTGAGCAGGGGAAGGAAGAGGGGAGGAAGGAGAGGATGGGTGAGAGGAGCTGGGGGGGGTGAGAATGAGGGGGGTGGAGGGACCTACTGCACCTTGACACTTGCTCTCACCACAGCACCTGATAAGTGCAATGGAAAAACGTCTGGTTTCCTCCTGCATGTTAAGTGGTTTATATTCTCCTCCTCTCCATGCAGCCTGTAGCTACAGTCTGCTACTGTACTGACGCTACACCCAGGTAATAACAGACAAAAGGAAATGACAAGAGAGAGAAGAAAAACAAAACAAAGGAAGAAAGAAAGAAAGAGCGAGAGAAAAGAGAAGCACACCTTTCCTCGTGTGTTGTGCTTTTTATTTTTTGGGGGGGGACGATTTTAGTCTCGCGTGAGAGACGTAATCTTTGAATGGGTTGCCTGAAAAAAAAACAACTAGGTGATTTCAAAGAATGTCCTTCTCTTAATGTTCATGCGTCGGTTTTCAACGTGTCCCTCTTCATTTCAAAAACAATTTTGTGCGTAGAGATTTAGATGCAGAGTTTTATTTGCTCGACAGAGGATCAGATGAAGGTGCATATATATCTTTACTACCTCATGCATGTACTGACAAGGAACTCATTGCCATGATTTGTAAGTGGGTCTCTCCACAGAACAGCATTAACAATATTCACTTTAGATAACATATGATTCCAGGCGCGAGGAGAGGATGGGTTTCTTAGAAATGCTTTGTTAGCACTCTCCCCCTTGATAAATGATTGAGGACATGTGGCCTGAGACATCAATACAATCTCTGTTGTAATTAAAAAAAAGAAAAAAAAAAAGAAGGTGCACACCAACAATATTACACAGCTTTCACTTTGTCCGTCTCTCTCTCTCTCTCTCTCTCCCTCCCTCTCTGTCTCCCCCTCTCTCACTCGCTCACCCACTCTTCCTCTCATTGAGCCCCGGAGCAGAGAAGAGATAATTCAAAAAGCACTTGCATGGAGTGAAACATGAAAAAGGGAGACATATGAAATTAAATTCTCTCTTTTCGCTCTATTGTTCTTTCATTTTCTCTCCTTTGTTACATAAATGCATAAAAGCAAGGCAAGCTAGATTCTAATTATGATTTTCACAATACTAAAAGATTCTTTTTTTTCTCTTTTTTTTTAAATGAAAGAAAGGTGTCACAAACAAAGCAAACTTACTGTTCCAGCACTTTGTCAAAGTCAAAGTACTGCAAGTGCTGCATCACTAAACTTCAATAAACTTAATCTTTTTCTTTTTTTTTCTCCCCCCCCTTAGCGTCCTCAAGAACAATTATATAATAAAATAGTTTTCAAAATTGAGACTTGCCTCAATACTGCTGCTTTGCAACAAAAGAAGTAGAAATAGAGGGAAAATCACCCAAATATTTTCCTTTCTATTCTTAATGAACATTGTCCCTTCTTTTATTTTTTAAGCTTAACCAGGTCAGAAGCAAACGCATCGTATCCAGAAAGCCAATGCATGCCTTTGTTCTGTGTGAGCGCAAATACTGTAGGAGGCGGTTGGTCGGCCTATCAGCTGCAGCGAAATGCTGCTGTTAGAAGCTACCAGGCAAAATACCACAAAAACCACCCAGTCAGATGGGTGCTTTATTGGGAGCCCTGCGGTGGCCAGTGAAGGTTCGAGGATGGGGGACTGAGCAGCTCTGTCAGAGTGAGCTTGGGAAGAGCCCATGTGGTGAGTAGGAGCCCCCAATTTTGGTTTATAAAAAAACAAACGTCAACCCATGAAATGCTGCAAATGTTTAAGTCTGCACTGCTTCTGAACTCTTACTCCTATCCTGTGTTGGGACAGCCTTGCTGTGCAGAAGACGGAAACCTTCTTCTGTGCCTCGCACTGTATGGATAAGGTGTTATGTCGGTACACGTAGGTGCCGATGACACGTAGGGGTGAGGGAGAAGGGGGGGGTGGATGGGGGTGGGGGTGGGGGGGGAGGTGAGCCTTACCCCAGTAGAGGGCAGTCTCTTGCCGTCAGGGTTTGGGCGCATGGGCAGGGAACTGTAGAGCCTCACACCTCGATCTGCAGCACCGTATCTGCTCTGGAAGAGGAGAGAGAGAGAGAGAGAGACATTTTAAGCATAGTTTCATCCTTTGACAGAGACACTAAAATAAAATCACAATCAAAAGATCCCGGTTTAAATTGAATTTGTTTCAAACTCATTTAGTTGTAGCTTTAAAGTAAGTTTTATTTTCTCATCCAAAGTGCAGGGATCGTACACTCTATAGTTCTTTTCATGGTCCTCATTTTTATCTATGAGTGCTGCTTTCCGCCAAGTCGGAGAGCCTGCACATTGGCTGCCATGTTAAATCACATCACCTCATGGTGATGTACCACACATAATAACTGGATAAGGTTGGCTCTGTAGCGGCACTAATGGAACTAAGCTGTTGTGTTTGGTAGCCAGGGTTCCTGCGCTCTGCTCCACTGTACTCTACAGACTCCATTTTTCTATACGTTACACAGCTGATAATTAGAGTGTGGTGGGTTCTGAGCTCCTCCCTGTACTTGCCTACGTGGGCTTTCGCTGTACAACATAACCTGAGGGAGCGGTGGCAAAGCCCTCGGTTTGGGAAGCTAATTATTTGCAACAAGTGGTCCCTGCCAGGGAAAGACAGTGGCGTTCAGTGTGCTTCACACAGCGGTCCACAGCCTCAGCGGGGGTTTTCCCAGGCTTCACTTCTAATCTTACTTTCTCCATCTCACTCATTGTCTTGATCTCTCTGCTCACAAACACATTTCGCTGTGATATTATGTCGTCATTACATTAACATCTCTCTTCTGTAACATCTGGTCAACTGTCTACATGTCAGTTCTGTCATCTGATTTGTACAACAGTGATACCCTATTTTTGTACGTGTTAATTGATTAAATGAGCTACATCCTTTTGCTGGTGTCGGAGAGTCTATTTTAGCTTCTCTACGCTGCCTGCTGTTAAAATAAACTCTGTAGCTGGTGAGGTGGAAACTGGTTTCTCATAAATTTAGAGGATAAAACATGAATTTATATTTGGTAATGGCTATGGCTCCTGTCTGCTATGTATAGTGCTTAATGACTTTGCCACACTTGATACATACAGTCCACTAATGAGGACGTGATGTAGATTATTGAGGGAGGAAGAAACACAGTGCAGCAATCTAGAACAAATATCACATTATCTCCCTCATACTTAATCTTTAGCCAGTATTAGTCTGTCTCCCCTTCTTTCTTTTTTTTTTACACACATCCAAGGGCATGGCTTCAGTTTGCTGTGCTTTGAGACATGCAGTATTTGACTATATTTAACAATTGAGTGAGAAAACCTCCCTGAACCAACCAAAACTGGCCCTGCTTTTCACTTCTAGTCAGTCACATGGTGCGGTCAAACAGGCATCCAGCGCACTCATGAGCATAGCAGGCCTCAGCTTTTATAGTGGAACCGCCATAAACACACCTTGCAGATTGTGTTTATGGGCCTAAACGCATAGTGATTAACTCGCATTGAAACCCACGGGCAATGTATGCGAAAGCTTACGTAAGATACCAGGCATGAAACATATTAGAGAAAAAACACAGGCTCTACCAGCGTGATTCATACCTTATAATAAGCAGTGTTGTATGCAGAACAGTATACAGTATACTGATCTAATGGCCTATCACTGACAGTATACAGCGGCAGGCAATCCCCCGAGGCAGAGCGAGAGTACTTGCTGTGTAAGGTTTTGATTTCCTGTGCTCATTATGAAAGGTGAAAACAGATGAGTAGACAGCAGTGGCTATCTCGTCGATATGGTTCGCATAATGATGACACAGCGTTATTAAAAAGAACTCTCATTTACAACTTTCTTAGATGCTGCAACGTCCTGATATCCAACGGACCAAAAACCCACAGAAGAAAAACCCATCCCTTCTGGATTTGCAGTAGGTTTTTTTTCAATGTGGATTTGCAGCTTTCCTATACTCGAATGTACAATGTTTTCTTCATCGCAACATAGAAATATACCTGCTATTTATACTATCTGCCGTTTTAGGTCATAATCAGCAACATGACCCTGTATCTTGTGCCTTTTTACGTCCTCCAGTCAGACATTTCTTCTTCTTTATACCTTCCTACTTAGAGCTCCTGTACACTAACTGCAGCCCTCAATGGAGACTTTTTCTTTCTTGGCTTGTTAGGTAGCTTGCCAGCCTCGCCGCTAAATGAATGCCTCGCAGAATGGCTGCTTTAGCCAGCAAAGGAGCCACAGTAAGTGAATGTTTGATATTTCTCCAGTGTGCCAGGCTAATCTGGCCCTGTGGCATGCCATTACGGGGCTAATAACAGCTGTCTGCGGCCTAGAGGGGACACAAGCAGGCCTGGCTGCGCTAACTGGCCCTGACAGACTCATTAGGAGTGCTGGCACCCAGAACAGCAACAGCCAAACTCCTCACATTTCCTTGCTGGCTCACAACAGTTTGCAAGTGCAAGAAGCATTGTTCTCTACATTTGTTCTCTGACACCTTTCTTTTGTTTTCCAGTCCTCAGTTCAGACGCTCTCACTCTTGTCACCTCTCTTTCATTTTCTGGCTGGCTTTAGGTTTCTGTGATATTTCTACCAAAACCAGATGCTGCCAGCCGTTTACCATCTCTGCTCAACACCATGTTGAGTCTAAGCACTTACTCGTTTTTTCTTTTTTTTTTTTTTTTACCCCGCACACCCACACTGTAGTTCTGACCAAAATAGAGCAGAAGGCAGAGTTCACTTGTTTGCTCACGCTACTGTAATCCTCCCGGAGAAAAGCAAAAAGGTAAAATACATAAATAAAATACCTCCGTAACTCACTCACAGTTTCTAACTGACTTTGGTGTGCAGCCACAGGAAGATGCTGCACCACCCCAGGAAGAGGCTGGCATCCTCTGAACTTTGTATCAGTTACTGTAGCTGGGCCTGGCTGGGGACAAGAGGGACTTCCCCAGGCAGACAGCAAAAGCAAACATTGTCCTGTCGCTTGGCAGAGTGGAGCCAATCAGTACAAGCTGAGCAGGCAGACAATAAACACGGCGAGCCAATGACGATCGTCTGGATGTAGAACCATTAACAATGGGGTGGGGGGGGTACAAGCAGTGCTGTGATATGCTTTCTCGCACGGCTCCTGCCATGTGACGAGACTTTCATGTTCACGTACAGATTTACATGATAATGATTATACTGATGAAGGTGACAGTTTCAGGTTGTGTCAGTCAAATCATGTTGGAACAGTGTATCCGCTGAGATAAGGTAAAAAGTGCAATGTTGAGTGTTTCCAACAACAATGAGTGATTGAACCACCACATTATACGTATAATCGAGGCCAACAGATACTGATTATCCGGCAAGATGGAGTTATCACAAACACACTGGTATCAGCATGTACACTGTCAGATAAGTTTAGAAGAAACTGCAGAAATAAATGTTGAATTGGCTGCATTTTTTGCACATTATTCGACTCATAGTATATCTTTTGATCGACATGTTTGTATTATTCATGGTTTATGTTCGACCACGTATTAAAGACGTTCACGTCATCGCTGGTGAAACGGCAAAAATATGTTTACGCTGCGTTTTTATGTAAACACAAAACAATTAAAGGAGACGCAAAGAGAATAACGCATATCGCATTTTTACTACATCTAAATATCCAATAAAATCCATTATCTGACAGCCTCTTGTATCTTATTAATATTCATCCTCTTTAGTTTTCTGCAAATCAGCAGCCTAAAGCACAGCATGCGCTACGACGCATCTACTCATTAGATATCAGCGTTGCCTTTTTATAGGCGGGGGAGGTGGGGCACTGCAAAGCCAGAGGCACAGCTGTGGGGGTATAGTTACCTGTAACGTTAGCTGTTGCATGTTATATTATTTACGCAGATCTGGACTTAATGGAACACATGTGTGTCTGCAGCCGACATTCTTCCCAGATTAGCTGAAAGGCCTGCACACATCAGACTCCACCGATGAGAGGAATGCAAGGGCCTAGACCGGCTTATGAGGAAACCCTATCACTCATCTATAGTATACAGTAATGTATGCGCACACACACACAATCACGCCTGTACACACACACACGCTGTGTTTAGACAGAGCTCCATACTGTATGTACAGTATGCACTCAACAATACGTGCGCAGTGACACAGGACATCACTCTCATTTCGAACCGGTGCCGTTGTTCCTGATGCTTCCACTGGTAACATACATTACCCTGTCAATTCTGTCGCGTTAGCATATTACACAATATCAGTTGGATTTCCAGCTGCGGTGGTCTAACAGTCAATAACAGAGCATGAATCACTTTTTCAGTGGTTTTTAGAGACTTAAGTCTGAGACTAAACCTACTGAAGTGTGCAACATTGGTTTGCATATCGTGATGAATCACGTCCCTTCGTATATTTAGTAAATTCGACGACAGATGATTGAGGATATAATTTCCACCATGCTTCATGATGTTTACATGCTTCTTACATACATACTTTGTAGCTTTGGGTTTATATTTAATCATGAGCTGAATTTCCATCTCAGTTTGGAGGAGTGTACCGTATGTACACCAATCATACCAGAATTTCATAAAGACAAATGACTTTGATTTTTAGGATTCTTAACTTTATGAAACCATTTTTACTTTGCAGGGACTTAAGTTTGATGCCACAGTAATATAACCACCTCCATCTGTGACTTTTAGACTTCAGACCTTGAAGACACTGACATTTAAATGTTGTTTATTTCAAAGCGAAGGACCGACTTCAACTATGATAGAAACAGAGAAGTGACTTGCATTCATTTTATGCCTCAAAGTTCATGTACAGAAATGTGTTTGGACTCCATTGTTAAGCCAGTACTTGTGTAATATAGTGAATCAATACAAAGCATTGACTACTAAAGGCTGGAAGCTGGACCTGAATTGCAAAAACACAGCGATGCATATTGCACATACCCATGTCTTCGTTTACAGTGATGTTGTTTGTTTAGATATTTCTGATCATTTCCGCATAGATTAGAAACAAACAAGCTTCGTCACATCTCATTTGGCTATATATGTAACATTTATTACCAAATAGCTGCAGTGAGAAAGACAGACGAATGAGTGCGTGCGTGCGTGCGTGCGAGCGTGCGTGCGTGCGAGCGTGTGTGCGAGCGTGCGTGCGTGCGAGCGTGTAAAAGAGATGTCAACTGAGGCCTAAGCAGCTCAACCATAACCAGGACATGAACCCAGGGGCTACCTGCCTCGGGCCACTGCTGACACTCAAACTACTGATCACACCATCGGGAATATCCAGCCAACACCAGCGTTTGAGCTGGGGCTATTTATAGCTGACCGCAGCTTTTACTCTCCATCCATTCCCGGTGTAAACTCGTGTGAGTGTGTACGTACGTACGTGCTTACGCTTGTGCTTTTTTAGGAGGGAACAACTGATTATATAACACTGGATATGAAGCTTTTGCCTTTCGTGTCACCTATGTTCTCCGGGCCTCTACTGTAGGCTCGTCACTTCTCTTCACCCCCCTCACAAAGCATCCACCCTTCCTCCTCCTGCCTCATCTTCAGTTTACATTCCTCCAAAGTTTTTTCGTTGTCCCACCAGTCAACACAGATCGTAATTTACACGCGAGCACAGTACATCGGCTGAGCCTCTGGCATCAGCCCCTCTCTCTGTCTATCAATATGTACATTCATCTGTCTCTCGATATCTTATTTTTCTCTTTATTCTCCGTCTCCCGGCATATCAAGAGATGAGCATGTCATGTTGGAATGCAAATACATTGTTATGTTGGTTAATGCTGAAAACATACAGTGGAAAGTGAGGGCAAGGAAGTCACATTTTCCTTTTATTGCGGCAATTCCTAACCCAACTCATGCCACAACATTTTCTACTGTAAGTAACCTAATTCGAGCGTTTGTCAATATTGTGGTAGCTCTTCAACCTCGCACTTAACAGGCGGCGCCGTAGTTGTCGAAAACCTGACTGTTCCCGAAGCTTTTCATGTGATAAACCAGTGAAAAGGTTTTGCTCTCTTTAAGAAACACAATAATCATAATATTAAAATCGGAGGGTTTACGCTTCTGCAACAGTTTGTTTTTCCAACTGTGTTCTCGTTTCTCAAACTTTTTGTGACACTGTGCTCCCCGACTCTTTCTTGTTCTTTCTAACTTGACATTGTGTGTCTATACCTGCAGCTACAGACGGCTGTCACAGGGTGTAGATTCTGTATCTACTGGAACAACAATGTCGAGCCTGGCCGCACGTTTTCAGGCATGTAGATAATTCAACAGCACCATCTAAAAATTGTACCAAAGCCTATATAATAAGTACAGTTGGCTGAGTGGATTATTGAGTGATATTTCAAATCTCCACACAGGGAAATAGAGTAAAACTTATGGATGTAATTAAAGAATTCTGCTCCAGTCAACGGTTCAAGTAAAGTTTGTCGAAAGATTCATCAAAGTGATACAATGTGCTGGAATAACTAGTGAAATGTGTTCACTCTCTTTTCTGTCACTTTCTGCCCTTTATGTTACGTTTGACACAAAAGCAGGAGAGATGGAGCACATTAATAAAGCGCATTCGGTGCCCCGTGCTTTCTCAGATACAGAGGGGAGAAAAGAAATTTTTCATTTTCAAATGTTTTTTGTTGGGTTTTTTTTTTTTTTTCTTTCCAGAACGGTTTCCTGAAGGCAAAACAACATGATGTTACAACAATACAACTTACAACCAACAAGCAGAGCCAGCACCTCCGCTGTGCACTGGCCACAACTAGTGTGTTACAGGCAGAAAACAGATGGTTGGGAGAAGATTTAGCTAATACAAAAACAGGGGATTTTCTCTTTTCTTTTTTTTTCCCTCTTTTTTCCAAGAAGAGGTACACGCAAAGGCTAGATTAGTTTAATACAGGCAGAAGCTGAGGAGAATAATTCCTTAACAAATTGGGACTGCTTAGGAGAGCAGAGACTCCCGAATGTCAGTTTGCATTTGTCATCTGATTTCATGAGAAATGACTGTGATATAAATGTTCTCGTGTTTCCTTTTAACAGAACCAAGCAAATAAATCCCCATATACTCTGCATCACAAGGAGCAGAATGGTGCAGTGCTGAAATGATTAGTTGATTAGCAACAGACATTTAATCGACAACATTTATGATCATCCAGTAAATATTCTGTAATTCCAGCTGGTAAAATATGACAATTTTCTGCTTTTTTTTTTTGGTTTTCTAATATTATTAGTTTAATATTTTCGGGGATTTTGGACTGTTTTTGGACAAAACAAGTAATCTGAAGACGTCAACTTTGGCTCTTAAGTAATCACGATTGGCATTTTCATTTCATTCTGACATTTTATTGACTAAAGAGCAATCGATTAATCTGAAAAATAATTAACGGATCGATAATGAAAACAAATGTTATACGCAGCCCCTATAAAAGTGCCAAAAGGTTCAAAACGAGTGCAACTTTGTCTTGTAATGAGTCAGTGTAATCTCTCACTTGCATTACTCTGCATTCTTTTAATGAGCATAAACTGAACATGGCCAGTAATATAGTCACACTATATTTGAAATGGTGCTAATGCTTTGTATATTTTTAGTCAAGATGCATTTACTACGAATAAAAGTGTTGCCGTTTACCAGATAAGACCTGCAGAGGAAGTCAATGTCTATGTTAGGAAACTCTTTTACAGTAAGTCAGCTTTAGCAACATATTTAGAAGTTCAATCACACGTCGTAGAGAGAGAGAGAGAGAGAAAGTGAGAGAGAGGCAGTGAGAGAGATAGAGAGATAGAGGGAGAGAGTTGGTTGAGAGTTGATATGCTGACTACAGGCAGTTGATTTGGTTTCAGAGAGCATTGTTACGGTGCTTTGAATTAATGCCTCCCAAAGAGTGCAATTGTGATTCTTGGGCTGTGCTGACAGAATATTTGACAGCCTAGGGTGAGCTGCTGATCTCAGCTGAATCCTCTGTTCTGAGTGTGTGTGTGTGTGTGTGTGTGTGTGTGCGCGTGCGTGTGTGAATGTATGGTTGATACCCAACACATTCATACACCTACACATGTTCAGATATGTGTGGATGTGCAAAGCAGTCAAAACGGCCACACGAATATGTGTACAGACTCCCACACACACACACACACACACACACACACACACACACACACACAGGGATGCACAAAGACAGAGTGGACAGCATGTGATACCGAGACTCATATGAACCATCACACGAAATCCTAAAAGACTGTTAACTAAGCGCTAACACACACAGAGGCACAAACAACCTGAGTATGCAAACAACACTCATATGCAGCTAAATTGAGCACATTCACTTAATCAAGATGAAACAAGGATTCTCTTTTCTTTTCTCTCCCTGCAGGAATCGTGTTGTCCCTTCTGGACTGCTGGAAGAATAAAAATGTAAAAAAAAAAAAAAAACATAGACAAGCCCAATGTGTCATTACAGTGATGGGAAGAAAAAAAAGATGCTCCGTCAAAATAAATATG
The DNA here is from genome assembly GCA_943590825.1 of Bovichtus diacanthus. Taxonomy (NCBI): domain Eukaryota; kingdom Metazoa; phylum Chordata; class Actinopteri; order Perciformes; family Bovichtidae; genus Bovichtus; species Bovichtus diacanthus. The sequence continues at coordinate 4,998,827 of CALSBV010010288.1, forward strand.
CGGCAGAGGACCGGTCCAGTTTGACAGCAGCACACATCATAAAAATCATTTGTGAAAATGCAATACACAAACCTGCAGATACTGCAAATATCTGGCTAGAAATTAGGCGAAAAAAAATGTGATGCATGGAGGTGGATTGTAGGCAATACAGACTGAAAATCGAGAAATAATGTGTTTAAACTGCCATTAACAATATAGATAACACTGAATATTCAATATTGATTTATATAATTGATTAGGTTTTGCACCTGAAGGTATACAAATGCAACTACTGAGTGTATTGACAAAGCTTTTCACACAGAGAGACATGCAAGTCTCCAGCATATGATACCCAACCTCACAGTATAGTCTACACAGTGCAGTTCATTTACTTGACATCTTATTATTCACTCTCATTCTGCAGAGGCTGGTAATGATGCATTTAAATGCAAATAGATTTCAAATGTATAGTAGCAGAAAACTGTACATAGCCAATATGTTTTTAGTATCCCTTCATGGCCAAATGTGCTGCTTCTCTCTGTTTAACATCACTGTAAATTCAATATATATATATATATATATATATTTACTGTTGGTTAGACAAAGCAGAACATTGGAATATCACCTTGGGCTCTATATGAAAAGCAATTTGTGTTTTCTGACATCAACGCCTTAATTGACGATAATAAAAATTATCATTATTTGCATCCCTACTTCAAATGTTGTGTAGTTTTAATAGCCAACAGACTATTTACTTGTGACTTGGCTAAGATAAGCACTTAACTTGAGAAACTTGACTTTGACTAATTGCAGCAAAAGGGGGGAAAAAAAGCTCTGACAACCAAGAGGAAATTCCTATCACTTATAGTTATATTCAAAGTGTGAAACCCTCCATAATAGTGTGCATGTATGACTCGCCACGAGTTACGAGACCATTGTAATGACACAAGTAGACCGAGCAGATGAGCCAAAGGCAGATATTTATAGTTTACACTGAGTAACGTTCCTTTCCCTCGTGTGAAACTGTCATTTTGGTTATTTGAGAACTTTGTTCACCACAGTGTCATGAAAAGTTTAGTAACAATGTGATTACACGTTTCCGTGTGGGTTTTTCGGAGGGTTTCCACGGTGAAAACCCTCCGAAATCTCGAGCATGAGAAACACACTTTCCGAGGAAACGCTCAGAAAACGCTACTTCATTAAAATTAACTGGATAAGGAAAAGAAAAAAACAAAACAATGGGAAGAGCAGGAGGCAGGAGACTCGCAGCCAACTGAAGAGTATAATTGTGATGCAGGTGTTGATTTCATGGATGGATACTTCTACTCTTGCAGCCCTCTCTCTCTCTCTCTCTCTCTCCATCCTTCTCTTTACCGCTGCTATCCATTCCTAGCACCTCTCTGCCTTCCCCTCTCTCTGCCTTTACATCTTTCTCTCCATCTTGAGTGCTGTGCCTCACCCTAATTAGAAATTCCCCCTCCGACCAACTGAAATTGAATTGCCCATCATTTGCATAATGATAGCTCACCGGGCTGACGGCTGATTTACCATGAGATGAAATGTAGCAATCACTTAAGAGAGTGACCATGAGGGAGTATGGGTAACGGGGGGTGCATGGGGAAGAGAGAACAAGAAGAGAGAATGTAAGAAAGAAATGGGATCACAAAGATGGAGAGAGGCAAAGAAGCACGGAGAGAGAGAAGGAGAGGAATCCGAGAGGTATTTAGGTTATTGTCTCATACAGCATAATAGCTGGAGGGAAGGCTGTGTCCTCAATATGACAGCAAGTGGACACAACAAGGACACATAAGGACGCTTATGTAACACCACTCCCCTTGTCAATGGAAGCACTTCTGACTTTCAACTCTAATTATCAAAGAGCATGGTTTCATACAGAGCTACTATTCCGCCGGAGTGCTGCAGAAATCCTGTATTCCCAAAATCCTAAATGATACGCTGATCTTTAGCCTCCCACTTTTCTATTGTTCCCAAACTCCAGCTGCCTTCTATCTAGGGTCATTCCACATTTCTTTATAAGTGGCGGACTATTCATTACGATCATTTTTTTTTGCGAGCAGCACAACTGGGAGAGGAATTAGACTTTTTATTTTTTATTTTTCTTTATTCACGGTAGCTTCTATTCAAAACGCAATCAACTCAATCAACAAAAGAAAGTCCGTCAAGCTAGGTTAACAGCTGGCAGCAGTTCAACTGTAGCTCGCCGGTCAAGGAACAAAAATCAACACCTCATAACACGTCTGCGCCTTTTAGTGTTCCTACTGAGAGCAAACCTTCCTCTGTGGGAAATGAATGATGAAAAGTTGATCATGAGCATCTAGGGTTAGGCTTTTTTTCCACTCTCAGAACAGGAATAAAATACTTTAATGAAACAAAACAAAACAATTAATGAATGTCAGTGGCCTCTATTGTTGTTGTGAATGTGAAGCTGTTAGTGCACTATTTTTAAGTCTCTCGAGTACATGTTTGGCAAGTTCTGACTTTGTTCCCCGCTCGAGATCAAAATCGGGAACTCCTGAGCCGCCACACGCCTTATAAGAAGTGGTCAGCCTGTCAAATGTGTAGTTGTCAGTGAACGCCCTCTCAGTTGCACAACTGCCACACCGTGAAGAAATTACTGTAATCAACGATATGATAATAATCTCGTTGTCTCGCCTCCTCTGGGGCATCGATCTCACATTCCACGAGGCCTGAAGATTTGATTTGTAAAAAATCCCGATAAACCTTGTCTCGGTGAGGTCACGTAAGTGTGGGCAAATCAAATAATGCGGCGTGACGAGTGTGATGTGGCAAAATGACGGTCTAAAAGCAGTCGAAAATCTTAACGCCCAGACAAACTTGCCACTGAGGGTTTTTATCCAAGTTGGGTTATGCATGGGAGTGAGTGGGCTGAGGCAAGAGGTGTAGAGGTCATATTTGTTTCTAATAGTCAGAGTGATATGTCGGGCTATCAGGTTGGAAGCTCTGCCCAGAGTCTGATAAGGCCACTGTTTATTGTCTAACTTCCACTCTTTAACCTGAGGAACCTCCGACTCTCACACGCGGTACTTTCCACTCCTTAGCCATTACCTCAACGTGTGTGTGTGTGTGTGTGCCATATACATGTGTGTATGTGTGTGTCTGCGTGAGAGAGTCCTCATGTGTGCGCGTCTGAATGTACGACACACATGTGCGTATGTGTGCGCTTGCGTGAGAGAGTCTTCGCGTGTGTGTGTGATCTTTGGTTTCCATCACGAGTGTTGACCTAATTAAAAAGTCCTGTCGATGCTCAATGAGTGACAGATCATCAACCAAAAGCACAGAAGTGCACACACTAAGACACACAGCTGTGCGCACGCACACACGCAAACGTCACTCAGTGCTAAAATCATTTATTAAATTCTTCAATCTCCTCTTCCTCTGTCCATCTCTACATAAGTGATCAGCGATCACATGTCGTATGTTAAAGTCGGCCGGCCCAGACAGGAGGGAGTTAAGTCCCTTATCTCTCCTCCCCAGAAGAAATTCCTACTAGAGGCCTCGCTCTGCTGGTTTCCTGCCTTCTTGCCCAATGCCCTATTTTTACTCATCGGCTCTAGAATACCAGGGGCAGCTTTTTCCTTGTCACTAACATATTTCCTGCCATTCTCACTCTGACATTTCTCCCCACTGCACGCTTCGCTCAAATCGTTCCCCCCTCTTTATGGGTCATAACCTTTCAGTCTGAGTCGTTCATATTCAAATGTACCGGCCGATGCCAGAGCCGCTGCGAGCTCAACCCGTCTGTCTGGTTGGCCTTTTTTTTTTTTTTTTGTATCTTTACAGGGTTTTTTTTTTTAACATCAGATTTCACTAGGTGTTAATTTGAGATCTTTCTGAGAGCTGCCAGAAACAATCAGGTCCACTGTGTGCTTTGCTGTCAGGTTATGAATGCTCATCCGCAAAACCATAAGCTGTTTGGTGTTTCATGGCTCCACGTTAGAAGAAAGAAAGACAATATTTTCTGTTTTATTTAAAAAGATGAATCTATCTTTTTGTTTTCAACAGCAAACAAACGCAACACCATTAAAACAGGCGCATAATCTTGTGCTCACTTGCACACACAGTGCAGTTTTCTCTCCAGTTTTTATTAGAGGAACCATTTCCTGACCTGTCCACATGGCAACAGGACCGTACTTATTCTAAACTGTGGTGATCAGTGTCTTCTTTTAGCTGAGCACCCGAAGGTGCACGGAGACGCGCAGTCTGCTCCTTAAAAGGAATCTGAAGAGTCTATTGCAAAAACAAATAAATGCCATTATTAAAATGAATAAACCAACGACTGTGATGGATATTCCCTTGAGTGCACAATAAAAAAAAAAAAACAGGATTTATGAAAAGAAATAAAAACGGAAATATGTGTTTTGGAAAATGAACCCTTTATCTGTCGCAACTGAAAATGATGAACCTAAAATTCAAACTGAAATTTGAATGGTGTCGTGTTTGTCCTTCGCTGCACCAATGAGCGGCGTCGAGCTCGCGTTAGCTGTCGTTCATGGCTCCTGTAACCTTTGCTCTGTGTATGCTAACGTTATTGTTAGGAATCAAGACACAAGACGTAACTAAAGAAGAAGTAAAGAGGTCAAACGATGCCCAACAAACAGACTACTGGTTTAAACACTAATAGGCTTAGTCTTTTTATTATCATATGAACAAACTCTTAAAATAATCTCAACCTTTTCGGTGTAGATTCAATGTTGTATTTTGGCAGCTGGGCCTGTCCCGTCAAAGTTATAAATCAAGATCTAGATTTTCTGTTTCTCCACTCTACTGGAGCATTTTTACAGCCTGAGTGACAAGTTGAACTCAAATGTACTACTTCACCCACAAGGCTCGGGAGTGGTACAGAATGTGCAGTTAGAAAATTCAAAGTAAGAGGCCTAAGGAGGCCTGAGGAGGAGAATGAATGGCAGTTTAATGAAAGCCTGGGGAGACATGATATCAGTGACTGGCTCTTTCACTGCAGCTTTCGTCCTATTCATACAGCAACAAGCTTTAAATGCAGGTGGATCGATGCTGGTTAAAAACACTAATGGCACATAAAGGGAGCACAATTCACTACTGTGTTTCTTTCTCGCCAAGGTCTGATCACTCCTAGACTATAAATGGAATGCAGCTCTCAGTAGAGAATTTCCCACCAGCTACAGGTGAACAAAAAAGCTCCATTGTCTAAATTTTCATGGCTACTTTTCTTTAAAAAAAAAAAAAAAAAAAAAGAAAAAAAACGGTGGCATTGATATTCCAAATAAAGATCGTTTTTATTGAATTTCATATTTGCAGTAATAAACGTTTGGATATTCATTCTGATGAGTGGGATATTGTGAACTAAAGACACACCTGCGCTTGAATAACACTGTCTATTGTATTGGTGGTGTGTGTGTGTGTGTGTGTGTGTGTGTGTGTGTGTGTGTGTGTGTGTGTGGGGGGGTTCTTTCTTTTTTTTTTTTTGTCCTTTTACTGGGTACATTTATGAATATCAATATTATTTCCCAGTAGGAGGTAAATGGTATTGAATGGTTGCCAGGCTGCTGGAGGGGAGACTACTCAGCTGACTAAAAGAGCCATTCTCCATTTTATCTCTCAATCAGTGTGTATCGTGTGTGCGTGTGCGCATGTGCGCGGGCGTGCGTGTGTGCGTGCGCGTGTGTGCAAATGCGTGTTCCGTTTTGACGAGGAGCAGAACGAGCTGGAGCTTGCTGCACCACTAGGCTATGTGAGAAAAAGTTCACGTGATGCAGGCAAATACAGCCGGTCTTCAGCAGGATGGAAAGACTGTAATCAAACCATAAATCAGAAATCACTGAACTGCCATCCACCCACCCCCCTCTCCCTCTCCCTTTTTCTTTTTTTTTTTTTTTTGTTACTACCCTCCTACTCCTCTGCAGCGCTCCCTAGCATGTCATGTTACATACAGCCATGCATAAACTGCCGTGAATAGAAAAAAATCAATGAAATCAATGAAAAAAGCCTTTTCCTCGTATCAAAGGTTTTTCGTCATGAGACGCCTGAAATCATATAGTGAAAGAAAAATCAGATGTTTTTTTCAGAACAGTGGGCTGTTTCCACACGCTTCTGTTCGAGGGCCTGCGTTTGTTGGTTGTGCATTCAAACCAGTTCTATACCTTAAACAAACAGCTCCGCAGTCACGTGTGGTTTTTTTCTGACTGCTCGCGAACACACGAAGTGCACATTTGTCTGGCCACGACTTTCATAGTGAGCCACCTGGTGTGCTGTAATATCAGGAGAACAGTGGGGTCATTGTGAAGGAGCTGTGTGATATCAAGGAGAGTGACCCATTTAGAGCCCAGCCACAGAGCTGACAAGCCTCTGTTATGTCTAGGACATCTGGAAGGCCGGAGTCGCTCACTCTCCGCTGTCCTCCACATATGAGTCAATCTTTTCCAGAGAGGAGAAGACATTTGACATGGTCACGGATATTTCACACGCTCACCTATAGGACCTGGTCCGGAGGTAGGCACTGTAAAGTGATGCTGATACAGCCGAGGGTCCGTTACAGTACACTGAGAAATGTGGAAGGGATCCAAACAATATCTGAAGCTGCTCTGGTAATCTGGTGGAGATTTTAAAGGGCTGGAATAACGGTGCAGCGCGTCGCTATCTGCTGCTCAGCAGAAGTGCCCTGCAAAGATCAAGTGATCAAGGGGGAAAAGTTCTATCTCATTATTCAAATGAGAATTACTTTTTCAGTAGCTGATTCCATCCAGTGATGTTCAAAAGGGGCCTTGCATATTCTGCAAAAATAACGGTAGCAGGAGAAACTGACTGCTTGAAGTAGAGAGGGGGGGAAAAAACACTGAATTCAAAGAAAAGAAACGTTAACATTCATGCATCATACACAATGCTGTCTAAAACGACTGAGATTTGTCCAATGAAGCTGCAGTGTTGCGCATTATATAAACGAATACATGAATGCATAATGAGAGGCCAAAATGAGCCAAGGAAAGCACACTGAAAAAAGAATCCCCCAGGGGGAAAGGAAATGATTCAGAATAGACTAGGACACAATTCATAATAATATTTGGAAGGAAACTTTTTTTCTCCCTCTGTTTAAAATCCATGCTTTAAATGTAAAACCACAACTGCCCTGCATGTATTGAGTGGCTTATTTCAACAGCGGGAATTTAAAAGATCTGTATTTTTACACGCAATTCAAAGCCTCACTTTCAGATTATGGCCTGAGGTGGGATTGCTGAGATGATATATGAACAAAATACAAGCTAACCTAATATATGTATGGTTCAAATGTAGGCATTTGTGCAAATGCAACGGCAAACGCTCTGATTATTCAATCTAAAAGATTCCCGTTGTCATTTCACTTTCTGTTGCCCAAACAATAATTCTGTATCATGAGGTAATTCATTTTTGTGTGGAGAGGCAATTGGCTGCAAAGATTGAATCATCGGCCCTTGTTACATTTTCCATGTAATTAAATCAGCTTCTGAAGAAAAAAAAAACGATGTAAACTGGCATGCGATTTAGGGAAATTTAGCATTTTTAATCACAGTACATTACTTTAATAACTCAATAAATCTGTGGCAGCTGGAGCATCTGAGAATGTTGTCACAGCCACTTAGTTCTGCATTTGCAACTAATACAGGCTGATGAGAATCAGCCCGAGAGAGAAAGAAATAAAAAGAGGGTTAGGAGAAATCCAACAGAGTGAGACAGAGAGGATGAGAATCCAGGGAGAAAGAAATAACAGCATGGCAGGTGGGAAACAATTGTGAGCAGGACCAGGAAGAAAGAAATATCACCGCAGACTTTGGCACATGGAGGAGCTCAACACTTCTCTCACCTCTTTCAGTTATTAACTGTTAATCCCCAATTAGCTCATCCGTCACCTCGGTGTCGTATGCGAAACCTGCTTACCCCTCGTGCTGCTTTGTTGCCTGGGTTTGTTTGTGCGGCTTAGTAATAGTAGTTGCCAAATACACTAAACAAGCCTGAATGATTACAGCAAAAATCGCATTTAATTGTAAAAGGGATGTCAAGAATGAATACAGTACAACAACCAAGCTGCCAGAGTGACTACAATTTGAAGCCGGCGTACCAAGTGTTGACCCCACAGCAGAAAGAGTTTGGTCTCTTTAAAATGAAGGGAAACGTTATTGTAATGTGAGAAAAGCTGGGAGTGTTGCTGAAAGGTCAGGCACCGGTTCATGGATTACCTCTCCGTATGTACATTTTTGCATATTTTCTCCGACACTGCTTCCCGCTCCAAGAGACACCTTTTTTTTTTAATCCAAACCACAATACTTTCGCAGACATAAAACCAGACGGCCGTCTTCTCCAGAAACTGGACTGATCATCTGTCCAAACAGCTTCAAACGAGCCCTGCTCACGTTTAGTGCTAAACTAAACATAGTGATTGAGTTCACACGAAAAGTCAAAAGGAGAAGAAGATGGACGGTTTGCGCCTCCTCCCCGACTTATGGTCCATTGGTTTCTTTTAGGGCTTTTGTTATCGATACATCTGTAGATTGTCCAACCAGCAGTCCATCATATACAGATATGTAATTTTATAAAAATGTATATATAAAAAAAAAAATGTAAAATTATATAAAACTGAGAAAAAAAACTCACTGGTTTCAGCTTCTCAAATGTGAGGATTTTTCCTCAGTTTTATTTTTAATATAATAATATAATGTTTGAAATGTTTTGCCGGACGACCTAAACTATTAATCGGTTATTAAAATTGTTGGCAATACTTTTTTTTGTTGATAAATAAATCAAATAGCATTTGAGCTGTAGTTAACGTTGCCTAAACTTCACTATGACTTAACCAGTGCTGAACAATAAATATGAAATTGATCAAAATCGCAATATGTACCGCTGCAATATCCAAATCACAGGAGGTTTAATATTTGTTAAAGGCAAAATATGTGTCAAAATACCATTTTGAATAAAGTCTTGTGGTGCTACACACCGTATTCTATAGACTTTGTTTGGTACAGATTCTATCAACATTTCTTTTAATTATTTTCATATATTCTTTCAATAAAAATGAGAATAATCATGTAACAATGATCATTCCCTCCAGTGTTGTATATCATATCGCAATTTCAATATCCCTCAAAATAATTGCGATTCGATATTTTTTTCCAAACCGTTCCGTCCCAGACTCAACCCTCGCAAAATGCTCATATTGGTGCTTTTGGCCTGCACTGACAAAAACAACGTCTTTGTCTTTTAGTGGTTGGAACGGAAAAGTACCGTGTGATCAACACTGTGGCCGTAACACCGACGTTTGATGTTGGCCGACGCTCACGGCTGCAATGACAACAACAGTGAGTGTGAGCAGGTGCATCAGCACAAATGAAAGTGAGAGCTGGTGTCCTGTTAGCACCTGCATGCCTGCGAAAGAGGACTCGGTTTGTGTGCATGTGTCGATGCTAACGTGTGGTATGTACCATTTTATTCTTTTCTTTTTTTTTTTTTTCTTCTGTAAGTTTGCCGATTTGCTCTCATCAGGCCTCTTTCTCTGTCTGCCAGATAAAGCTCTATCTCTCCATCTCCTCTTCCTCTCTGCCGGATGTTTGTTTTCTCGTTCCTTGCACAAGTACAGGGCTGTAACAGTAGAAACCTACATCATTTTACAGCTTAACAGTGTATCCCTAAGTCTGAGTTCACACAGACGTTTACCCACACCTTTCTCACATCAAATTTCTGCAAGGCGCACGGAAAAAACGACATTAAAAAAAAAAAAATCCTACGCCCTATTGAGGTGATTTTACATACGACATAGACAGGAGAGGCACGTGAAAGCATGATGGCACACAATCAATGTCCTGAAGGTGTATTGGCATGCATCTGTGCCCGTTCGCTCTATCTTTGCCGTTCCATTGAGGAGACTGAGGAGCCTTGTCTCCGCTGATACACAGTTTTTTTTTGATTCACTTAGCAGGCTTTGTCACATGCATGTTGGATTAGGCCTCTGACTAAAAATCTAACCGTGCAGCGCGAGCGCGCACACGCACATGCTGCTGCAGCACCCGCAAACCCGCAAACAGCCATTAGCAGGAAAGTGGTAGACCCGCTAATTAACTCATCATCTCAACACCTCTCTCCCTCGCTCTATGGATCTGGTTTCAAAGTACACTTTCCAAAAGTGCCACGGTGTAATGAAAAGCATTACAGCGTAGGACATACAAGTATATTTCCTTGTGCTCTCTGAGGACAAGAGGCGACACACAGGACTTGTAGTTTCTTCTATCGACTATGTGACTAACACTAAAATAGCACCCAAAGAGGCTAAGTTGATTTGACAGGACATGTACAAGGAAAAGCTATTATAACGCCATGCCAGGCTGATTTTGTAAGAATGTCTCGGCTGGGCAGCTCGATCCATTTGCAGATCAGGCAACAGTGGATCAGAGGCAGCTGTATTTTTTTTAATACTCCACAACAAACACACAACAGATCACATTTATAGTTCTGAATGTATCTGCTGGTTCCTCTTTCCCTCTCCCTTTCTCTCCATTTCTCTCATTATACATTTGTTAGGGCGTTTTCACACTGTGACGGAAAAGAAATTGCTGTTATTATACACCATTGAAAATGCTCGAAATGAAACCATGAAAGTTCCCTTCAATGCAAACTGTACAGTTTCCAAAAAATCTCCGACACAAAGCTGAGGACATTTTTTCTTCTTCTGTTGTTGTGGTTCATTCTGCTCTGAGGTCATTCGAAGAAGAGGAAGATCACTTTGTACTGCGTGCCAAAACAACCTCAAATGTCAATTACTGTTGCTCTAAAGCTAAAAGGAAGGAAGTGATGACACAGGTTTTCCTAACATTATCTTTTCATCTATTGTCCTTTGGACGATAATCAATTGAATGTCAAATGTTTCAGCCCTTTAACGGTTAACGTTAATCAAGGAACAGGCGTCTAATGTAAACTAATGATAAACTGTATGTGAGAACATTTGCACACGGTGAATTACCACCGCAGATTTATACCTGCAGCATCCACAACGATACTTTCACATTACAACGTTTGTTGTCTGTGCGTCTTTGCGTGTAATTCAGTTGGTCATTATTTCCAAATTAGAACGGTTGGGGAAGTCCGTTACGTGTCTCAGTATGGATTGGTTACTTTGGGCTATTGAGGAGCTGGTGAAAGATTCACACACTCTATATGTTAAGCAGCGGTCTTGTACAGTTGTATATGTAGACTGAGACCAACAACTGGGGTTTACATGTGACTATATATAAACATTATTACAAAGTCTGTTTCTGTGCCATGGCCTCATGGTGTCTGACATGGCAGAGCCGTGAAATGGCAGCGAAGCCAATTTACAGTTTATAACTCAACCACACATCAATAATAGAAAAAAAAAATAGATTACAGTAAATCCATGGTTCAAAAGCTGCATACCTTTGAAATGTCAAAGGGGAAACCACAATGGATAACTCATCTCAAAACTCATTTCAACTGCACAGTGCAAGCTGTATTACAAATATTCAACAGCCTACTGTTCCCTCAAGGTATTTTTCAGCAAAACACTCTATACATTTTCATTTCAGATGAGAAAAAAAGGAATGTATTTTTTCAGTGGCAAGCAGCCAAACCAATTTAATTACATTCCAAATGGGCACAATCTCCACATATCAACCAGCCCGTGTTGTATTTCTCAAACTTCAACAACCTCCTTGACTTTCTCAGAGTAATTGAAATCTTCCACTCCTCCACCCTCGTCATTATGCGGAGCTGAAGAAAGTACAACAAACCAAACCAAAAGGAACAAGGAGATCTGGCTCTCCGAATGAGCAGCTTTAGCCAATTTGTAACTTCATCAGCACATCTTGATACCGTTTCTCTGAAGTCAATTAAAAGAATATTAGGTGGTGTGTATCTAGAAAGAACTAACACCTTTCTCCTGCCAAGAAACTGGTGATTACCCGTGACTGGTGTCAGCAGAATCCTGTCAAAGTCTGATGAGGGGTCACCGCTTTTCTTTTTTGGAATCACGCTTCTAGCCTCGAGCAATGTCCAAAAAAAAGACAGAAACAATTCTTTTGATGTGAAAATATTCATTCGATATGCATCTGAAAGCAATGCCTCTGCATGTGAAACATATCAAACCTTGCCAACAACAGTCTTCAGTGCCAACAGGTAACGTTTTAGTACCGCGGTCATTAAGAACTCTGGATAACACGACAATTTGGAAATAAAATGAACGTTTTCCATTTAAAAATGTCCCTAACAGTTTGCTTCACCATTTCCATCACTGCAGAGATGATGAATACATTTTCAATTAATGTTTTAGTGCTTGATAAAACATCAAAAGATCCTTTATAAGAGCTTACTGCCAAATCGTTTAGTGTCTCAGGCTTTTTTTTTTTTTTTTTTTTTTTTTTACGGCAAAGACAAACTATAATCTCAGAGAGGTCCTCCCGTCTACCCGGTGGGTAATTATAGGATGGCAGGCAAATAAATCATCCATCAAGAATGGCAGTAGTGTGGACTTCTGCGTATACTACAACCCAGAATAAGGTCCTGAGGTGACCAAAGTACCAGGCATGGCTTCAGTCACGTGATGCTGTGTTTGCTTCAGGAAATCCTAATAACTGACTGGGCTGTTCAAGGCCTCCAGAAATCCCCCAAAAATGTAATCTTCCTGTCTAGCTGGAATAAAGAAGGAAAAATAAATAAGTGTAAATGCTTTAAAATGTCTTTTAAGCAAAACATCCCCCTATTTATGTACACATACCAGTACCTCTCTCTCTCTCTCTCTCTCTCTCTCTCTCTCTCTCTCTTCCTCCCTCTGTCACTGAATCTGTCTGAGAGCCCAGCCACATGCCAGTGCCTTTGTGTCAAAGATTAAGTGAAACCAGGAGTGCCAGCAATGCTGTGTTTGCACAGTTAACACAGTCACTCTCAGCTGCACCAACACATCACATACCAATCAACATACAGAGGCCTAAAGCAGACCGAAAGCCGCTACTGTACATCCATAATCAATATACGGAGGGTAGAACAGTCACAACACAAATGTGAAGCTAGTTGTAATATCAAGCCCCTATATGCATTTCTGAGGCATTATTCTGCGTGTGTGTAGATGTAAAAAGAAGCTGAAAGAGATCAATACCAACACACATTCAGCACTCAGAGGCAAAAACCGAGAGAAACGCAATTACATCTACATTTAAGTACAGAGCGCAGTTCTTCTGTAAGATTAGGAACTTGTATTTGACGCTGTTATCTTGGGGTAGCAAAAACTGACTATCAACACACAGTGAATGGAATTCCTGGAAAGCAAAGCAAAGCTACAATGAAAATATTATGAACAAAGCCCAAAAGTGCCAGAGGTGGTTTACTAGACTGAGGCAAAAAAAAAAAAAAAAAAAAAAAAGAAAAGGGGCCTAGGGGGACTGTGGGTTTGTAGTGATAGTGGGAGGGGAGTCGCACACACTCACACTTGGCTCAGAGCGGCACAGACACAAACGGCACACGGCACAGGACCAATCCTTGGTGGCCAAACCTGATAACAAACTTCCTGTGTAATCCTGAAGTAACTCAAACATGATCTATTGACACCTGATACGTCCCAAGTGGAACTAGTTTCAAAAGTTTTCATTTCAGTAAGGGTGCATTTTCAATGTCAACGACTACTCGGTCCTCATCATTAACAACGCCACCATTGCGATGAGGTAGGTCACACATGGCGATCAGAGAAGGAAGCAACTGCACGTGTGAAACAAAAAAAAAATAGGACGAAATAAAGCTTCTCTCTCATTAATCTCACTACCGACCAGAAACCTTTCCAACAATCGCGACTGTGATCACACTCCCGGTTTACCGAGCGTGTTGAACTGTTAACACCGAGACATTCCTGCCATAAAGTACAGCGATCGCTGCAGCAGCAGCTCCACAACAACACGACGGCGTCTCTGTGGTCTGTGCGCTCACACGTGTGAGCCTTGTGTTTATTTATGCTATGCGAGTGCGGACATGCTTGCATTTGCATGTACGAGAGTGTGTGTGTCTGTCTACCTGTGAGAGAGTGTACGTCTCTGAGTGTGTGTACTCAGTGGGCCCGTGGTCTCTGAGTGTGGGCCTGAACCAGCCATCTCCAGTTCTATTTGCACAGGACATGCCTCAGGAAGCTAAGACAACTGTTCGTGTTTGCCCGTGTTGCGAACCCCTCTTAATACACCCGACAGCTGCATTCTTGGACGGCGCAGACACTCAGTTTATTAGTGTTTTTAGACATTCATCCTATGGAATCTGTCGGATCAAGCCATCCTCGCTGACCTTATCGGAGGAAACGCCAGTGGAGCCAGGGGATTGAATTGCCAACAAACAACAAAAAAAAAAACACATGCCGTGTTGCAACTGTCGCAAAATTCCCTGTGCTTTTGAAATGATGTAAAACTTCATTACCTGTACCTGGATCAGCTGTCAGTCGACTATTTAATACAGTAAACCTTCGTACAGCAGGGATTGAGTCAACGCTGGTACAAGGGTTTTGATGGGGGAGTTGGTGCCTTCGCAGACTTACTTCAGGTTGATACTGTCCCTCCCAATCCTGTGATATCCAAGGTAGATCTTATCTTTCAAGCCCACAACCTGTCAAAACTTCACCACTCTGATCTGTCAACATGCTCAAAACAAATCTGCATCCCCCCCCCCACCTTTCCTTCACTCCTTCCTCTCCTTAGTGTTTCATTTCCTGCTTATCGACTAAACGGCAGTCTCACACCATTTCACGTAGAGCTTTTTACTGAAAAGAAAATCATGAAAGTACCAAAACGTAGGCTGTAACACAACATTTCCCAGAGAGATGAAATGAAAAACAAATTGTTGGCTGAACTGTGAGATCTTTGCGAGTGTGAAAGTCAAAGATGATGAGCTCCGTCTGTGCTTATGTGAAATGTTGATATGGTGTTCTCATACAATGATTACTCTAATTTATATACCAAAGATGGCTTTACACAAATCTGCCAAGGCCAATAACTACCCTCATAATCTCCAGCATCTAGAATAATCACTCTGTGGTCTATTTGTTTATGAATCAAATGAAGCAATTATCCTAATGAAGATCAGCTTTCTTGCTCGGGGAATTGCTGCGTTTCGAAACACCGAAAATGTTTTGTCTTTGTTGCATCCGTCTTGGCTGTGATACCTCAACAGTAAAACAATAGGAACGCCAGCATTGTTAGTGTACGATAATTAAGGACACGCGGTTCACAGCAGGGATGCTGAAAGTGTTGCAAAAAAAGACTGAGCTGCGCACTTCCTGACCTACAGTCTAAACCGCATGCATGTGGATGATGCAAAATGTCAGCATCAACAATACGTTTGGTTGTTTGCTCTTGGTGAACCAAAGATATAAAGTTATGACAGCAGGTTCACAGTGTTCATGTTGACTTTGGCTTGTTGCGATAAGAAATAATAAAAAAAACAGAGCCTACTATGCAGCAACTTTGTGATATATTGTCTCGCTAATACATACTTATCTCTGTTGAAGCCCGTTATACAGTATTGTTTTAGTGTGTATTCTTTATGGAAATATCAAGGCCACATTATGTCGATATCAAAGGGAAACATTACTGAAAAGGTTTGTATTATTTCCTATTTGTGTGCTGATAGAGAGAAAATGAATCTGCTTTGAACTGCTACTGTAGCACAGTGAAATACACTTAGATTCCCCTTCTCATCAGCGGGCAGAGCGTAGAGCAGAGAACAGAAATGGTTAAATAAATCACATGAAGCAGATGTCTCTCTCTCTCTCTCTCTCTCTCTCTCTCTCTCTCTCTTACACACACACACACACACACATTCATTAGTGAAATCCATCAATCAGCATTTCATGCAGTTTGGGTTTGAACCACACCAAATGCACTAAAACAATAAACGTCTGTCTTTCAAGTCGCTATCTGGACTGGAACACATCTGGTGGCAAGGCTCGTTTTGGTTTCCACATCGTTGAATGACATTACAGACTCAAGGGCGAGCTGAAAAATAAAGTACCCCTAAAATCTCTCTCCATTTTCACTCCATCTACAGCTTTCTCTCTCTCTGTGTCTCTCTCTCTCTCTCTTTACACACACCACAGATCTACTTCCCCCTCCCTGCACAAACCAGCTAACCTCTCAAATGCTATTCCACCACACCATCCCCCAACCAATCAAGAACTGAATTTAAAACAGCACAAGGAAACTGGGTGGCGGGAGAGAGAGGAGGGGGCCAGACAGACAGAGGCAGACAGACAGGCTAAGCTATTGCTACCGAGGAACGAGTGGCCTCCTGAGGTGAAGACAGTTTAAAGCGCCTTGGCACATTGGACTCCTTTACACAAGTCGAGGGGATGAAACACACACCCAACATCCAGCTGAGGAGCCAGGAGTCAAGCCTGAATGTAGTATTTGGGTTTCAAGGGGCAGTGACGATAATGAGGGTTAATGTGATTTAATGAGGTGCACGAGTTGGGCCGGGGCCGGGGCTGCTTCGATTCTCGTTCAATGTCAAAATTGGAATTACTCTGACACCTTGTGATGGCTGTGTTTCACATCACGTTACAGTTTGCCGCGCATGTCACCGAGCCTGAAGACTACCGCTATCAGTCTTACCCTAAAAGCAGCACGGTGATTTCTTTTAATAAACCAACTTTCTGGCTGATAGATTGCGATGTGATAGCAGCATGGAAGTGATTTTGATAGCAGTAGTATATCACAAAAGTATATTGGGAAGAGTTTTTAAAAATGCACTGTCATTACTGAATTCTTGGCAGTTAATACGATCAATCATCGACATAAATAGTAATAGTTTCTATGGACCTAGGTGATTAAGTGGCTAACCAGGCAGGATAAACTATACTATCTATTTTCAGCCATACATGACTTATGACCCTCTTAACACCTCTAGTAGCTCTGAGTCATGTCTGGTCTAGATATTAAAGTACAGAGCAGAGCAACGGGAGTGCTGCAGAGTCTGGTTGAGGCTTTGCCATTTTCACTATTCTGTAGGTTAAACCGAAGTCCACGGTTGTAAATCCCTGTTATGGACAGTGCTGTATCCTCTTGCATGTTCTCTAAACAGTCAATTACAGTCCTCAAATCCCCCATGAAATCCTATGTAGGAGTAGCTGCAGAATAGAAACTACAGTATCATTGATGTGGTGGCACCAACGTGAGGATGTTGTTCTACGTGTTGTAACTAAGCACAGGTGAATAGACGTAAATAGATTTTAAGGGAGGTGAAGTACTGTAGGCAACTCACGTATCCACAATTTACCAATTTGATTCTATTCAAAAGTGTACTCAACATCCTGTATTTTTCTCTCTTGTGCTTTAAACAAGTGATCTAAAAGGAAAATCAGAAACAGTGCCTTTTTCTACGACTGTATGGTCTGTGCACAGAACACAATCTTAGCTCCGCTGCTCCAGAGAATAACACTGTAGCTACTTATCATTAACTCAAAGACACAATCAGCCCCAGGCGATCCGGCTTCCCTCCATAACCTTTTGACATTGCTGCTGGGAAGGTAAATGAGAGAAGAAGTTAGACACAAAGAGGGGGGGGAGAGGTGGGGAGATAGAAACACTTGATTATGAATAGTGCCAGGAAGTGGTTAGACCAAAAAAAAATAAAAATTAAAAACTTTACAAAGAAGATTGTTTGAGGGGATTTTTAAAATATAAAATATAGTGTTCATTCCATGACTCCATTTTATGTTATCTATTATTTGCTCTGAGTTAACTGCCTGGAACGCCATTAGAACAATAAACTCGCCACTTTTGAGTATTCCCAGTTCCAGCAGCTTTAGAGAGCGTTTTCCCCTCTGGTGTGCATTAGTGCCATGCATGGGTTAACATTTTCCCAGTGAGAACGGTTGGGATATTGCAACTCGGACTGGCCAGTCAGCAGAATGTTATGAATGGGCACAATGAAAAACCCCAAGTCCACGCTGTCGACCCAAGAATGCTTGCCTCCATGTAATTAACTTTTCTCTGTGTACAGAGTGAGGTACCGCTGGAATAACTCTTTCTTTTTTTTCTGTTTCTATTACGGTCATGTTTTGAAGAGGGGAAAAAAAAAATAAAATAAAAAAAAAAAAACACATTCTGAGAATTCAACATGGAAAATATGTTCGCCTGTCCATACTTTGAAGTGTCCCATGACTAATACAGTGATTAGGGTAGCGGTGGAAATGGAACGGACCACTTGAAAAAGGGTTGGTACGTGCTCTGCAAAAGCTGCCCTCATTGCTCTTTGGGTGGACAAATGTCAGCCGCTTGTTACTTGCACTCATGTGAAGATGTACAATGTGGCGGTACAAAGTATTACATGTGGGAAAACCCGCATCGGTGTATAAACGAGGGTTATCATTAAAACGTATTTAATGCATCTCGCCTGAAGGTGTAACAGCAATTAGGTATGCTCTGACTGCACACACACACACACACACACACACACACACACACACACACACACGCTTTGTAATGCTTTGATTGAAATATCACTTTTGTGAATACTGCACAAACTGTGTATCAATAAAGAGTTTGCTCCGCACTGCGGTGAAAATGGCTACAGCATGTATAAATAACGTACAGTAAGTTGGAACAGACTGCAGCCACGTAAAGAATAACATCTGCAAACCATTGGATTATAAACCTACAGAATAACTACAGTATAATTACTTGAGAGCCTCTCTCTTGGGCACCATGTTGTTAGAGGGAAGAGGGATGAGGAGAAAGTGGAACAGCTACAGTAATCTATCCAACTTCATTTCACCGGAGTGATTCTGCCTGGGGGTATGCACAAGTCATAATGCATTTGACAAATAGTCTCTCGCTAAAACAGGCATTTGCGAAGAAGTGGCCTTCAGCGCTGGTATACACAGCTGAGTGTACGCTGAACAAACAAGCCTCCCACTCAGTAGAGGAAAGATACAGAGAGCTTCAAAAAGATTAGGAGAAATCTTGGGCGAAAAGTAAAGATGACTCACGGTGATTGTGCAAGTGCAGGACAATGCAAGTTGGATGGAGTTGAGAAGAGCAACAGAGCCGTGGGGTTCATAGCAAAAAAACACAAATCGATGCTTCTCTCATGCCTTGTTCTTTGCATTGTTCTGAAATGTGGATGCACAGGTTGTTTTATCAAGCGATTTACAATGATGTGCGGAGAAGCACAATCGCATTGTTTGTCTTAAATAATCTCCTTATCATCGTGTGTTTGAATCCCATGTTGTTGGAAAAAAAGAAAATCAAAGCATAAAGTACATTAGGATTCCCTTTGATTCATACATGAAGTATTGTTACATCCTGTATTGTGTCGATGTTTGATGTATAATTGCGGGAAAACCATTGCCTAAATACAAAGGTCAAGTGCATTCATGGATTTGTGCTATTGACTAATCCTGTCAGTGTGATCCATATTCCTTGTCAGGCATCAATCAATCATCAGTCTGAATGTGGCCGATCAGTTCAAACTAGTTTCATCTTACGCATTCCTTACGTTCCTCAATTATTAACCCCTTCAGGTAGAAAACATCATGAATACAGGCATATGCACACACAAAGCCTAATAGTCCCTTTTTTAAATAGACGTGTTTGAGTTTACACTGCTAGAACAGGAAGTGCTGGATTTTAAATGGACTGTCCCACTGAGTGTTATACACACTTCCTGGTTGGTGTATTTATTACTGTACAGTAATGCTGCATAACCACACTGGTAAGTATCACACATATATTCTGCTTGTTTCAAGTGTAAATGACGGTGAATCAACAGCTTCCTGGAGGCCTCAATTCCATGTATGAGACTTTTGAGCCTGTTAAACTGCTACTTAAAGCAAAAATCAGTAACTTGGAAATACCTTTTCAATTTCCTGTGAAATATTCTAAGAAAAAACGTTGAAGGCATGCGTGCAATAGCTATAACTAACTACATAAATACTGTGAAATACCAAAAAATAAAATAAAATAAATGTTATCATCTTTTGCAAGCTTCCCAGTTAACACCTGCTCACACAGTGCTACTCCAGGGGGTCAACTCCATCCAGCTCCTGAAATGAAACTGCCACAGTGGATGAACTATTGCCAAAACGTCATATAAACCTCCTGTATCAGTATTCAACAGCTATGTGTAGTTAGCGCCGGCACAGCACAGATAATTTGTCACTTTACATCTTAGTCACAGCTGTTACTTAAGTAATGACAATGTCATACGATTCTGTCCTTGAAACCCAAACCTGCTTCGTACGGGGCCAACAACCTCTGCGCTCGCTGAATCATGATAACTAGTACAGTTCATTGTGTTAACGCTACAGGACCTGAGACATGGCCTTGGTCAGAGAGCCAGCTCTCATTGTGATCTTAAATATACATCCGCAGCAGCTACTGTGTGTGTGAACTAGACTTAACCGTACACACACTTAAACACGCACAAACCCACACACACACACACGTGCGTGTAACATTATCACGAAGACAAAAACAGCCTCTACGTGAGAATATTTTTGCCAGTGCTCACGTTATTAACAGGCTAATTTAAGGTACGGTTTAAGCTTGAATTCAGATTCAGGACGAGTTTATTTTAGAGTTAAAGGATTTAGGTTGATGTTACAGTAAGTTAGGGGTTAAGGAATGACTGTAGTCTCGTGTATTGTAATTCAAACCTCTCCCTGCAAGTGTGAGTGTGTGTGTGTGAGAGTGCGTGTCTGTGTGTGTTGTTCATGTATACATACAGGTGACTGTGTGTATGGACAGCGGAGATTAACAAGTCAAATATTGTCCTGTGCTATAATGTTTCACTTTGTCATCAGCAAATGTTAACTGCCTGCTGGCTTCCTTCCAGATGCTCAGGCAAGCAAACCTATTGGAATGGCTGCGGCTATAACGCCTTCTTCTAGCTCTGCCAAATGTTTACACAAGTTTTACCCTGAACACATAAAAAAAAAAAAAAAACTAAAAAAAAACTAGCCATGTTGCTTGTGACTTGTAATCTTGGACTATTTGGCAGTTTTGTACATTTCTCATTTGCCTAAATGCAAAACCTTTATCGGTAAAGCAAAGAGTCAGTGTCGGTGTACATCACATGGAAAGAGTGGAGCAGTGGAAAAGTGATCTCTTTACAGTAGGCCCAGTGACATTCAAAAGAAATATCACCTATTCCCACTTCAATTTACCAATAAAAGTGTCTGACATTCCAGTAATATTGGATATGGTTTCGTGCGTAAAAACGCATGTGCAATTCGCAACTTCTTGACCGTGTTGACAGAAGCTGATAAATTCTAATATGTCATCCTTTAGGATTTCAAACAACGGGTCATGTCTGTATAGGTCGCTGATTAATAATGTATTCCTAAAAAGTTAGTGTGTGTGTACGGAAGAGATTGGATGTATGCGCAAAAAGGTGGCAACCAAGCCTGTAGCCGACTGTGCATTCTTCATGGAAACACTTTCATCGAGCAAGGAGGGAAAAATAAGACAAATGAATATGCAGACTGGTCAGTAAAAAGCTGCACTATATACACATTAGCTTCACAATAAGGAACCGATTCATAACTCGCTGTCATTATCACATTTAGACGCAATCTTGATAGTTTTTTTTATTGGACTAATTGTGCATTGACCCATGTTGGAACCTGTGGGGAGCAGATAAGATAGCGTTTTCCGCAGTCAGGTCTGCAAGATTTCAAATATACAGATAAGATTCTGCTGGTTTACATGTATTCAGTTCTAAAGAGAGAGAAAGAAAAAAAAAAGGCACATTTAATTTGTGAGCATTCGCCAGTAGCTCCAGTGCGCTGGAGAGAGGGGTGCGCTCCAACTCAGCTCGCAGGACAGTTACAGTACAGCGTACCCATAGTTTAACCAGACGAACACATTAGCGAATTCTAATTAAAAGAAAACCCGCGTGCTCTATCTTAGAACAGGTGTCACGTTTGCGTTTCCGCAGAGTTCAAAACAATCCGCACATCAGCAACACAACAAAGTTCAGTGATAACGCAGCTCGTGGACTCATTTCGGAATCTAATTTATCCCGAGGGAACTAAAAAAAAAAAAAAAAAGTGCAGCACTCGTCACTAATGGTCCTTCTGCACATAAACATTGCGCCAGGTAATATATGGTCCACCATGTGTAAGCAATGTACTTAAGCGCGCGTGCATCATCACGCCGAGTGCTGCATATCTGACCGACAGTAGTAGAGATAATTGTTACCTTGTTGGAGTGGTAATAGTCCAAACCGGAGTCAGTACATGAACCCACGCTTGAAGGGGGAGCTGGATAAAATCTGACGTCCATCTCAGAGTCCGCAAGACTGACGGCATGAAAGCGTAGCTCCAAAAAACCTGTGCGACTTCTCTCTCTCTCTCCCTCCCTCTCTCTTTCTCTCTAGTGCACACTCTCTCTCTCTCTCTCTGTCTCTCTCTCTCTCTCTCGCCCTCTCTTTTTCTATTAAACCGAACAAAAAGTAGTAGAAGAAGAAGAGGTCGTTCACAGCCGTCCTACACTTACTTCAGCGCACTATCTGGGCACATGTTTGGGTATAACATCCCTATAAAGTTCACTTGGATGGCGGGGTGGGGGTGGGGGGGGGCCTCAGTAATCACAAGAAAATTAAAAAAAAAAAAGTCAAACGGTCACTGAAGTTGTTTGTCAGCGAGCCGAGCCGGGTCGTGCTGCAGGTAAAGATGCAGAATGGTCGACGGTTTCTCCCGACAACAAAAAAAACGCCCCGTGCTCCGTTCCTGGTTTCCAGACGCGCTGTAGCTTTGTCATGTGGGAGCGCTCAGATACATCCATGTGTTCCCGTCCACGGAGGGGCTGCTAGGCTGCGACCTCTACCGGTCAGAGGAGGAACGAGAGGAGAGGAGGGTCAGTGAGGCTGGGAGGGTTGACGGGGAGGGGGGGGGGGGGTGTAGGACAATGAGTCCTCCCAAACTGGGGTCAAGTCCCCTCTCAGTTGGCGGGACAGTCTTTGCCTGGTGGTGAAAACATTCCAAATCTAACTCTATCTCAAGTTAATTTGACTCTAATCAGTGTGATTTAAAGATCCGTGAACAGACTGTTGGCGTCAAACTTGTGTTTGACTGTAATCTCTCGTCAAGATCACAGCCGAGTCCTGATTTTGGCTGCAGTCCTCCTCTGACACTGAACCGGTGTGTCCACTCCCTGTATTTGAAGAAGTATACTACAGTGGAAGTATTCAAAAGATTTACTGCAGTAAAAGTAGCAAAAGCGCACTGTAAAAGAAAATACACCATTATGAACACATATCTTGAATTTAATTATCACTGAAATGCTGTAAGTATTTGAAAAATGCATTTATCAAAAGTACTTACTGCAGAGACATGGCCCCTTTGTGTGTTATGCTATTGTATTTTATTATGTCATATTGTGTTAATGGGATATTATCACCGACGTTACCATTGTAAATGATCAAGGCCACGCTACATTTGACAATTTTATATATTGCACGGTGGTTTGATTTATAACACGGCATCACATTTTTTAAGATGATTATATATTTTGCATGTCAAATCTTTATTTGCAAAATAAACTGTAGCAGTGAGATACGTGTAGTTGAGTAAAATGTGCAATACTTTCCTTTTTATTGTCATGGAATTGATGTATAAAGTCCCCTTAAATGGACACAAGTAAAAATGCTTGAAGATTGTACTACAGTCCTTGAGAAAAATGTACACAGTTACACTTCACCGCTGGTGCACAACTACCACGTGGTACTTTATGTTACATTTATATGACAAATAAATCATAGAACACGCAAATCAAAACATTTCTGAGGATAACAAATGCAGTGTCTCAAGCTGAGAATGGAAATGCGTACAAATCTAAAACATTTCCATCTGATGTAATACCAGGTTGGAATGTCTCACTCAATGTAAACAGTATATAGCTTCAGTGTTATCAGATAAAAAAATATCAGATAAATAATATATCATGTCGTGTTGTCGTGGTGGGCTGGACAAACTGAAACTCTAAAGCTATTCAATGGGGGAACATTTTTAATAGAAAAGAAAAAAACAAAACACAAAAGGCCAAATACATTTGTGGTTTTATATCTTTCATATTGTTTTTCTTAAATTAAAAATACGACTTCCTGTTTGTGATCGCCACAATAGGGGTTTAAAAACTACGTTTTCTTAGAAATGCACACATTTGTGTTGTGCTATCCGTTTTAAACATTTAAATTACTCTCGTCACTAAGACACCACGTGTTATGATGTGCAACACAGCCATAATTTAGGCCGTGAAGGTCATGCTAAATTATCATTTTTGCTCCACACCACTAAATCTACTACCTACAGCTCCTTCTGAAATATACTCTTTTTTTTCACTTTATTTCATTTCGATGCCTGTCTTCTATCCATCAGGCAGTTGAATACACACTGAGAAAAGATAGACTTCTCTTGGTAGCTGACATAATATATATTGCTACTGTGCTCCAGCTTTGACCCTTACGAGCACACACACACATACACGTTCACATTTACACACAGCTGGACAAACGCAAAACATACTCACGCAGCGGTCGACACAACAGGACGTAAACACAGAACAATGTCCAACCAGAGCTTCAAATAGGTGCAGAGAGGGAAAATAACACCGCTCACAGCCAAATGTGTATCACACTGTTCTTAAGAATGGGGTGGAGTGGTGTTATGTGCTCACTCATACGTGTAGGGAAGTGTCATTAATTTGTTATTGCAAGGCAGAGCAACATGTAAGTTACGCATTCCGCCCAATGTGTGTGTTTCTTGTCGTTCTGTGCTTTGGGTGCATATGTGGGAGTTTTTTTTCTGTGTGTGTTTGTGTGAACCAAGCTGCCATTGTCATCCCAGTGGGTGACTTGTTGGCCCCCTCAGGACTGTGCCTATGTCTGCGTAGCTATTACGCGGCATGGTGGCTCTGGCCCTGGGGTGTGAGCCTGCTTTAATACCAGGCACAGATGGGTCGCACTGTGGGCTTGCTGTGGCGGTCTGCCGTGAGCTGCCAACTCAGGCTGTCCTGAATCCAAGCTCATGAGGTTAACTGTCACAAAGATGCCGATTTCTCCTCATTCTGTACCTCTGTGTTCCTGTCCGTCTGACTCTCCTCTGGCCGTCTCTCGTTTTCTCCCTCACTGTCACTTGTTCACTCGGCCCCTCGGTCACTGTTACAGCAGAAGATACAGTACACAGGGGTATCTGGCACGGGCCGACTCATGGCTTCATGGGAAAGGAATGTGTGTCGTTTTTTTGTGTTGCGGAGCGGCATGACACAGAGTGTTGGCCAGACAGAAAGGAAAGTATGCCACAGACAAGGAGAAGATGTTTGATATATTCAAAAAAAAAATTTAAAAAAGAGGGGGTGGAAGAAATTTGGTAAATGGAAAAAAAAGAAAGAGATGGAAGAGTGAGAAGGATGAGACACAGGGTGGAATCAGTTGTGGGGTGGAAGGGTGAACTTTAGGGACTCAGACCGGCGTCACATGGAAATAAAGGGGAGATGACACAGCGAGGGAAAAGTCAAAGTCAGGAAAACTTTAAAGATGGGTCACACTCCAGAACAACTGCTTTCCAACGCGGGGTGCAAATCATATCGTCTGGGCTGCCATCATGAAATACATTCATCCACTCAGAGCAATTAGCAAGAACAAACACTTTTTATTGCCTTGGTAAGAGCTCCTGCTAGCACCAGGAAATGAGAGGAAAATATAAAACAATATATTCCATTAAGGGTTACGACCCAGCCGGTACTTAGATGATGTCAGCAGTACTAGTTTTATAACTTATTCTGAGCTTAAGTGATTTTACTTTTCAAAAATTGATAACTCATTTTCCTTTCGTAGAACGAGACTTCTAGACGTGGTGACTGTCAGCCCTCGAGAAAATGTTGTTTCTCAAGTAAGGAAACGCAGCAATGTTTAGTAATGCTGTGTGCTTTCACTGCAGCGTTAATACGAAACATTTAAGAAGAGTGGTTCAAGACAAAGACCCTTTCTTCTTTCTCCTCTCGCACTTAAGTGAGCTGTTAATTCTTCTTACAATTTGCTCTGATTACCGCCAATGAGCGATAAGCAAATGTTCTGCCTTTTACTTGTTTGTTTTACATCACTGTATATCATCTACAAGTGCTTTTATCACACTATGAGAGTGAGAAGAGAGCTCCACTTTTGCGCTGTACTTGTTTTGTTGTCTTAAAATTGATTGTGACTCATATAAAGTCTTTATCACAGATTATGTGATACAATTCTGACTTAAATGCGTGACCTTGAAATGAAAAGGCCCCATCTGCAACCTGAGAGGTGACGCTCTCTTACGTTGGTCTAAATAAAAGGCATCCTGAAGATACTCTAAATGTTCATGATATCAAAATCCTATCAAATGTTTAATCAGTGTTTATTAGAACAGGTGAGATTGGACCTTCTGATCATGATAAACAAGAGTCTACAGCAGCTGCTCTGCGAGGTTACACTGAGGCACTGGTGCTTTGAGCTAAATGCTAATGTCGGCATGCTAACATGTTCCCAATGATAGTGTCAGCATGCTGATGTTTAGCAGGGAGAACGTTTACCACGTTGACCCTCGTAGTTTAGTATGTTAGCATGCTAACATTCGCTAAGTAGGCTAGCACAAAAAAAACCACACAGCCTACAGCGAGCTGATGATGGCGCTAGAGGAAAAGTCCCCCAAAGTCATCACTGTTCATCTTGAGGGGAACATGAATTTGTGTGCAAAATGTAATGGAAATCCACCCGATATTTGTTTGAGATATTTGACTCAAAACCACATGACATGAGGAAAATTCAAGGGATCACCAAAGTGTGTAGGATTTATCCTCTGGGGACCATGAATATATGTACAACATTTCAAGGCAATACATCACTTAGGCCTGGTTGTTTTTATATTTTAGTCTGGACCAAAGTAGTGGACTTTTGGACCTTTAGTCTCTTCGCATTACAGGGTCGCTAAAGCACAACAAATAAAATGAACTTGCACAAAATGTTAATACCATAAGACTAATAGTGTCATGTAAATAACTCATTTCTGGTCATAAATTAGATGTCCCCGGTCAAGTGAAGAGCAGCAATCACAGAGCTGTGGAATTTGTTGAAGCCAAATCAAATAAAAAACATCTTTAACCGTGTTCCATGCATGTAAAAAAAATACAAAAGAAATCATTAATCGTTATGATTCATTAATTAAATCATAGGAAGTGGAAAAAGAGTGCCAACAAATAACCTTCATACACTGTGAATTTCAGAGGTGCACTAATACAGTATTTCTTAAGTGGAATCCTCCTCCTCCACACGAGAGAATACACATTAGCCTACTCTCTCATCTGTAACAAATAAGCAGAGTTATGCAAGTGTTATTTTATGTCACTATAATAAGACCTTCAGTTGCCCACTAGTTATGGGAAGTGAAGCTGTCAAGGTGCAGTTTCGTCAGACACAGCAGGACTTTCGTTGTTGGTCATTTTGTGTAAAATATTAATGCTTATACTTTTGTAAAACAGGTCAAAGCTTTTATGTTCAAAAATTACTGTCAGACGTTTTAGAGGTCAAGTAATTTCTTTACTCACATCAGAGCAGTTCGAGGTTATTTTTTCACATGGATGTTGCGGGGATTTTCTTTTCCTTTTAATCCAAATTGAAAGTCCTAAATGTTGCTTTTCCCTCTGATTGGATTTAGCACTAACGTAAATGTTGTAACAGCATTGCCTCAGTCCACTGCTAGCAATTCCATATAAGGTTGTCCTGAGAAAAGCAAACAGCAAAGTAATGGTAAACAGGAAATAGTTCAATAGGTCCATTAAGCAGAGAGATGATTCATTAATGACTCGAGTTTACACAGAAAACACGCTGTTTTCGCAGTATTGCAAAGACGCAGCAAATTTGTGGAAAAAAATAAAACCCACGGGACCTGATTATGCTGAAAAGACTCACCTCGCTTTTACTTGTGTCATTTGTGTTCTGGCGACCACTTTGTGACGGAGCAGCTTGTGAAAATGATTTTGTAAATGCCTTTATAAATTACTTTTCTTTGACTTTGGTTCTCATACAACGAATTTCACTTTATGCCAATTTAAGCTAAATCAGTCGGGTACTCAGGTGCTTAATTTTTCACTTTCACATTTCCGCTCGTCTCCTGCTACCTAAATATGTTGAATGAAAAACCATTCAGCTCGGTAGGTTTGGCTGTTTCCCCTCAGCCGCGCACGTCAAATGATTTATATTATTTTGTTCAAAACTACCACGATCATAAACGGAAGACAAGAAAATGAATTTAAATAGGACTCTGGAAAAGTCTTGTGAGGACAAACAATGCAAACGATGAAGCGACAGAGTTTGGTGGGATACAATTCTGCGTTAACACAACTCCAGCCACAACATCCACACTCGTACACACAGCAAGTGGCTTCATATTGCCTAACACTATCGCACTGACCAAAGCCTGACAGAATACCCCATTCTTGTCTGTGGGTATTTTAATGCCGACTCTCACTGACCCCCAGTAAATTGTATTTGCTCCCCGATGAGATCATATTTCTGTACGTTCTTTCCGAGAGCACAGCTAGAAGTACTGTACATGAAACTCTGAAACTAACTTGAAGAAACCGCCGACTTTTCAAATGACAAAATGCACTACTTCCTGGCGTGGCATTAACTGCATTAAAATGTGCAAATAAACTCAAATGTGTGACAGTTCCAGAATAACAACAATTACATGCCAAACGAATGCTTTGCAGAATTCGCACTTCTCTTTACCCAGGCACAGTTTGCAGAGTTTTGTATCAAAGCTTGTGTGAATAAATTCTGTGTGAGGCCGTGGCAGGCTCGTCACAAAGGGCTGTTCAATGGTGAACCTTTGCTAACCTTTTCTAGCCACTGACCTTTAATAATGAGACTATGTTGTCTCTTGTTCCTTCGGACAATCGGCCATTGAAACAACTGCCATTCATGGAGTCCGCTCCACCCTCTGCATGACCCTTTTCCAAACTAGTAATTAGCTGCTGTTGCATTTCCACCAGATGCAAAGCAACCACACACAATATTTACTATTCATATACAGATGTGTGACATTTTATTAAATTATATATTATTTGTTGCAGCAGTTCCCTGGCAAGCGCACGGACAATTGGTGGTTTTTGGTGCATCATAAACACAAATAATCAAAATAAATGAAATTAGGTTTACAAGTTTCGACTTTTACATGAAATTATAGCAGATGTGAGGGGAAACAATGTAAATCTGCCTCTTTCTGATTGATGCAAAACAATTCGAAAATGCATATTTTCAGCCTCTAGATTTTATTCCTAGAAAATGTTATTTCAACTCGTGTTTTCACAGCCTCGTCACCCCCTCATCCTCCCATTCCACTCCTGAATAAACCCTCCTCTTCATCATCCTCTCATTCCCCGACCTTCTACTTATGTTGCACATGAGAAATGAGAGGGGGATGGGAGGGAAGATGAATGAAACAGGGAGTGGGGAATGAAAGGGAGGGGGGAAAAGAAGAGAGCAAGATTGGGAAAAATGCCCTTTGACTGGATTTAAAAGTCTGTGGCATTTCATTTTCAGAGAGAGGGGAGCTTCATCTCCTTCAGATCCTTTAAGGGCCAACCTAATTGATTAATGTTTCCATCTCATTGAGAAGAGGAGGGGGACCATTTGAAGCTTAACTGGAGCCTTTCACATTCCCAAGTCTTAAAACAGAACCACCACGGAGAGAGATGATGACAGAATGAGAGACAGAGTGATGAAACAAAAGTCTAAAATTCCAGTAGATGAGTGAAATATGTTGAAGGTCGAAATCGTTTCAATAATATACCGAACATAGAGGAATGGAGATGTGTCTCAACCGCTACTATAAGATCTCCCTGTAATGAAATAATGTACATGGTTTTAGCAATGAGGTATTCAGTTTTCAAAGAGGCTGTTTGGGTTTCTGCACCTGTCACAGGGAGCCGGCAGCAGGCACTTTATGTGATTGGGAAATCTAATGTAAGAAAAATCCATTGCCTCTCCATGGAAAGTGAAGTCTGAGAGGGGAAAAAAAACATGCTAGTGACATTAAATCTGTGGTCGAAAGGTAAAATATATATTTATATCTGGATAATTTAGTGCTTTGAACAGGTGACGCTTACCCCGATAACAAAGTGTTTTATTTTCCAATTCATGACACATGATACATAAGGTCTTACTCTAATTTCAAGCTTTGCATGCCCTAGACGTCGGGTCCCGAGAACACAAAGCTGATCATGGTTGAATAGAAGTAATGGGAATTAATGAGAGAAGAAACTCACAACATTATAGCTCTGCATGCTCAGGTGCAAGCTAATCAGCCTTGCGTGATTAGAAATCTCAAAAATCACTTACTGAAAACGCACCATGATTACTTGCCCTTTGCATGTTTCTCAAAGCAACATGGAAATATTTATATATGGAAGAGTCTGTGGACATTTCCAATCGCACAACAAAACCAGTGGAGAGAAGCCAAAAACAGTAGTGACCTTTACCCGACATGGTATACTAAATATGAAAGGTCAGCTTGCATGGTGGGGGAGGGTGGCACTTAAGTCGAGCACATAGCAGCAACAGACAAAATACTGTAATGTCTATCAGGCAGATCCCCATGCTGCCTTCAGAGGTCATTTGAATGTGAAGGGTGTCGAGGCAAGAAGGAAGAAAAAGATACATGGTTCAATCTCTCCTCTGTATCCTTCTGCTGCTCTCGAATGAGAGACGCGCCGCTCTGCAGCATATTGGCCGTTTTTTTATTAGGAACCAAATTAATCTTGCAGCTATTAAAGCCGGTGTTAACATCGGCTCCAGTTCGTTAGGCAAAAATACTGTATTTTAGAATAATTGTTGGTTATTTGTTAAGTAAAACAGAGGAAATGATATTCAATATAATTGAAGGCTCTGTTTTATAATTCAAATGTCTTCTGAAACGGGAGACAACTCTTTGGCTGCCAATCACTCTGCCCATTGCAGAAAGCGTTCACGAACAAAACAAAAATAATTACCTCCCATGCATTTAGTTATTGTTCTCTCAGAATGAACTACTGTACAATACGTTTGACAACTAATTTGTAGCTTTTTTAATATTGCACTTTCAGTGAAATTCATAGTCTCATATTTAGCATTTTCTAATAACATACAAAATAGAGGAGATATGTATTTATGTCTTTGGGGGAAAAGATGGACTACCTTGGACTGGCTTGGATTGAGATAAACATTCATATTTTTGTTTGGATTGCTTTTAGTTTTATCTTAAAAATGTTAACATTTTAATTCAAACATTTACATTTTTTTGTGGCGAAATGACATGTTTACACAGATACTCACAAAGTTTTCATATACATGCATCACATTCTGAAATGCAAACAGCCAAATGACTTACATCAGCCATTTTATATTAATATCCTATTGACAAACCTATAATATTACAAATGAATGTCAATGTATAACTGTAGAGTACATACACCAAGTGGCTCTGTTCAGCCACTAAAGATTAACATCCTATTGGCAATACTTTTAATATACTAAAGACAGTGGTTATAAATGCCTTTAGTGTGACTTACGTACATCCAATATTCATTTCCTCTCTTTTGTTGTGCAGCTATTATGAGAAGATCTTTTTTTTTGTCATATGGGCACAAGGAAGCCTAACCATGTTCTGAAACTATCACCGCATGGCACTAAACACCTATAGATGAAGCTGAGATCAAAGGAAGCCACTTAAATATCACAGTTATTATCAGTATATTGCCACACGACTAACCCTAAGGTCAGGTTAAACCTGCACCTCCTCCACAAATAGGATGGTGACAACACGGAGATTAAAACCAATTATGCATTGAGGTTATTCATGTCAACTTTTAGAGTCCAATATTTCCAAGTTTATCGCTAAGACGTTGCTTTCAAAAAGATGACAAAGTGTAAACACCAGTTGTAAACTGGGGCAAGTTTCATGATACTGATATATGTCTTCTTAAAAATAGATAAATATATGTTTAATGGTTTGGGATAAACATAACGTCCAGGCCGCTTTTTAAAAACAACAATGTTCCTTCCTGGCTCCAGTTATTAACATCCTGCCGGGGCATTTTGATAAATCCAGTTCATGTGATGCACTGTAAGACAACCCTCTGAACATCCCTCAGAAATACCTCATAGTCATATGAAAAGGATCACCTGAATATGCCATTAAACATCTGACTGGTCCACAATGGGATAATAAGTGTTGCAGAGAGAGAGAGAAAAAGCACTATCTGTGTCTTCCAGATTTGAGAAAAAGAAATCTGTACTTTTGTTGTTGACGTGTGGAGCCTTTGAAACGGGACTGGCCTTGTTGCCCTTTATATTATATCTGGTGTAGAATTGCTGACTGCGGAGGTACGTAGTGTTTTTTTTTGTTATTGTTTCATAGTTTCCACCACAACAAATGGCAGCCTACAGGAAGCAAAGAACTCAGTGACTTCCTGCCTTGCAGCCTCTCTTGCCCTCACAACGTGTTGTTGCATGTGGGATTTTACAGATTTGGAAAAGAGAGTTGATAGAGGTTTGTAAGAGGAAGTACAAGTAGTGACCGTACGTGGACTGTAGGGTCTTTATGTCGGTGGTCAGGTAAGAAACTAAAACGTAATCCTTCTAAAAATTCTATCACTCACTGTACTGTATAACATAGATTTGATTTACCAATATTACTGAATCAAAGCACTGAAATACATTTTGCAATTTAGCATGCACTGCTGTTCGGAAGGGCTTGGGAAGTTGCTTTCGTAAGCGGACTGGCCATCTGGAGAGACTGGATTTTTCCTGGTGGCTAACCGACCTGTGGGGAAGGCAGCAAGCCAAACTACGCTGATACAGCAAGATTTTAAAAAAGGTCCCCAAATCTAGACTGGTCTGACGAGCGAGTTCTCATCCCTTCGTACATTTCTGTTCTCTATCAACTCACATTAACAGATCAGCTTCTTCCCTGCTCACTTCAAGTACGTTAAGTATGTTCCTCTCACTTACCAACATGGGAGGTAATTATCTTAATTCATCTTTACAAGTCCAGTCAACTGTTCCTGTTGTCAGAGGGTCGTGTTGCTGGCTCTGACCCCAGATGGAGTCGTGGCAAGAAAAATGTTTTCTATAAAGAAGTCACTCCTTGGCAAATTAATTCCATTTATAAATCAAAATGGAGAGAGGTAAACAGGCCCTTCCACCACACTCTTATGTCTATGAATCGAGGGAATGCCTTTGGCTTATGTAATTTTGGGGCAACATTCCAACAACTCATCCAAAAGCATTCACAATGACAGGCTTATCTTCACTATATCTCCTAGAGAAGGTGTGTGTGTGTGTGTGTGTGTGTGTGGTGGTGGTAGTAGGGGGGACGGGGTTGTTTTTTTTAGAAACCAGTTATTAGGCAACATTATACGGACATTTAATCTGTCCCTGTAGTTCTGTGAATGACAAATGAACGAGCAGCCATCAAGCTCCACTGTCTTCAAAGGACGTTTCAGTCCTTGTGTGGGGACTTGAAAAACAAGAATTATGAATATCTGAAATAAAGAATATCCTCATTTATTTTCTCCCTGCATCTGCACTGCATACTATTACAATAATTGTGGTTAAAACATTTTTTTAAAGATAAAAAAAGAAAAAAAAAAGAGAGATTTGTGGAGACACCATCCACTTTAGAGAAACTAATCTCATGCACGATAATCAAGGACACTTTCTTACAGACTCTCCGCAAGAAATTTCCATCAGCACAAAAGATGTATCTTGGATTTTAGATAAGTGAAAAGAGGAGAGAATCTACAGATTTATACCATCTTGTAAAGTTACATAAGCCACTCTAGGCTCATGACATACTTAAATAAGCAAAGGTTATGTAACAGCTCTATAACTGCACTTTACCAGCGAGTAGCAAAGCATATTAAGTAGGTGCACAGGAATTTACAAGTGAAGCAAAACATTGTAACAGATTCCTGCTTTTGTTCTCCGTGTGCATTAAGCCGTGTTTTCACATAAAAAATAAAGGTACAGCTGTAAAGTATTTCCTCCGCTGCCGGTGACTCACAGGAAGTTAAAGGGAAAAGTGAAAAATAAGTCAGAGCTGCACAAACACTGTGCACGCACATGCACGCACATGCAAAGCTGTGTGTGTGAGAGAGAGACACAGACAGACGCAGCTGCCTGTGTTGTGAACCCATCTAATAAAAGAGGAAGGGGTGTGGTTGTGAGAGCTGGAAGAAGTTATTTATCACTATTCTGTGTAACTGTGCGCTCTTATAAATTCAGAATAGCTGCTGTTATGAGTAAAGCCTTTCATGGAGTCATTAATATTTGACGTAAAACATGGCTTTTTTATCAGACGAACATTTGCACCATTTCTTTTCTCTTCTCTTGATGTGAGCCTTGTGTCACAGTGCATTACAGGCTTTTGCTTTTATCTCGCTTGGTTCTATAAGTGAATCAGCCAGACACCTCCTTGCATCCCCTTCTTCCTCTCTGAGGTCATGAATTAAAATTTCGACTTGCATTAAAAGACAAAGCATTTAGTCCCCTTCTTTGATCTTAGATTCCATCTGCCTCCGTCACCCTCCTCCTAAATCATGAATGTTTCCCTTACCTCCGTTATCACAACAGTTACAGGCATGCCTCCGTTCTTTCAGACATCTGCACGATTATCATTAATTAATGTCTGTCATTTTGTATATTCCTGCACATTCTCAATGGACATGGGAGGGATCTTGAACGCAGATGCAATCGAGGGAAGAACAGAATTACACGTTGGCGTTTCCTCGTGTTGCTGGAGAATGTAAACAACCTGTTCTGTTTACCGCGGCGTGTCCACGCTCCCTATAAAAGTAATGGAGAGATCACAGACTTGTATTTGGACGTATACAGGACATGTATGAAGGGATGTTGAGATTGAGCCGCTCTTACACACTTATACATAGATGTTTTAGAGATGAAATGATTTGTTGATGATTCGATAAGTCCATCGTGGGGAAAGAACATCATGGTAAATGGCAGCGGTACATTTCAGTGATTTTCCGTGCAAAAAAATGAACATTTTGTGGCGTCAGCTTCTCGTATGTGACGATGAGCTGTTTTTAAAACAGGGAATTTAAAAACATCCCCTTGGGCTCTGGGAAATTAAAATCTGAAGTTTTCACAATTTCTTTCCCATTTTACAAAGAGGAGATCAATCGGCAGATGAATCAATAATGGAAATAATCTTTAGTTGCAGCCCTGCTATATATACATGTCTCACATAATGGATGCCAAAAAAGTCCCCTATCATCTCTTCTCCACTTAACCCGCTACAGTCACAGCATAAGAAACTTTTGGAACAGATTCAAGGTAACATTTTGGATATAATATAATATATAATATATATATTATTGATAGAATACAGCCTGTATTAAATGGGCCTATATAATGGCTGTATGCTCATCACCAGGCTACATACAGTATCTATTACAAGGGCAATATGTGTAATGGCGTTATTAATAATCCACAAAGACACAATGAAAGCACCTGACATGTCTTTTATGTTTTTTGTTTAAATTGAATAATAGTGTTTGTGTAATATTACGTCGGTATGTGTACACAACACACAGTATTTACAGCATTTGTGTTAGAATTGTGTTTATGACATTTTTCGAGTTTAGATTAGATCGTGGGGGATTGTGAGAGGAAATGATCATCTTTGCAGTGATTAACCAATTCATTAAGCTGCTGTGTTATTCTAATTATAGTAAGGATGTGAAAGCAAGCAGTCAAAGATGTTGGTCCAGAGATAGTAAGCTAGTTTTCTGCTGATGACTTGACTTTATGAAAACTAAATTACGATGTTGCAAAGGAAAATGCTGCCGTGCTGTGAAACCTTATTAAATCGATGGCAACATTTAAAAAGGCCACATTTTCTGCTACATTTCTTATTTTTTGGTTGCGACACATTCATGCGTGAACTTTATTCAGCAGTTGGAACATTCTGTTGCCCGTAGCAACCACGACTGACACAGTTCCATGGCAGTTAAACTGACGCTGCCACAGCCGCCCTTTTGTCCATGCACATAATGACGTTTTATTTATATTATATGTATCTTTGCATTGCATCCGTTCTGTTACGTGATCGGTTCGTGTAACAAGGAAGCCTTTATGTCGTCATACAACATTCAGAGTAACTGTTCAGTTGTATTTTACTCGTGTGGATTTATGGAGACACATGGAGACATAATGTTGTTTGTTTTTTTCTTTCCACTCAGGATACTTTGTTTCTTCTCGGCACGAGGGAATCCAGATTCCTTGTTGCTTGTCACTCGTTCACTTGTGTGCTTATTTCTATTCTTCTACCGACAGTTTAACTACTTTGAGATCTAACACTTTCAACCGCTTTCAGCGCTCGAATTACCATCGAATCTTCTTTTCATTTCATCTGAAACTGCAACCTCCCTCAGGTTTGCAATCGGCACCATTAACGTTTTGTCTTCACACTTTCGTGATTGCTCTCACAAACACCAACCGTTGTCTTCAGCCTTCATTGGAAGTGTGTTTAACTCGCCGCATGGCTGCATGGCTGTGCCCGTGTACATGCATATACAGTGAGAGTCAGAAGAATTCAGATGTTTTTCTCTCAGAAAACTTGAAATCATCCCAGTGGTTGGCCGTCATGATTCATTACCGGACACTATGATTGTACCTGTAATTTTCAATGAATGTCTAAAACTCAATTGGGGAAAAAAATAATGGTAACTCAGACTTGCAGTTTGCGTAAGTTCTGTATTTAAACAATGTATCTAAAAAACAACAACAGACTGAACGAATAGCACGATAACACCTCTCAATCTCTTGGACACCTCTTGAAGCCTTGTTCTATATAAGCAGCTTGGTGAATAAAGTTACATCATATACTTATTACAAATAGCTGTATTAATCATAAATATTCATTGGCACAGGACGGTTATCCTCCGAGAAAATGTATTGACAGAGCGGGCATAACATTCTGCAATTATTGGACAGAGCAGCCAGTGTACCAGAGAGAAGCCTGTCCACACCACATCTTGTTTATCTTATACATCTTACTATTGGTTCTGATATAATATTCTCCGTATGCATCTCAGCTCTGGTGCCCTTTCCACAAATCAGGTGTTTAGTTTAAGACCCGGCGGTAAACAAAATGGGAAAAAAAAAGTTCACAATGAAGCAATTTATTTGAATGTCGGCTTCTTCCATTTGCATCACATATCCAGTAGTTTGTGCTAATGCATTTTCTCATTCAGATTGAAGAATGTATTTGTTTTGTTTGTCTTGTAATGGTGCATCAGGAAGAATACAAGCTCAGATTTGACCATCGGTAACATAGTAGCAAAATAACAACGCAAATTCCAACAAATGGATCGTACGAGATGACGGTGGTTTATTTTAAATGATAAAATAAGGTCGTTTTGGTCATTTTTCCCACAGCTTACTCTGAAATGATTCAAATGAAATATTTGCTTTTTACTCATCACTTTCTTCTCACCAGTTAATTACTATTGTACTGTTATATTGTAATGAATAATTTGTGTCATCTGTGAGAAAGAATATACTCTCAGTGATGTGCAAAACACAAAGTCTCATGTCCATATCTAGTCAGCCGCATGCTCACTGTAACAGCCTTCAGTCTATTATTTCCATCCATAATGTGCACAGGTGCAGCTTAATTCAATTTGAAGACGTTGCTGTGGTTATACACAACTACGTCTCCGTGTTAGCAGTAAAGCCGTTGTCATGGAGATGATGAGGCTTATATAAGCTTAAATGTATTTTTGGTCAAAACGAATGTATTGTCTTCACTGTGCTCATTTAATTACGATTTGTTTATACCCACACATATAACCGCAATTGATTCAACTGTCTGTGAGACAGACCGACGGAGAATAAAGCATTACACTTTAACATGCTTTTTATTTTTTTTTTTGGGGATGGTTAATAAGGCAGGAAGGATCTGCTCTCAGGCAGAGACATTTTATGCCATCTGCAAAACAGGCATTTTGCATTTTCCCCTCAGTATCACTTTCATCAGTATCACTGTCACAAGCCGAGCTTCAGCCTAGATATTAAAAACTGAGATGTCTGGTTTCACGACAAATGAAACAATGCGATCCTTACCTTTCAGCCAACTATGCTCCGACGATGGAAAATGCTCTTGCGGTGGGGGGGGGGGGGGGGGGGAGAGGGGGAGGGGGAGGGGAGGGGGTGGGTTGTCATTCACTTCACCTTTAACCTCCTGTCTGCGTCTAGATCCAGCGCCTAGCAGCTTTCAGCAGAGGATTAAACAGCTATTGACAGAGGAGTGACGTGATTGACAAGTTAAGGTTTCCTTCCTTGTCAGAAGGGCCTCTGTGTCTGTCTGGCCCATGTCTTCCCAGAACTCACATTTCACATTCCAGCGTGACTCGAACAACTTCTGAATTTTCTCTGCTGTGAAATACGAGGGACATCTCTGGAGCCCTGCTTTTCACACTGTTTGTCTAAATTGACTCCTGTACATCGACAGGGGGGGAATAAAATTCTTGAATAAACTAGCATTTGAGTGTTATGTAAAGCTGTTACTTTGCCGTTTGCGTGCCGTGAGCAGGGCTTCTCTCACGGTGCCTATGTCCAGTGTTCATCAGAGCAGCAACACCTACAGTCTGCAGCAGACACTCATCTCAGAGGAGGGAATTTTCAGCCTCAGAGGAACATGTGGGAGTAGGTAGTTACTGTATATTCATTTTAAGCCTTTAAATGTAGCCTATTTAAACAGAAACAGGGGCATTTGGCGGTAGGTATCACCGCTTGTGCTTAAACTACTTCAAACAGACCATGGCAAAAAGTTTTGCATATCCTGTTTAGGTATGATTTTGTCTGGAGAGCCCCTACAGTCGCATGTGCAGCACTCATGTTTCATTCATAAGTACGCCACTGTTACAAGATGATAAGCATTGTGTTTCCTAACATTTTGACAGCTAAGTAGAGAGGAAAGAGAATGCTGGAGGAGGGAGGTCAGAAATGAAGTGACGTTCCTCCTAATGTTCCTGTCAGATGCTACAATATGAATGGCAGGTAAGTTAGCTCTATATCAATAAGCAGGGACAGAGAGTAATAGCATACGGCGTGAAGCTGGAAGGACTTGTCTCTCTGTCTCTCTCACTCATCTGGACCGACCTGTCCGCAGTCAGAGTCTCTCAGAAGATTTGCTGCTGGTTGGGGAATTCGTGGCTGAACGATGCGTCAGGGGTTGTCATATAAAATGTGAGTGCTTTCCCCTGAGTAATTTAATCACAGACTTTTATGGAGGCATCAGCCAGCATACTGAGAGACAGAGTAAAAGGATTGTAATTGGACTTCTTTCATTCAAAGTAATATATGGAATATGTGGTATAATTACAGCGCCTGGTAATGGTCTGTGGACGACTGAAATGCTAACGCGCGGTGATTGGTTTAATGTGTGTTCATCAGGGGGAATTTGCACCGTATTGACTTGAGACTTTTCTTTGGTGGTATTTCATTTAGGCTTGTCAGACTTTAACTCGTGGCTTTTCGTAACCTCCCAACTACTCATTGTGACCATCCAAGATGATAGAATGATTGAAAACTTTGTCTTCTCAATAAATGAAACTTAGCAGAAATGCTCTATTATGTGCCAAATGAGTAATTTGTGTGGGCAACGTCTAAGGTCAACTCTACCATCGTTAAACAGCTCTCGAATAGTCTGGAAACCCTCTTATGCAACTGTGCTGTTTGAAAAGAAATTGCTGGTGTGCTTTATGGCTCGTGAGCTACTTCCATTTCACCATCGTTGACAGGAAATTTTGGTGACAGCAGATTGTTTTTGTATTCCATATTATAGCAGAGAAAGAGGTCCAACTAATGTCATTAATGTTGCGTGCATTTTGTGTTGATTGAAATTATGAAGCGAGACGATTACAGATCAGTCAATTTGTAGAAATCCCCCCAAAAAAATAAAGTTTTCTCAATATCAGTGGGAGTGTATGAAAAGGCAAATCTTTCTGTTGATATTTTACATATTCACATATTTTGCATATGCAAAAAAAAAACATATCATTATAAATACATTGTGTGTCAAAAATATAAATAAAGTATAAAAATACGTTCATTATTTATGCATTTGTCACGTTACGGATTGAAGTGCTAATTACCATGTTTGCTGAGCTTATCGTACGACCAAAAAAAACAAACAACATTTTGCCGATCTTTATCACTGTGTGGTCTAACCCCCCCCAAACCTCCGTGACACCTAACTCCTTGTACCTGACAAATCGTACATCAAACACTAACTGCGTTTGCGGTGACAGAGAAATAATTCTTTACTGAAAAGCAGGCAGTTCCTGGATGGCTTGGGAGTTGTCATGGTGCATGCTACATGTTTACGGTACCTTGGGCCTTTCCATTCACATCAGCCAGCTCATTTTTCTGTTTCGCAGCTAAACCAATCAGGTGAATCTGCTGTTCCACACAGCCCTTGTGCAGCGCGCGCGTGTGTGTGTTCGTGTATACGTGTGTGTGTGCGTGTGGGCCAGTACGAGCACCATTTTAACCATAAAGTACACAGTGTATTCTATGTAACAGTGATAGAAAATTCCAAATGACAGAGTGGTGTTTTATAGTTATTTTCCTCCACATGTCTAAGAGATTTTTTATTTGTGTCATGTGACCTCATCCAGATGAGCTCCAGACCTCTGCTCCATATATACAAGGAAGAGGAATGCATTTTGCCTAACAATTAGCAGTGTAATGTAACCTGATGACGGCGCCACCCAAACGTTCAAAACATTAGGCCGAGTCACACTTTCCATCATCTCGCTCATCATGAAACATTACTGAAATGAGATCCAGGTTGGGAGAGTGTGTGTGTGTGTATGTGTATCTGAATTATGTGTGTGTCTCAGGGAGAGAGAGAGAGAGAGGAGAGAGAGAGAGAGAGAGAGAGAGAGAGAGAGACAGAAGAAGAGGACAGCGTTTCACAATCCACAGATAAACTCAATGTGACAAGATGGTTACTTTCTCCCTCTGCTGTGACAGTTAATTCTGGACTAGGAAAAATGTCAAAAATGTTTAGCTGTGCTTGAACGGAGTTAATTACAGAGCCCAAGGCAACTCAGACTAGGGCTGCTAATGGCCTTGACTTTACAGATATAGCTCCATTTACCAAGACTATTTTTTTAGCTACTGATCTAATTTACTTAAAATCAAAACATTTTGGCAGCGGCAATTACATTGTCGCTGTTTGGATAGAATTTAGATTACATAGCAGCGTGGTTTTGTTTCACCTGGCATTAACCTGATTAATGTTTGTCACCATTTTCTTATCAATTTGTCACAATTTGCAGTGTATTGTGCACATTGTTGTGCTCTTGGGTCCGACAGATGCATGAGACACAAAACCACATACCTGCAAAAAAAAAAAAAAAATCCTCAACATTAGTTTGACATTCATGCTCCAAACTGCCACCACCTGACATTTAGACCCCCCCTGACCACCGACAAAACTATCTCTCTGCTGTCTGTCTCTCTCTCTCTCTCTCTCTCTCTCTCTCACTTTGTCTCTTTCCTTCCTTTGAGGTAAGGGAACCACAGTGTTAGCGTTTTCAAGCCGCCCTTACATGTCTTTGTGGTTGCATCACTTCCTCCTCACAGGTCCCTTCTGCGCTGCTGCATTGACACGTGAAAGTCTATGAAACAGCAATCAAGACATCAGTAGCACAGGGGCCGGAGCCAAGTGAACCCAGTCCCAGAGATCGGCACCCAGAGATGCCCCGTGAAATGAGTTGGAGTTGGAAAATCACCGGGGGGATATTCCACGCTCCGCTGCCAATTTCACTATCATAATCAACCTCAGCTTGTAGAATGATATTATGGGGCCAACTATTTTCGCTGACACTCTAACTGTGCATAGATTTTTTTTGTGGTGCGGAAGATAAGAGAGCAGATAAGAAATAGTGTGGGGGCTGAATTGTAGATAGAAAGAAGGAAAAACAGTGCTGGATTTTTTTTTGTTAATCTGATTTTTAATGTTCTTGTTTAAATTTGTAAATTAGTTTTACGAGATTAAAGCTTGGTGTTCATGTATTAATGGCATCCATAGACGCTGACACTGTGCAAAAAGTGCATAGGCAAATGTTTTCACCATCATCAGCGTCTGTCAATCTAAGAGGACATATTAATCACAATTGTTGTCCATCCAGGTGATTGCTAAGTATTCCAGGCTATAGCGACGTTTTGAAATTCTGCCCAATCGTAAGCGCTGAAACGAAAATATACTAAAGATCTCAATAGAGCTGTATTTTATTTAGACAATACATAAAAACTTTATTAGACCACATGCAGTATGTATCTGCAACCACAATCGAACACACAAATACCACTCGATGTATTGACTCAATGAAAATACGTTGAGATTTACTGACATATAGATATCCTGGGACTGACAAAAAACACATGGCAACCTGACAATAAATACTTTTTATGAGACGTGGTTGTATCGTAAAAAAATATATATATATACTTCCTGGAAATATAAATGTTAGATCT
The DNA here is from genome assembly GCA_943590825.1 of Bovichtus diacanthus. Taxonomy (NCBI): domain Eukaryota; kingdom Metazoa; phylum Chordata; class Actinopteri; order Perciformes; family Bovichtidae; genus Bovichtus; species Bovichtus diacanthus. The sequence goes on from CALSBV010010288.1 coordinate 5,041,406, forward strand.
CAAACTGAACGGCGATATCTCAAAAAAGTACCTTGAGAGTGGATTGTTTTTCACAACAATATTCTCGCAGGCTTGAGGTTTATTTCAAATCACAACTGGGTAAAGTACAAGTCATGAGTTCCCACATTTGATATTGTTTTTGATTGACTGAACCCTTGAATAGTTTTCTTAGAACTGAAGCAAGAACCACGACTGAGACATGGGAAAAACCTAAAAACATCATCAAGCAGTCCCTAATGTTTCTGGTGCTGATATTAAAATGAGAGACTAGAGAGGCCAGTGTTTGCTCTGTATGTAAATAAGTTTTCTTCAAAATGTAATTGAGAATTCAGTTTCGTTGTATGGGAAAGCAATTTTTCGGGTACAACCCTGTCCCCTAAAAAATCCCTCTCTATTTTACTTATCTGATTGCTTAGCTACTAACGGCAGGACATAATGTGCCTTTTACTCTCAGCGAGGCTTTCTCCTCGCTGAGAGTTACACCTGCATGTTGTGTCGTTGATACACATATTTCATCTTAATACATTTTAAAGAACTTAACCAGTTAATGTTCGAGCTTAAAAGCAGCACTTGCTCAGAAACGAAAGCGGTGAGTGAGTAATAAATTGTAGATCGATGAATTATTCAGCTCTTAGCCACATCTTAATCTCCACATCAGGTGTTGCGCTGTTGTGTTGGCCCATCCAGAAGTACTGGAGCCTGATTTATATGGACCCTGAATCAGACCTGAAGGACCCTGTTTTCCTAAATTGGCCTTAGACATATGGCGTAGCGTGCCGATGTTTTGTGCGCTCTTTTGTACAAGTCCAAGGTTTTATACAGCCGTGGAAATATTTGAATATAGATTTTAAACACCGTATCACTGGACTTGATCATTAAAAAAACATCTCTGAAATTGATGTTTTGCTGTTAACGTCGGTCCAAAAATATCTCCATGAAATTCCGAAAAAATGTTTTCACCATTGATTTGAAATGGAGAGAGACCTGCGCGCGGAGGAGAAAAAAAAAAATACAGATCAATATACGTCTATTATAAATTACAGCAGGAGACCTTTGAAAATCTATGTATACCAGGGAATAAGCTCCTGCCTCAGTGTGTTCGAGAATGGCTTTTCTTACTGTAAATCTCTGGGACATTGCACAGATCTCTCAGGCAGCCGAAGCCAGTCATCTTCATTCATTTGCAGTGTACATCTGCCTTTGGTATGAATATGGCTGTCAGTCCCATAAAGACCATTACAATAGAACACGCTCATTAGTATTGTGTTGCACTGTGCTTCAGCATCAAGCGCCTACCACCCTTGACTAATTTTCTGTTTGTATCGAGAAACAAAAGCTCTCCAAATCCCCCCGTGGGCTCCGGAGTGGCTTTACTGCACATCAAACTATGCTAATTACCTTTTGCATGATTAATTGGACCAATTAGAATTAGTAGAGGAAGAAAATGATTCTTGGCAA
>CALSBV010010288.1:5044120-5085253 GCA_943590825.1 Bovichtus diacanthus
TCTCTCTCTCTCTCTCTCTCTCTCGCTCTTGCTTAATTTCGTTTCACCCAAACATGTAGCCTAAAGAAAAACTGAGAGTTATGGGTGACATATGAAACTTCTACATCGGGGCAGCTGCTTCAGTGATGGGAACTTTCTGGTTTATAACAGTAATACGTTTATCAGTGGACTGTCACAAAAGCAAAAAAGCTCCCACATTGATTGTTGCTGTTTTAAAATATGTTGAAATATATTATTTTTTTAGGTTGATTTGGCCAAGAGCAATGAACATAGCTCAAATGAGAACCTTAAGATTTGACAGATTCTGTGCAAGGTTTCTTTCTGCTTTAATTGCAGCAGTTACACAAGGAAGAGTGTGCGCTGTGAGTAAGTTTTATTAACGTCAAGTTAAGTCAAATGAAAAAAAATGAAAAAAATGAAGTTTAATAATAAATGTACTGCTCAGTGTTCATCAAAGAAACATGATTATCTTAGATTTGATTATATTACATTAGCATTTTCATGCAATCTTGATTCTTCAGTGAGGATGTAGTAATTTAAAGGATGTTTTTGTGGGGAAAACTATATCAAACATGATTTATTATTCAAAGCAAAGTATTGATATGTTTTAAAACGTGTCTGGAGGGGATCTTTGCATCGTTTTTGTTTCCTCTGATGATAATCATAGGTTCATCAGTCCTCACACTTCTACCCTACAACAAAGTCACTTGGAGCAGCAGCACACCTTTCTTTACCAGCACTGGTACAAAATGCGCTCGGAGAAGAGCAGCCACAGCTTCAAGACCTTTGGCACGAATTAAGATGCGACCAAATGAGGTGAGATTGTAAATGGAAAGCAAATTCCACTGAACATTTGTCAATGTGAGTGAAGAGTTGTTGATCGAAGTGTTTTCTCAATTCCAGTCAAATTAAGTCAGTTTGCTTTGCATAATGAAAACTCATGAGCCGACTTTGAACACATTTTTCAGGCAGCAAACAGCTGCAATATGTCACATTGTGTTGATCCTTCACGAGACACATTTCTTATATACAAGTTGTCGTACAGCCTGCATTTGCTTTTTTCTTGAATTAATTAGTTCATGTGTAGAAATGTTGAATATATTAAACACAACGAGAGCAACAGCAAATTTATTCTCTGAACAGACAGTTTAAGAAAACCATTATATTTTAAAACAAGGCCATTCAAGTCCTCTGGGTAAATTGCTGTTTCTCTACATAAACAATCTGGTTTTGAAACAATATGACAAAAGTACCAAAACCACAATGTAAAAAATACTCCATTACAAGAGAAATACCTGAATTCAAAATCCTTTAGTAAAAGTACAGAAGTATTATCTGCACAACTGCACCTAAAGTATGAAAAGTAAAAGCATCATTTTACTGTTAGCTGCTCGAGGTAGAGCTAGTTTTAACTACTTCACATGCAGTCAGCTAGTTTAGCCCAGTGGTTCGCAACCTAAGGGTTGTGCCCCTCCAATGGGTCACCAGATAAATCTGAGGGGTCGTGAGATGATTCATTTGAGAGGAAAGAAGAAAAGAGAAAATGACTTCTGATACACACAAATGTATGTTCTTTTGTCTTTCTTTTTTTTTTTTTTAGCTTTTTCTCTAATCTTTTTTTTCATTGAAATGAAATGTGAGAAGCTCAGAGGGGAAACTGACTGACAACAACTCATAGACGAGGAGATACAAGTGCACAATGATTTTCTTTTTTGAGAAATATTGGGAACTCTTCATTAAATCTTCAGGATTTTACATTTAACAACATAATAAGCTCATAACATTCAATACACTGTTGGTCTCAAAAGTCACTAGCAACTAAATCTGTCAAATAAATGTTGAATAAAAAGTAAAATATTTGCCTCTGTAATGTAGTGGAGTAAAAGTATAAAATAGCATAAAATGGAAATACTCAAGTGCAAGTACCTTGTACTAAAGTACAGTACTTGAGTAAATGTGATTACTTTCCCCCGCTGATGACAGCAGAGCCAACAGTGGAATAATTTAACACAGGTCTGGTTCAGAGTTTTCAGCAGAATGAATCTGAATGGTCAAATGTTCTAAATGAAGAAGTCACTATTATAGCTTGCCAGCAAATCAGTTCTTAAATCTCATTCCTTTTTCTGTTTTATTTGACTTATATGAAAATCTTTTGAGCAGAAGTGATATAGTAGAGCAATAATGTCCAGCACTAATTTAATACCTTATTACCATAAGCCTGGTGCAATGCATGCATAATAAATTGTTGTATCTTTTACACGGCTCAGGCATATGGTTGGGAGACCGAATTCTCTTCAAACTGCACCAAATTTGCATGATAGGATGTGAGAGTTGGATGGATTTGGGGATTATATGAAACACAGCTTCCATTTCCAGTTCATTGTACTAAGGAGAGGTATCACATTTACACAGATGGCAAGGAACTTGGAAATGCACAGCTTCTGTAAAACACAAAATGTGCACAGGAGAGAAAAAAATCACTTCAAAGACAGAATCTATACTGGGGTTTTTTTTTTTCCTTCCAAAAGAAAATATGGTGTTTTTTTTTTTGTTTGTTTTTTTTAGAATTCTGTGTTTTTTTTTATTTATTTTTTTTAATGGGCTGTAGCTTTCTGCCGCTCAGATGGAGCTGATCAATGTTGTTAGTAGTCTTTAAGCCGCATGGTCACAGTCTCACAATGTGTTTCGCGGGAGGTTCTGGAGAACCTGCCAGGACAATTATGATGTCTGTTATAGTTAGATCATTCTAGAGGTCGGTCCACTGCACGGTTGACTGGCATTACCTGCCAGTCAACAACCATCTAACTGTATTCTGATATTACAGCGGGCACTGATTATATAAGAGCAGGGGGGGGTCAAATGTTGTGAACCCTTTTACTTTTTAGGATTATTTGTGTTAAAACGTTCAAATGTAATTCAACTCCATTGTATTATTCCGTTCTTTATTTCAAATTACATATAATTGTATTTTGTTGTTTCCATTTTGTCAATCATCTGGTTTGACAAGGAGTGCAGTATGTAAAGCAGATACACACTGGATAACTTTGTCTAAAAGCTTTCTACTGCCAGTCATCGCCATCGTGGTTTCTTGCTTCAAAAGTACAACGTGGCCCCAACCTGGCCCCCCATCTGAAATTGTCTAGCACCGCCACTGCACACCGAGCGAAGGAAAAACAAAAAAACAGAAGCAAATTAACTCACAGACACTTCAGACAGAATTTGCTGCCGGCTTTGAGGAGCATGATCTTTACTTCGCCCTAGATTTAAGTTCATGTATATATATATAAAAAAAAAACTCCCACGAATATGAAAGCTAACCTCTCTCCCACATACTGTCAGTTTGAATCTGGTTGTTCCTGACGTCTGACTCTGTGTTCAGCCACAAATACCAGTGGCCAGGTAACGTTGATGTGTAGTGACGTCAGGGACGGGGGATTAGCTGTGTTAATCATCAGTGTTTTCTCCAGGTGACACTAACGTGTCTTGTTCCGCTGTAAAAGGTCAGACACACAGCGGTGGAACTAGCTGTGGTTCAATTTCTTGTTTTGTTTTCTGTCAGTATCCAGCGGCCATCACTTATACTGTCCTCTGTGCTTAAGAGTGTCTGAGATGCCGATTAATAAAACTACAGTGATTAACTGAACGCCCAAATATGTATTGAATTTATCTCAACATATAAGGATAATCTAAAGTTCACTCCCTATGTTCCTCTGTCTCTGTCTTTTTGTCTTGTCTGCAATTGGAGTCAATAGCAGCCCACAGAAGACATCAAATTTTAATGAACATTAACATTAAGTAGCACATAAATATAGATCAGTGCAATATAATACAACGATTTCTTGCGATGGCATCTTCAGTGCAAAGTCTGGAGCGTAACCCTTGAACCTTTTAATGTATCAACACAGGTGGATACAAATAAGTTCAATTAAATCACTGTGGTCAGGTAAAAAAAAAAAATTATTATTTGATTCATATCGTGTAAGACTTTGATTTTTTTTCTCCTACATGTGTGTCCACTCTTCACAATAGGTAAAACATGTCTTTGGAATTCCTTCCCAAAAAATGATCAATAGCATTTGGATACTAGAAAGAACATCTGGCTACAGTCTGCAAACAAATTTGGCTTTAAAAAAAAAAAAAGAAGGACACCGATGACTTGTATCTCTGAATTATATTCCTGGATCCTAAACAAAATTGCTGGAAAGATGAATAAATCCTCAACGTGCATGTGGGCCAATGTCCAACAATCCCTTTTAGCGCCAACATCACCCCACAGTTTGATTATTTGCTTGTACTGAAAATATTCGTCACCAGTAACATCATTTGCAACTCACAGCTGCAATAGTTTATAAGTAACAGCAGTCAAAACGTTCATTATTCCAAGGGCGTGGCACCCAACATGTACAGTTGTGTATGTGTGCACTTGCTCTTTACCTCTTGTGCAAACACACAAAAAGCTTGACCTTGGGAAACGTTTACTTCATTCAATATGTATTTGCCAAGATAACGTGCCCAAAACAGGAACTGTAGTTAATGGATTATTCCGTGATTTGAATGTAATTAATAAAGCCTTGAATCTGACGCTAAGATTGCTTTTTAGTATTTACATATAATAGATTCGCTATAAATTCATCACAAAGTAAATGGATAGTGATAACGTGCTACATTACTTGAACTAGGTTCTTTTCAAACCTGCCGTGAGACTCTTTAGCTGTGTCATTCTTTCAGTTTGTAGTTTCCTGCAGCTCCTGCAATAAAAACTGTGCTTAATGACAGAGCCGCAGCAACACATAAACTTATGGCTAGATATTTTTTCTACAGACACGGGCCGAGCCAGCGTCACAGGGATACAAAAACGAGCTCCATGTGCGTAGCATGAGACGAAACCTGTAGCTTTTGGTAGCTCCTGACCAACACATCTTCTTACTGGCGAATAAACTCTTCATTTCACTTCAATTATTCAGATTGCATTGTGGCAGTTTCATTTCACGTCTCTGCCATGTGCACTTGGGGTGGGGGTTGGCCTTTTTACATCTGTCTTAAATTACTGTCAGAAAAGGCCACACAGACCCACCATCCAAATCATGAAATTTCAAATTCTTCATATGGGTGTTAGGTCTACATAAAAATGTAGTAAAACCACTGAGCAGTCAGGAACCATGCAGTAGTGTAAATCATGTCAAACACATCTAAATATTCAAAACTGCCTTCTGAATTCAAGGCTGTTTTCGGCTCCCTTTTTTCCATTGAGACTAAACATACACTACGACTATCATTGTGTACGGCAGCTGAGTGTGCCTCGTTCTTTGTCTGTGTCACTGTGTTTCATGTTTTATAATTGTATACTTCAAGGCCAATCTGAAGCACAAAGCCCTCTAAAATTAGCTAGCCTATGAGTCATCTTCGAAACCATCCCATAAAGGTTACATGATTCTCAACAGCAGCAACTGCAATCAGGGCCCGTTGACTGTGATGGGAGACTTAAACCACAGAGACCCAAGTGCTGCCGTGTTCTTTCACATGCTCTCCGTCCAACCTCATCAGGCTCTGTGAATGGAGTCAGTTACCTTCCAGGAAATGTTGATGGTTTAAAGTGAAGGCCTGTGAGTCAGTGAATTGGTGTGTCCATCATCTGAAGTTATTGTTGTGATGTGTAAGAGATCACAGGGAAAATTCTCTAGCTATGCCTTTTTTATTTTATTTCTTTTTAACCATGCAGGTGGCAGGGCTCTGAGGATGGCAACATGTCTGTCGGTCACTTTGGTTCAGGCTCTAACATCTCAACGATTGTGCAACGGATCGCTATGAGAGTTTGTAGAGACATTCATGTTTTCCAGAGGAGGAATCCTACTAACTTTGGTGTTCCCCTGACTCTTCATCTACCTACACTACGAATTACATCTGTGGTTTTAAATGTATCCAATACTCTGTTTATGAGCCAAAAAACACCTTAAAAAGTGTTCCCATCAGCCTCAGCTGCATTAATGTGTTAGCAAATGGTACTGTAGCATGCTAACTCACTGAACTAAGATGGTGAACATGCATATCTGCCATGCTAACCAAGCTATCGTTAGCATTCAGCTCAAAGCACCTCTGTGCCGATAAGTACGGCCTCACAGAGCCTTTACAATGGCTGTGTGACTTTATTAATATGTTACAATTGAGACTTTTGTTAAGAGTGACGGTTACAGTAGGGAAAAGATAAACAATGTTACTACACCCCATAATAAAAAGCACATAGGACAGGTTTAATTTACAGTAATTCAGAATACAGGTCTTTTTTGATTGTTTGCAAGTGTATCATGTTTTTGCGTTATGTATTTGTGTAATGCTGTTTGGGCCACACTTGTGTTTATGTTGGGATTATGTTACTGTTTCTATTTATTTTTGTGCAATACAATCACATGCAATACATCTGTGCAATACATCCTTTTTTACTATGTATTATTGTTATTACTGGCTGCTAGTGTACTACTCTCACATGTTCACTTACTGTATTATGCTGCTACTTATTTTACCATGTTGTTTTTTATTCTATTGTAATTTTATTTTATTTGTACTTATTTTATATTTGCCCTTTTATCTGCTCTGTCCCTTTGTTGTTGTAGCGCTGTAAATGTCCCCGCTGTGGGACGAATAAAGGTTTTCTGATTCTGATTCTGATGGATTTGAACATTCACCATGTGTCCATATCTGATTCCTCAACACTGACAAGCAAAACAACTGTCCTGTCGACTTTAGTGAATCTATGTTTTTTTTTTATTTTAACACTTTTAACAGTGTTAAAGAACAGAAAGAATTTGAACACAGTACCTGAACTTCCCAATGACGTCAGACATGTCCTTTCGGTACAACCACAAGCAGCTTTATTAACATTAAGAAGGCAGGTTTAGTCTTTGCAGCTATAATTTTAAGAGGACAAATACTTTCATTACTGTTTTTTTCAGTTACACTTTATTTAACACCTTACCGAGAGTACTGTAACACCTTTCAAGCTCCTGCAACTATTGACGCACTTGTGTTCAGTCACAATACCTGCGGTTTTTATCTGTGCACCTTGCCTTTTATTTTATTGTTTCTAAAAATGATGTTCTTGCAGCAGAGGGGAGTGGAAAAAAGACCCTGACTGCATGAAGGTAATTCATATGTATTATTCATCTCTGCCTCTTCCATTTATACTTACAGTTGGCTGCAGTTGTATACAATGAAAAAGCCAGTGTACACACTGGATGAGAGGCTGCTTGCTGCACCCTTATGCTGTTATTCCATGTTTTGCATTTTCATTCCCACAGATACATTCTATTCCTTTCTATCAAAATGAGGACTTTGCAGTCATAATATATGTGAACGTAAGCAGGATATGTATCTCCTTTGCTGCTGTTTTACTGGTGTGTATCGTCTCTGCTGGAGCATAATGTGGCGTAAATGAGTCATTATTGTAGTTATGAAACAGCAGCAGAGCGTGTCCACTCGTCCTCACAGATTTACAGAGAATAAGGTTGAAATGTTGCTCCAAGGTCTACGAGCCTGTCATAGAGGAAGTCATTTTTCTGCGGCACCATTGCTTTCAGATGTGGTCAAACGGCACGGTCTCCTGATGCAAAAAAAAAAGAACACACATTTTCTGAAAATGAAGTGTTTTGAGAGAAATGACTTGTGGGGGGAGAGTCCCTTCGTGGAGACAAGTAATATAAACTCACAGAGAGAAAGCAGTGTGGGAGACAAGAACCAGTTTCATAAAGTTTTCCATCAGCAAGGACCACCAAACAGTGCTGACAAACGACCAGTCACATAGCATGCACATGCAGTACACTAATAGTGCTCAGAGCAAACTTTATCACTCATTAAAATTGCCTTGTATCTAAATCTCTGCTCAGGTTACACCAAAATGTTTCACTTACATCAAGCGGATTTATTTCGATTTCTTTTTTAAAGTGAAGTAATGAAATTATAGCATTAGCTATATATAGGAATGCTCTAAAATATTAATACATGTTTTGTATATTTTTTTTAGTCTTATACATCCTCATTTGTTGAAACAGCTGTCTTTGTGAAAAATATGATCAACAAAAACGCCGGTTATTTTCAAGCCTTAAAGAGCAGCCTCTTAAGTAATAATGAGAGTGAGAAATGCAGTGCATTTAAGTGAAAACCCTGATTAATTATGTATGATTAGAGGACTCTTAAAAGCTTTGGGGAGAGAAAAGAAAGAAACTACATAAACAAGAACATGAAGTCCAGAATGGCGGGATGGATACGAGACGTGAAATCGTAAATGAACCCTAAGTATACAGGTGAATGCAGAATGATGAGAGATATTGCTTCTGCATGGCTGGACACTGGCTGACCGTTTACGTACAGGTCATGTCACGCTCACTAAAGTCCATTGCTTGCAATTTTTATATCAATGTTTTATATTTGCGACTATGCAAGTATATAAAAGCCAATGTTTGTCTTGTGTGCAGAATACACGTTTCAATAAATGCTTGTTTTTTTATAATAAGATGTGTGATGGAGATGCATATGGAAATTCTGCAAATGTCCTTCCATTCTTCCAAGTATATATCTTATTTGGGTGCTTTTGAGATTGAACCGATATAAGTGGTGCCGTGTAAATACAAGAGAAGATAACACTGTTTAGTCGGTATATTCTTGGAAGCTACATGTATGTTTTATCAAAGAATGAGTCACTGAGCAGAGGTCATTTGGAAATATGATTTCAGCTGGAAATACATTCAGACATGCAGGTCATGCTTTACACCCCCGATAACTTCCACAGACCTCTGTTGCTTTTATTCTTCCTTTCTTTTCCTCACTCTTCCTCCCTGTCAGTGGCATCATGCATGTTTTCACCTCTAAAGTGATTGTACCTGATTTATATGACAGGCCTTTAACCCCGCGTGTGCTTGTCCATCAGCATCAGGCAGAAAACACCCAAGGGCATGTGTGAGCAGGACCAAATCTGGCTCTCTGTCATTCAATGGCTGTAACCTCCAACTAGAATGCACTCCAACAAATCACATTTATTCCTGCACTGTTGGGATGTGAGTCAATCGCACAAGGTGAGAAGTGTTGCGGGTTGTATGACTCTAAAAATATATTTCTTCCTGATAGCAACAAGCTTAGTGAATTGTATATTTTTTGACAAAGTACATTTATTGGTATGTAAATGATGGGATTAGAGAGTATTCTGAATGTACAAGGATTGGCAGTTTTAACAAGGCCAGACTATTTGGATCCAACTCGTATCCTTACATACAAGGCCTGCAAAATGAATTGGTAATGCAACTATGAGCTTAAAGTGAAAGAGAACACTTAAACGCATGCATGAGAAAATGAATTTCTAAAATATTGTAATGAATCTAAATACTAAGAGGAAGAAAACAAAATTGAACATTGTCTCCACCTGCAGTCAGTAGACGGCAACAGAAGTGAATGTATTGATGCTGTAATGGCCCCACTTACTGGTCATGAATAGTAGTACAGGCTGCAATGAGCTTGTTTCTTATCATATCATGTTCAGTAATGTTGAAATAATGGATTAGTCGAATTGAATAATCAATTCATTGTTAGTTAATTAGTTATTGAACAAAATGACAAACGTCATTGGCCCCAGCTTCTCAAATGTGATGAACTGGCCATTTTCTCTGTTTGATATTATTATATATTGATTATCTTTTGGATTTAGACTGTTGGTTGCGCAACACAAGACATTTGAAGACATCATCTTAGGCTTCTAGGAGATTTTTACAAACTAAACACTTTCTTGATTTAACAAAATAACAATACAAAATCTAGATAGTTAGCTTGATCCCTAATATTAGGAGGGGTGGAGTATCCCCATTTACCAAAATGTAATATTACCGAGTAAAAAGAAAGTAACAATACCAGCAAAATATATTTATAGTACTTATTATTCACAATGACCCTTTTTTAAATATAAGACGCATTTTAATTGTACTGCTAGAGCTCATATTAGGCTATTTATACTGTTGAATAATTTAATTTACAGCCTAAAAATGCATCATTATTTCAGTTTTTTTGTAAAATACAAAAATTCACAGTAACTCGTAACTATACTGTCATAGATTAAATGTAATGTTACATTAAGTACAAACGTCTGGTGTTTATTGTACTATAGCATGGCAACTTAACTATATTTCTACACTGATCAAGAGTAAGATGACATGCTAATATAATAAGATAACATTATAAGTAAATATTCTACAATGGGTCCCCATGCAATTTAAGTATAGCCGTATAGTTATTATTTATATTTACTTCATTATATTCACTTACTCAGTCTCTATAGCCAGATATACTATGAAGCCGATTATTTCTGTTGTTGTTAATATCTTTTTTTAGTGTAGATGATGAGTAAACAACACTATTCGCTGAACAAAATATAAAATAAAAAATATCTGTATTCACCGGAAATGGAGTTTTGTAGAGATTTCAAAATAGAAGTCATTTTACTTGGGGATCACGTGACTCCTCTGTTTACAGGCATCCGGAGAAACATGGAGGACACCGCTGGCAGTAATCCCCAATCTCTCGGATTTACAGAGAAATTAAAGTCTTGGCTCTCTTGGTCATGGACCTACGTGTGCTTCATTTGGTTCGGCATGGTGCTGATCATGATATACGTCCTGTGGAGCCCGCTGAAACTGCAGGAAACTCTTACCTCAGGTGAATTAATGCCACTGCTAGCTAGCTATTGTTAGCCTTCGGGTGTCTGGCTTTAGCTGACAGCAAGCGCGAGCAGTTGGTTTGACAGTTCGGTCTCTGACTCATTCAGACACAACTAGAGGCGACTTGCCGGTTAGATTTAAGTCGTGTTTTTAGACATATGTTTCCTGCTCCTAGTCATAATATGCACCTACTGCAGCGTGTATTGTATGCAGTCATAACTGGGGAGTTTATTGTTGTATGCTACTTTGCTCATCATGTAAGCGAGAGAATGTATGTGGCTACATGTCACCCGCTTTACTCCACCCACTGCCTATGTTTTTCTGTTGGCATGTGGTTTAGTGCATGTTTTTTTTAATTGCATGGTCACAACAAAGGACACTCACAGTTCTGGTTGCATTATAACACTATACTGACTGTCTCCTCTTCTTCTTCTTCCTCCTCTTCTTCTTCTTCTTCTTCTTCTTCTTCTTTCAGCCTCAGTGTTTTTGAATACACTGACCCCCAAATTCTATGTAGCTCTCACTGGAACCTCCTCTCTCATCTCTGGACTCATCCTTGTGAGTTAACGCCTTAGTTATATCTCGCACCATAGAACACAATAAAGAGTTAGCTTTTGCAAAATTGTATTTGCTTGTAGGCCACTAAGTAGGCACAGTTTGCAACAACATCGTCCTGAATTCCTATTCACGAATCCAAGATTAGACACATGGGCGGAAGCCTAGTCATTATTAAATGCAGGGCTGTGATGGAAATTTATTCCAGGGCACCCAAGTGCGCTGGTTCTTACACTGGGGGGCGTAAACTCATTGCAAAGGAGGAATAAATATGGAGAAGAACACGAGTTGAATGAATCTGAACCATGTGGAAGCAATAAACAGACAAGAGTGCTAGCAAGAAGTATGCAGACAGAAAAAAATGGCATGCAGGGTGTAAAATTTACTTTTTTGACCACCTGCCAAATGGCTAATGAATGTTCAAGTTTGTCCGGCCACTCAATAGATTATCATTGAGGGGTTTTTTTTGGCCGGTGAGTCATGCAAATATATTAACCACTTGCATATTTTTACCACCAGCATTTGGCAGGTAAATGGCTCTAATTTTGTGCTCGAAGGCAAGTTATGTAGAGAGACAGATGTTTGCCAGTGATGAAAATAAAAAAAGCTTGTACTCTCCAAACATAAAATTCAGCTCTCAAGGTCATTGTCATTACAGCGGCAGAGCCTTGTGTATTTCATGTTTTATGGCAATTTGGGCAGATTTTAAATTGCGTAGATATTAGAGAAATATTTTTTTTGCAGCATGACAGAAAAAGTGTAGGAGCCACTTGTCTGGTGATATAATAGCAGGTCGCAGGGACAACTAAGTAATTGTTATCTTAGCATATTCTTTTTGTAAAGCACGTGTGACCACTTGTGTTCTCACTGCAGATATTTGAGTGGTGGTATTTTCGTAAATATGGGACGTCGTTCATTGAACAAGTGTCAGTGAGCCACCTGCGTCCTCTTCTGGGTGGAGTGGAGAGCAGCTCCACGACTGGTCTATTCGCATCAGTGAATGGAGAGGCAGAGCCGAGGCCCAGCGTTTCAGGTAAATGTGTATATAATACGAACTATCGCAACAATACCGCTCATAATAAAAGCACTAATAACAACATCTTCCTTTTCCGTAGAGTGTAAGGTCTGGAGGAACCCTTTGAATCTGTTCAGAGGAGCAGAATACAACAGGTGTGTGTAATTCAGATGTTTAGCTGTGTAGAATGCATCTAGTATTTAATATGGACGGTTCATGATGTGAAAGCATTTGCAAAGATGCAAACTGTGTCTTCGGTGCAAGGACATTTGTTTCATTTCATTTGAATCATTTTGGATGATAAAACTGCAGCTGAACTGTTTTGTATTTTTTTACATTTTGTATTTAACACTACAGGTACACCTGGGTGACAGGGAAGGAACCCTTAACATACTATGATATGAACCTGTCTGCTCAAGACCATCAGACCTTCTTCACAGGAGACACTCCGCAGTTAAGGCCAGAGGACGCTGGTGAGTTTTATTCATAGACTAAAAATCCCCCGTGATATATCCTGGTCTATACGACCGTGCAAGCATAAGGCTGCTAGCATATTTCCTTGGAAGAGATTTCTATGGTTCTTCGTAAGTGTCCAGACAGAAATGTTTTGTTTTTTTTGTTTTTGTTATGGAGCTTTGATATGGATGCATACAATGAAATATGTCAGGACTGTAAGGCCGCATCTGTAATAAACTAGAGCTCTGCTTCTCATTACAGTGATGCAGAAAGCCTGGAGAGAGAGAAATCCTCAAGCCAGGATCAGAGCAGCGTACCAGGCCATCGAAATGAACCACGAGTGAGTCCCACTCTGACACCGTCACATAGTTTCTCCTTAAACACTATCTATAAACAAAACACTGTATCTTCTAAATAGCATCTACTGTTGCTACGCAGTTAAAATGCTAGTACTCAAAGTTAGTTTCTGTGATTGTGCTTGCTGCAGTTACGAGCATAAATACATTAATTTTATCATATAATGGCCTTTTTACGGCCGCTTTCGTACTCAAATTATTGCTCTGATTGTATTTCTTTTTCTTTTAATGTGCATGCTAGCACTGCTAGGCAGTTGAAAGTGTGTCTCTTTGTGTCTTACGTTTGCGTGCAGATGTGCTGCAGCCTATGTGCTCCTAGCAGAGGAAGAAGCCACAACCATCACAGAAGCTGAACGCCTCTTCAAAAAAGCACTAAGTATCGGTAAGAAAGGATTTGAATGGACATTTAAATGCTCCACCCATTGTAAACCATAAGGCACAGAAGCAGGGCTGTAGCTAACTAGTTAAGGAATAATTACACCCACTTTTAGTCAGTTAGTGTTTGACATGCTCCGCACCCTGGCACCTCATCGCAGGTAATTATGGCGATAAATAGAATAGTCCACATCTGTTCACAAGCACCTGTGATGAAGGAGGTTATCACAAGTGCAATATCCATCAACGCGTCAAAGCTTTTCCTCCACACAAGAGGAAACATGAAGTTGTAGCCTATAATAACACAATTCCATCCATGTTATTCACTTCACTTCAACTTTCTATGGACTGATTTCTTTAATTTGTATTAAATGTCTAATTTTCTGCCATCCACAGCTGGAAAAGATATCAACTTACTGGTGTACATTAAACGCAGACTGGCAATGTGTGCGCGCAAGCTGGGCCGGATTAAAGAAGCAGTGAAAATGATGAGAGATGTGAGTGTCTATGAAAAACTGGACTCTTTCGGAGTGGCACCTCAGGGTGCTTACTGCTGCTATGGTGTGCGATTTGTGGAAATCCGCATGCAACTGAGGCAACATGCTCACTGTATTTAAAAACAGTGGCGGTGCTAGAACATTGTATTGCTTATGTGTGATATGTTCTCTCTTTACAGTTAATGAAGGAGTTCCCACTGTTGGGAATGTTAAATATACACGAAAACCTCTTGGAGGCACTTCTAGAGCTTCAGGCATATGCTGATGTCCAAGCAGTCCTTGCCAAATATGATGGTAAGACCGAACGCGGTAAAAAGCGTTTTCGAAGCCATCGTTACGCTGTATGTTTGGACAGAAATGAGCTCAGTGCCATCGAATCAACCTTGAAAATGTATGACACGTATGTCACATTTCTTCTGCCACTCTAGACATCAGCTTGCCAAAATCAGCCACTATATGCTACACATCTGCACTGTTGAAAGCACGGGCTGTATCAGATAAGTATGTGTGATCGGTCAGTTTGAATCGTCTTTTCAACCATGCAAACCTTTCATTACTGGTATCTCTTAAAACCTGTTTTTACGTGGAGGCACTAGCAGTGTGTCATGTGAGGTGTTTTTTTTCTCAGGTTCTCTCCAGAGGCCGCGTCACGGCGAGGGCTAAGCACAGCAGAGATGAATGCTGTGGAGGCCATACACAGAGCTGTTGAGTTCAATCCACACGTGCCAAAGGTCAGTCATTAGACTCATGAATGTCACAGAGAACGTGATAGTTTCTGTAAGCCACGAAAACCCATTGACCTCTTAATGTTGGGCTGTTGTGCCAAGGCCTGTCACCATAACTACCTTTGTTGGACGATATATAGTCTCAGAAATAATTGTGATAAATGATACTACTGTCATTTTTAAGACACTGATTTAATAATAATACTAGCATAATAATGCAAGTACAGCCTTTCAAAGAGCAATGGACTTCTAATTCTTCAGAATATTCAGACATTGGAAATAGATTGTGAAGAAAAATGTTAAAATATCCAAAATGTATAAAACATGAATGAAATAAACCCACACAGCCGAAACAATAATTAGAATGGACTCTCGGGCGTTGGTAACAAAAATGCGTAATGTCTACGCAATACCCAAATCTTATAATGGTAGGGAAAACCCTGCTGTTTCTTCTGGCATCATGTTGACACGAACGATAAGTCCATAATGCAGTTAAACAATTGCAGGTAAACAATCAATTATAGTTGCCTTATTTTAGCAGTAACAGGTGCTGCAACTTACAAATCGAGCGGCTTTCATTCCGGACGTGCGGCGTACTGGCTCACCAGCAGGTGTCAGTGTGGGTCTTCATACAGGAGCTCTTAATTAATTCTTATTACACCTGTCATGTCGGCTTCAGACCCAACGCTTGGTTCGTGTATATTTGTCTAGTCATATCAGTGATTATTGTCTTGAGTATTAATCAATTCAATACAATTAAATGCAACGCTATTGTATATTTCATGGGCACATCCGGCCTAATCATCAACTACTGTTAGGAGGCAAAACAATAGTTTTGGAATCACACATGCATTATGGGTTTTTACAGGTAATTTAGTTTGAATTCCACATGTGGGTCCCAAGAAATACTATAAACATATAACAGATTAGGCACAGTTTTGCATAACTAGAGAGCAGCTCCATATACAACTGAAGCATGGGGAACATTGGACTACAACTGGATATCCATCTGGCTTTTCACATCAGTTCCCACAGGATTAGATGTCACACATGCACATACACAGAGTCATACACAACTAGTTGCAGCAGAGTTGTGTCTCAGTTTAGCCTTTGTAGTGTGGTGTTGTTTCATCTCATGGATTCCTTTTCTGAGAGAGAGAGAGAAAGAGAATCAAGGTGTGTGTGTGTACTTGTGTGTGTGTGTGTGTACGTGTGTGTGTACGTGTGTGTGTGTGTGTGTGTGTGTGTGTGTGACGGGGGTGTCAGCCAGCACTTTGATCCAGCCTTTGATTTTAAAGTGAGGGCCGTCATTTTCAATGTCTTTCCAACTGCTCCCTCCCCCACTGCGCCCAGAGGCAGCCATCCTCTCTCCTCTCATCACGTACCCTCATCCTGTTTCTTATCCTCTCATGTTCCCTCATCCCCTGTTTGGGCCAAACAGAGAGTCTGATGTTGGTCTTCACTGCCAACTTTAGGAAATTTGTAGCACACCTTTCACAGAGGATTATTGCTCGACTCATCTTTCAGCATTTGACTGGCATCTGGTACTTACTCAGGCCTCATAACAGAGTTGTGTTACGTTTTTGACTTGCTGGATGTGAAAATGTAACAGTGGGGAAGGAGGGGGGGGTTGTTGCTTTGTGTTGTCTGGCATGATGAGTGCACCTGTGACTGGCCTTTTAAGACACGAGCTGGCCTGTTGCCCCTTTAAGTAGGAGCCGCAAAGGGCTTTTGTCCAAAAGTTCCCTAGAGCCTAATTCTATACTCTTGTGTAGATTTAACTCTAGTTTCCTAAATAGTGTGTGTGTGTATATATATATATATATATATATATATATGTGTATGTATAATATATATATAATATATATATGTATGTATAATATATATGTATGTATAATATTTATATATATATATATATATATATATTCAAATCTGAGTCTGTGTGCACCAAATGTTATGCCTGGACCAGCAGGATAAATCTTGGTATGGAAAAAGTGATAAAATAGGGTTTTCCCTTCCCTCATTACCAGCACTGTGGCAAGACCTTTACCACCCAGACTGTGGTTGTACCAGGTAGCTCCCAGGTGGGAATGTGTGTGTAAACAGGGCATGTTTTAACATCAAGATATGGTTGAGAAAAAGAAAAGAAAACCTCTATGGACAAGTGGAGTAATGAAGGAACAATGGTAGGTCAAGTATTAAGTGCGTGGGTGTGTTATCAAGCATGCCAAGGAGATTATATATGAATTTCATACTAGGCTACATCACATGAGCCTATTCAAACTGCTCAAAAAGCTATACACACACTAAACCCACATCCACACACACATGCTTCAGTCTCAGACTGCACACAGCCCTCCTCCCACGCGACCCTTTCCCTCACAAGCTCTCCATCTTGCCCCATTTACCTCCTCCTCCCTTCTATTTTCCTCCCCTCCTCATCTTCTTGTCGTCCTCTATTTATCGCCCTCCTCCTCCTCCTCCACCCTTAGCTTTCTCCATCTGTCTGTCTATTCCAATGAGCCTCTCAAGCAGCCAGTGGTTAAGAAACTGACAGTTTGCTGGATGCTTGGACAGCTGATCAATTGTCCCTTCCAACTGAATCTGTTGTACATTTACATTTACCACCACTTTGGTCCATACACGTTCATTTTGAAGCCGTCTGGGTGACCCGATCCCATCCACCTTGCTAGTTTACTCCTCTTTGGAAGGCAGTTTCTCATCTCACCCAATTCTGGTTGACATGTTCTCATCTAGATCACATGTCAAGGCTCAGAAATGCAGACCTTTGCTTAGTTTACCTCTGAAATTGGCCTTTTGCTTTGTAAATTGAGACGGAGCAGCAGTCCCGGGTTTGTCCTGAATTAAGATGAATGAGGCTTGATTCAGACAAGGCAGAGGGAGGGAGTAGTTAAAAATTTCAGCCCACTTCGGAAAAACTGCTGTGAGTTGTCTGCCACTGTCCTCAGTAGAGGTTGGAGTAGCTAGTAGCGGTGTTTACTGACTGTATGAAATTCATAATCTGCAACACCTGTTTGTCTTTATGCTCTTTCGCCGTACACGTGTGTGTTTGTCCGACCCTTATTGAGCAACTAAAGGCTGATGTCATTGTTGCCTGTGTGTCCCATTGTGAGAAGCAAAGTGCCGCAGATTAGAATCAGAAGGCAGCTTATGAGTTATGCTCTGGGCTTATGACTGCCCAGGGATAAAAGGAGAACACATGAAACTCAATCCCTTCATCAAAGAGGCGACAGGGAGTGGAGAAGCGGGCCGAAGAACGAGAGGGTGGGGGGCGTGGGGGGGGGGGCAGTCGGCCAGCACAGAGGACTGAGGTGTCACCAGGTCTAATGCTGTGGCATGCGAGGAAGGACAGCTGAGCAGCCAGCCTCTCTAAATGGTTAATCTTAAAACACAGAGGACCCAGACCTACACGGGTGCCATATACTGGTCATTCATGACCCGCAATAGACTAATATAGAGGTAGAAATATGTGTGAAAATGTGAATTAACCAAAACAACAAATTGGCTCCCTTACAGATTGTCAAAATCAAATCTGAAGTTCAACATTGGGGCCCCAAATTATTATCACTTTCCTACTCGTCACGTGGTTCTTAATGCATGTCCTTAAAGTGTTATATCAAACAAAATGTTATTTTTATCAGTTACTGTGCAACAGAGAAGTGATAGGTTTACTCTTGAGTTGGCTGACCGCCTCTACACCGGTGCCGGGGGAGTAGAGGACGGTGAAAGGTTTGTGCTCAGAAGAAAGGAGACCGACATGGCGAGGAGGGTGAAGGCGGACAGTCCAATGTCTTGGCTGGAGCAGAGAGAGCTGATTTAAGTCGGTCAGACAGGATAAGTGAGAAGGTCAAACAAGCAGCTTCTGGTTGTCTCTAGCTGCCGATCCTTGTGACGACTACAGAGGATGTCGGGATGGAAAGAGAGAAGAGGCTCGAAGACATGACCGTCTGAGTGAAGTGAGGAGGAGTGTTCGCACCTGTTGGGTGGTTGCGTGCTTGATGGAGGTTTGAGCCCTGAGGGTGAGAGATTCAGGAGGTGCTGAGTGAGGGACAGAGGGGTGAGGCGGGCTTTCTGCTTGGAGCGTAAAACACAGAAATATTTTTGGGGGGAATATGGCTATAGCACAGCAATGAGGTAGACAAAGGGATGACGTTGACATGACTGGCAAATGAGTGAGACGTATAACCTGGGACATGATGGGACCCAGGATCATATTGTGCAAGCTAAAGGAGCAGGAAAGAGAGTTGGAGAAAGATGGGGATGAGCCAGGTTGAAGAGCCTGGGCATGCTGTGATCGTGATGGGTGAGAGTGGAGAAAGAGGGTAAGGCAGGGGGAGGTGGGTGAAGCAGCATGGTGTGGCCCGGCTGGATGGATGGATGGATGGATGGATGGCTGGCTGAGCCTGTGACCATGGAGGGGATTAGACAGGATTAGCTGCGGGGTAACCTTCCCAAAGTGTCAGTCTGAGATCCAGAGAGCTGTGAAGCTGGCCGCCTGGGAATCCAGCCCAGGGGGCCCCCAGCCCCGCACATGGGTTTTGTTTAACACAGACTCCTGCCACAGTGGGCACCACAGACGTAAAGTTCATAGAGTGGCATGTTCCTCAAAGTCAACATGCACCTATTAATGACTTAGCTATGGACAAAGCTAGGCCTTGATCGCAAATATATATATTTCAGGAAAAACAGTTCACAATATTCTCATTGTGTTATTTCTAGATGCTTGTTCGCTGTTGTTTCAGAAAAGCATACCTGTTCTATAGGTTGTAACTCTGGGATGTGGGCCTTTTGTCAGCACAGTGAACCGACTGACTCACTGCGACAAACTTACACAGTAGGGGAAGAGAGGAGGGGGTGAGCGGGGGATGTTACACATTCATGGAATGAATGTACTGTACTGTAACAATAACACACACTCAGAGAGCTTTGGAAAGCTTT
Organism: Bovichtus diacanthus; assembly: GCA_943590825.1. Classification (NCBI taxonomy): domain Eukaryota; kingdom Metazoa; phylum Chordata; class Actinopteri; order Perciformes; family Bovichtidae; genus Bovichtus; species Bovichtus diacanthus. The sequence goes on from CALSBV010010288.1 coordinate 5,063,750, forward strand.
TCCCTCCCACCTTGAACAATTGCAAAATAAGGCTGTCAACAAATACTTCACATGAAAAAAAAAATCTGTTTTCAGTCTGCAGGGAGTTAGCCAGAGGGAGTTGCACAATAGAATAGAATAAGTGAAGTGCTGACTGAGAAACAAGGAGAAGATATGAATGAAGCCATTAAAGCTGCATAAATCGGGTTTTGACCACAAGGGGGCAAAAACCAAACCTACGTCGGCCAATTATAGGCTAACAGTTGCCTACTTCGCATCCAGCAACATCCCATTTGAGCCGTCTCTTTCTCACCACCGGCTGAACGTAAGAATGCAATTATTCACTGGTAGTTTAGTTGTGGTCTGGCTGCCTGAGAAGAAAAAAAACATTTGGGTTTCTTTTTGACCGCTAAATGTTCCTTTTTTTGTCAGCGTTTTTTGCATTTATGCGATAAAGCACTGCAGGGAGAAGGAGTAGGGTGACAACAGGCGACTGAAAACGATGGATGTTGCATTTATGTGGTATTCATCGCAGCCAAAATGTTTTCCTCAACAATTTTATATCTGCATATAGAACTTAACTGAACCAAATTGAAAATATCTGAATCCGCTGTAGCTGGTTTTACGGGCTATGATGGCAGTATTAAGTGCACATATACAAGACTCCTCTGCTATTTCTATCGAAGTTCAGGAACCAAAACGCATTAAGGTGCTGCAGTGTATACTTACCAAACGTCTTGTGTTTCTTCCACTTCCTGTCTGTAGTACTTATTAGAGATGAAGAGCCTGATCCTCCCTCCAGAGCACATCTTGAAGAGGGGTGACAGCGAGGCAGTGGCATATGCTTTCTTCCACCTGCAGCACTGGAAGAGGGCAGAGGGAGCCTTAAACCTACTACACTGCACCTGGGAGGGCAGTATGTATCACTATTACTGCTTCTATTGAATGCCACTGATTTTAGTTTTTTCTGTAAACCATTTGTCACCACGTCAGTTTCGAAAATCAGACTTTTTTTTCTTTGGTTCTGTTGAAAGTGAATACATTTCATTCTACATATGTTTAGAAGTTACACTTATACAGTACTGCAATAGAGCCGGGCTGTCAAAGACCCAAAGTATCTTCCTTTCCTTTCATTTTGAAATAGCCGTGTCATAGGTCATGTATGTACAGCACACCCACAAACATATTCACAGGAAGAATGTTATCGTTACGTTTTATCAGGACGTTAGCATCTCGTCACTGTGTGTTATGTTGCTGCCTAAAGGATTTACTGAAAGTGGTGTCAGCTGTTTAATTCAATACTTGTTTTTCATCTTAATTCATTTTCCTTTTTTGTGCTTTTCAGCCTTCCGGATAATTCCCTATCCACTAGAGAAGGGTCACCTGTTTTACCCTTACCCAGGATGCACAGAAACAGCAGATAGAGAACTGCTGCCCTGTAAGTACAACAGCCTACGTGCAGTCCATGAACGTACACAGTTGCTCCCGATTGGCTTCATTTTTTTCCCCCCCTTGTTTATCTCTTTCTGACCGTTGTCATTTTTGCTCCAGCATTCCACGAGGTGTCTGTGTACCCGAAGAAAGAGCTTCCCTTCTTCATCCTCTTCACAGCAGGCCTTTGCTCCTTCACTGCCATGCTGGCCATGCTCACACATCAGTTCCCTGAGCTCATGGGTGTCTTTGCCAAAGCAGTGAGTACTTCACCTGCTCATCCCAAATTCGTCCTTAAAGTTGCCGTTGTTGTCAAATGTATAGACGCTGATTCAGATTGTCCACGTTTTTTTAATCATTACACAGGTTCAGGTTGTTGGCTGACCGCTTACATCTTCACTGAATCTCTAATTGGCTCTCTGTTGTTTAAATGCATGTTGTAACCTGAACCATGTTGCTGCCTTCCATCACTGTCGGTAACACTGGAGGCTCATGGGAGTCGTAGGCCTGTAAAGTCCGCGTTTCCCGCCAAAACAAGCTGTAGCCCAACTTAAGCTATCAGCCTCCACAGCTGAATAACGCAAACCTATCGCCATAGCCAGCACAACAGTGTAGCTTACAGCCTTAAAGGTTTAGGAACTTTGAATGCGTGCACGACTTCCTTTTGCTGTTTATTTATTATAGAAGTATTGTGTTATCTCTTTTTTTTTTGCTAGTTTGGCAAACTCCTTACTTTGGCTAATCCTTTGTTTACAATCACCCTGTTTGTTAGGCCCTGTCTTTACACGAGACTTAGCAAAAACAAGGCCACAGAGAACATCTAGTGCTCTTCCTTTTGTTATGGGAAAGATTGGGGGCAGATAGGATTTTTACAGCAGCCCTGGCGAGCCTGGTTTGTGTAATGTTCAGATGGAGTGCATGAAAACCATTGAGGGAGGAACACAGAGCTCCTCACTGCCGTCTGAGGAAAACCAGATTTCCCCTGAATCTCCTGCTCTTGAACAGAAGATCCAAGCAAAGCAAGAGCGTGGAGGTGGTGGCAGTCTGCCTTCCCCTTATTTATGGATACCAGACATGTATAGCATAGTATTTTGACTAGGTTTCATATATAAAATGCGATTAGAGGAGTACTTGATTCACACTTGTCTGGCCGGGCTGATACTTCCACTTATGAGACTATTAAAGTGTCAAGTGTATCAAGCACACCTCAAGTAGTTTCAGAGAGAAACCGTATTGTAATATTTTAGAGGACGTTCACTAGCTATGTTAAATCACTAACATGTGCATGTGAAATGCTCTATTATACACATACCTACTGTACTGTATATCCTAGATCTTAATCTTACATGTTAGTGGATGTATGCCCTGCTGGTAATCCTAAAAATGAGTGTTTGACGTGCTCCTTTTAGGTCCTAAGAATAAGCAGTATTTGTCAGATTTAGTAGAGACATTTTTTTTTTTTATTGCTCCTGTCTTATGACTGACAGCAGAAAAATCAAAACAATGTCAAAATATGCTTCTATAACGCATTTTTTTTTTTACTTAATCTAACAGTGGGAGCTCATGCTAATGGGTTGGTGTCGCACATATTTAGGCAGTTGTACTGTGTATTGTACGTCACATTGGCTCAGGGAAATGATAATGTGATAATGGCCAAAAATACAAAAAATATGTGATGGCCATATCATGGTATTACTACTATAGCCCATACAGTTTAGCTTTCATGATTATCTTACAAGGGTCTTTGCTCTTATTGTTAATTCATGCAGCATAAATCAGTTTTAAAGGATCACTCGCCTTTTGCCAATTGTGTCTTTCAACAATTTGTTACAAAATTAAAAGGTTTCTTTTTCTTTTCCCGTCTTTTTTTATTTATCTTTCACTATTTAGAGACCGAGAGAGAAACTGAAAGAGTGAACGTGTGTGTTGACATGTAAATCATGGATAATATAAAGTTTATCCCCAAATCACTGGTTTGTACTGACAACATTTTAGAAATGCTAATACTTGGATAATGCTGCTTTTGTTTTTGCCTTCCCTGTACTCGGGGAGGGAAACTTCTGGATTTCATGTATAAATGTGTGCAGCTGTGGAACGACCTGCTGCAAATCAAACGCTCTTTCTGCGTCTAATCTGCATCCTGTCATCTTTTTAAAAAAAAAAAAAGGCCTTCCTCTACTCCTAATGTCACACCCGTTTCCAGAAAGCACAACAGGCTAAGGAGTCAAATTCATGTCCCTCATAAACACATCAAACGTATTGTTTTCCGTGCACGCTGTCCTGCCGCTGTGACAGGGATGAGAAATGTTTTTTTTCTTCTGTTGAATCATAATTTTTGTAGAAGTTTTTCCTCAGGCTTTGAGACAAAATATATAAGTTCCATAACACTGATTTGGTGAAATTGTGTGCTCGGGTTTATTTAAAGCATTTTACTTATTATCCACATTATCTAAGAATGGGTGGGAAGAGGTTTTAACTGACATTCAGCTTCAGGCTCATTCTGCTTTGTCTCTCTCTTCCAGTTCTTCAGCACACTGTTCGCACCCCTGGGTTTCTTCGCAGACAAGATGGAAAGCTTCATGCCGTCCAGTTTTTGGCACCAGCTGACTCGAATCTGACCCCATCACACACACACACAGACACATGCACGCACACACACACACACACGCACACCAATACCACTCCAAACCCTACAGACAAAAAGTGTTTGCTCTCCTGTCTTCAGCATTACTGTCCACTTGCTGCATTGTTACTGATTATGTTGGCTGAGGTTGTATCAACACGGCAATACCGCTCTTAAGACGCTCTCCCACACTGTTCCAGCAGCCACAGTTTGTCCAAGAGCACAATTTAGGTAATACCATTTGCAGCGATTTCACAGGATCGTTCACTTGTCATTATGTTTGCACTGGGAAAGTCTAAAAAACGTTTTTAAGTATCCCACAAAGCCCGGCTGCAGATTCTTTTTTGTACAAAAATCCAATTGGGAATTCGTCAGAGGCACCTCTCTCTTCCATCACTATAATTAATCAAGTCACAAAGCTAATACGACACGTTTTTAATACCTCTCTAACGTCTGTTTGATCAGACGAGTTAGTCTTAACCAGTGTGTTACTGACAACAGGAAACAACAGTATGTACATTGATATGTCTCTTGTAGAATATTTACCCATATGATCTTATTCCTCTCTTTCCCCCCACGCTCAATTATGTCTGCGAGTCACGAAAGATCCCATCGGGTACTTGGAACGGGAACCTGTGTGTCCTATGTCAACCCCTCAGTGCCCCGCATGACATCCAGTGCGGCAGATTTAAACGTCTGTAAGACCTCCTAAAAACAGAGCCGTGATTTACAGCCTCGAAGTGCCTGCAGTGTATACAACGCCTCTGCAGTTTAACAGTTGTTACCATGGCATGACACCTCGGCACTATATCACCGGGGCAGCCGACGCCCCCGCAACATCGGAAGGTAAATGGGATCATATCTGGTGACAGTTAGGCCTCACATGGCATCACTCATTTCTGCTGATTGCACTGGGGATACAGAATGTTATCCGTGCATCTGTTAGCCAACTTAGCCAAACAAAAAGGAGAGGCACGCTGAGAGTCAACTGGCGCAGGCAATGTAACCATAGCTGTAATACATGAGATTACAGTTGTTCTGGAAACACCGGCGAGCCCTCCGAGAAGCATTTGGAGATAGAGGGGCCAAATTAAGCACAGCAAAAAAATTGTCCAAAGTAAGAATTATTTTTACTTTGTATGTACAACGTCACTCGCTCTGACTTCGACTGTGTCTGTTCACTTTGCCAGAAGTGGAACATATGTTGATTCTTCCTGTAACTGGTTTAGTTCTGACATTATTTTTCCTCTGTGAAAGATTGACGCCTCTCCGTTTTTATCAGATCAAAGATGCCAGCATCCCCTTGTTGTAAATTATAATGTAAAAACTGACTGATAATGTAATAACCTTTCAGAAACAAATGTGCCTGGTTGGAAATCGTAAAAAAAAATTAATAAATAAAAAAAGCCTGTAAATGTAATATATAATCCTATACTCCAATATATGTAAAATGTAATGGTTGAAGTTTATAAAAAAAAATTAAAAAAAAACATTAACTGTTGTCCACTTAGATGTGGATGATGAGAATATAATACCACCACCCCCCTCCCAATTTGTATTACATTAACAGGTTTATTACATTTTTAACCACTGAAGGCAGACATGTTTACTTCACTTTGTCAAGTTATGATGCGTGATAGTTATTACATTATTAGCGGCTATGACAACATAGAGTCCATGCCCCAGGGTGACATTATACTGTCAGCTCTTCACTCAACGTTTAATAAAAAAATTAAAGTGATAATAAAGTGCCTTTTAGTACATCACACTATTCATGCACACACATTTGGCACTTACTGAAGCTACAATATTGATATCTGTTTAGTGGCAACTTTGTTCAATTTTGATGGATTCAATTTGATAAATAGAGCGTTCAAAAAATGTAATTTAATTCATTTGAATTGTTGATTGTCCAATGATTAGCATTATTGGATAAAACAGCCAAGTAACATTGGCAAACATACTACAATACAAAAAGTATTAAAGGGCAAGCTGGTTATGTTGTAATGGCACATAAAAATGTGTGTCACTACAGTATGTTGCAAATTTAGATTATATTTTTAATATGATCTGTTTTGTTTCTCACTCTGGTCTGTAATATGTCTGTTTAAATTTGTGACACTTGAAATGTGACATTTTTATAATGTGCAGCCGAAATGTACAAGAGTACATGCTGAAGACAGGAGAATGTTTGAAAAATTGTAACTCCCCTTGGATGAGTTTGAAAGCAAAACTCACAATAAAATTCTCTTTCAGTGTAATATCCTTTTGTGATTCATTTTTTTATGGAAGTCCCCTGTTTTATTGTTTTAAAAATGCCGAATCTATATTTTATTGATGAACGTGTAGATAGTGAAAACGTTCGTTGCATGTACCTGCATTCAGACGAACAGGGCTGCAAATACAATTTTTGTGTGATCAAGAATTTCTACAGGTAATCTCCAAAGTGAACTATTTTCAACATAAAGTGGATGACATATTTAAATACTTTTCCTTTTGTACGGTGGATGCAATTTCCCTTTCCTGTTTTCAATTCATCTGTTGGTATCTTGTTCAATATGGCAAACTACTCACTCAGTCTGCCACCCTGCTGCTGCTCCTGGACTATATAAAGCCAAGAGCCATCATTATGATTACACCACTCCACCACTATCAGCAGATGCTTTTATGCTGCAAGTTCCCAGTGAACCACTGGTGCCATAATCGTACTCCATACACTCACGCTCAAGTGGCGAGCAGCAGTAATGAAAAACGCTGTTGAGGACTGTTGACGGGTGCTCAAGTGTTTGCTCTCAGTGCCAGAGTGCGGTTTCAATGCCGCATGTTGAAACATGAATTGTTCACTGACCTCGGGAGTGCATCAAAGTCAGGGCAACTGTAAAAAAAAAAGAAAGAAAAAACTGAAAATAGAGGGTAAACGTGACAACAAGAAAAAATGTGGTGAAGACAGATATATACGTATATAGAAGTTTTATTTTATTTTTTTCATGCCCTTTATAATAAGATAAGAGATGTTTGAGACATTTACAACATTTATGGCCATAGCCAAAAGGGTTAGTAAGAAAAAATACAATACGATAAAATAATGATTTGGTGCATATACATATACGCACAGGTGGTATATTATGTCCCAAACACTTAAAATCTCCAGTGGAAAGATGTAGTCCTGACAGTTTATTCACTAAATAAGAGTTTTTATGTGCCGCCAGCGCACTAAGCTCACCAGGACGATGAATTAATGAACTCTTGTGGCCTGGGATCTTTGCCAAATGTGTCCCTGAAGGTTTCATACAGTAAAGTACGAGTTGAACTGGAATCTCCTAAAAATCTGCCTCTAGTAAAATAAAGCACTCCTCACATAGGTGCGTTATGTCTGTCCATGGGTCTGTTTCAGCGTAATCCTCTCAAGAATGAGGTGTTTGAAATGTGGTTGTATAGATTTATGAATTATGACAATATGAAATATTTCATATCTAGTTGGGTTTAGTCTATTAATATTTCCTAAAGACCACCCAGTGAGTTAATAATCAGCTAGTAGGCAACATAAGACTACAATGAATGGGTTATTGAAACTGCTGCCCTTTTCTCTTTCTCCCACACATTACCGATCTATCACACTAAAACTCAAAAAGAAGCTTGTACATCCCGAGCACTGCGGTGTTGATGTGTCCCAGATGTTGAGAAAAGTGTCAATAATCAGAAACAATAATCAAAAACAGAAGGAATACACTTAAGGCCAGGTAACATTCATTTGGGGCCTACCCCCAGATGGAGGGAAATCGAGCTAGTTCATGCAGATGTATTTTAATCATCCGTTTTATTATAAAATGCCTTAATCAGTAAGGACAGCCACTTTTTGAAGCTAGCTACCTCAGCACACCACATTTTATATCTATTTATTTAACCTTGATTCAGTCCTCACTATCAAGTACCTGGTGCTTCCTTTAATGTGGCCTCTAGTGTGTATTGTAGTTTTATGTAACTGTATTTCAATGTGTCCTGTCCGTATGTGGTATGATGTATTTAATGTACCCTTTTTAATAACCTTTAATAACACTTACCCTTTTACCAAGATTTTGCACATGCAAACCAAAGACACGTCTGCCTTTTGCACACAAAAAAAACAAAATACAACAAAAAATAAACTAATAAACAAAATAAACTATTTTCTATTATCATTGTTATTGTTTTTTTGTTTATCCTATATTGCTGTTGGGTATTTCATTCCATTTAAAAAAAATAAAATATTATTGTCTTTTTTGATTTGCCTCACAACAGTGAAATGTTTCAATCGTAGCTCTGCCATGTAAAGCACTTTGTAAATTTGCTTTGAAAAGAGCTGTGTGAATGAAGTTTATTAACTATTATTATTTGTAGTAGTAGTATTATCATTATTATTTTTTAAATTTTGAGTATTGGTATTATTGCACACTGTCATATGACATACATTCTACCTGCGGGAACACAAAACAAACGCACCCTTTGTGATCGGGCGGGCTATTTAAAGTGCCAGTGCCCCGCCCACCGGTGTGAGCTACTAGCCTGCTGCTAACACTAACAACACTTCTGAGTCCACTTGCTGCTAATGTAGCATTGCATTAAGACGCTCAGGCTACCGGACAGTCGAGTCTGGTTTTTAGTTTAGTGGAGTAGCCTGACTAAACTAGCAAAAATGCTTAGTGCGGCTCCTGCCGGAAATGAACAACCCCACCCGTGCTGTGGGCCATTAAACGCCATTTACAAGCCGGAAGTGGTGTTTCCCCTCAGCTATGGTGCCATGGCAACTCTCCCCGTAGACGTTGTACTTTGCGTCACTTCACCAGGTGAGTGCTGCCTGGCTAACATGCTAACATGCTAACCTGCTGTGATGTCTTGGCAGAGCTAATGAATGATGTGCTGCATGTTTGCTTATGAGCTGTGTTGTTTGAATAATTTCTTATTTTTGTGCTGCATTCCTCTACGTTTGGGCCTGCTTTGTTGTTGTTGTTGTTGTTGTTGTTGTTGTTGTTGTTGTTGTTGTTGTTGTTGTTGTTTGGCACAGTCAATTATGATGCTTTTATTCTGTTGCGAAAACGCTCGTGCTTCAGTGTTTTGAGTGTTTTTTTGTCATACTTCTGTTCTCTGCTTCTGTGCTTTTTGGCGTTTCATTTCCCATTGTCTCCCTGCAAGGTCTACAGTAGAGCTTGATATTGTATATTGACATTATATATAATAATAATAATAATAATATAATAATATAGTCTAGGCTTCATGGTAAACTCACATTTCAGGTGATCTCACTCACACTTTCATACTCGGCCAAACAAAAGTCTGGTGCGATCTTACTTTAGTGTTTCTTATATTATTACAGATAACTTGCTGAGCTTGCTGGATGATTTCTGCATCTGCAACACTCAGCTGCCAAAAGGTTTTATCCATGTCCTGTGTATTTGTTGCTTATCTATGTGTATGACATTTGAAAAGATGACATTTTTTTATTCAAGTTATTCTTTTTATTTATTTATTTTTTGGTAATATATATATATCTATATATATATCCCCAGTCTCTACTATGTTGATCTCCGTTTATGGTTGTGGAGTGAAGCAGCATCTAAATGCCAAATATCTGTTCCGTACCACTCTGTATTCACATGATAAATCCGTTGAATAAATGTAAGGGTTACGCATCTCATCATTTAACATGTGTGTCAATAGTAGGACTGCACAATATATCGTCTTTGTTATCGTCATCATGATGTCAGCTTGCGCGAAGCAGCAGAAAGGCAGAACTGAGTACACTTTAACATTTGTTTATTCATCGCAAGTAATATCGTTCTTGCGATATTCGACAAATTCATTGCATGTTTTCCTCATATCGTACAACCCTGTTGAATAGCTGTGTGCCCTGCTGAATTGAGAAAGACACAGAACCCCAATATGCTCATTTATTGTATATCACTGGGGACATAAGCATCAGCTAGATACCTACAATGTAATGATCTTAGGTATTGCTGTAAGAAAGATAATTTACATTGGATAGTCTTTAGTTTGTAGGAGTCTTTTCCTTTGTCAAAGCCATAGAAACAGACTGTATGTGAGATTTATAGCTGGATTCTCCCAGTAACAAATGGTTATGATGTCACTTGGCAAGGACAATAAATACACTACACTATAGCAACTATAGTCAAGTCCAATTCCACATAAAGCTCTTAATTACTGCTGATAGAGTCATAAGGGGCATCCTCTCTTCCAAGAAAAACATTGAAACTATGAGACACTTTTCCTAAATAATCTAGAGGGCAACAATTTCTTAATGTATACATATCAACATAATTCCCATATTGCTGAACATCATAGATATCAATCATATGATTACATGGAGTGCAGTGTTTTGGACTCGTCAGACAAGTTCAAGGAGAATATTAAACATGTTTAGTACGAGACTGACACTGAATCGTTTATGACTCATTACAATTTGTGAGCATGGATTACAACATTTCTCTCTTCTGGTTTCCCTGAATGTGAAACATCCGTGCGGACCACACGGTTAGTCTCTCCCCCGGGCCAATTTTAGCTCTGAAATGTTGTCAAATTGAGATGCCCGTTTGATATCACTATGATGGCAGAGAATGCTCGCAATGCCGCTCCTGTTATTTTTACAGAGTTCAACTGGATCACACATTGTGGGGGACAAAGCGGCAGGGATACTAATGACAGATTTAAACATCAGCAAAGTATTATTAATCTGCTCTCTGCGTGCACAGCGTAGATAATTGCTTGACGAAAACCTGACTTTGTAAAGAGAGTCCCTTGATTTTTAAGATTCCTTAAAGATGTTTAAACCTCGGAGATGTTATGCGATGTAAATTCTCCTGCTATCTAAGCCACCATCTGCCAGTCCACTTACGTTTCTGGTAAATATACTCTGGAATTCTATTTCATTAACTCTATACATTGACCTGACTGAACTTTAAAACACCAACACGGTTGGTTGCATTATCTTTATCCTCTCCCTGCCATAACTGAATCAGGGCTGAAACGCAGGAGACCATATAAGCTGGAAGAGAACGGAAGACCTCTAATAGGAGCGACAGAGGGAGGATCAACAAGGTTTAATATAGAGCCAGAAAGGTATTTTGGGACCTGCATTTCAAAGGTGAAAATACCTCCCTAGACCGTAATACATACGAGGACACTGTTGCTCCAAACGCTGAGCGAGGAAAAGATTGACTCGGACATAAACATGTGGCATCGGGCTTAATTGAACAGTCAAACATTCATTGTATCGGCAACAGATATTTTTAGTTGGCTGAAATGTAACTAAAGTACGTCTGAGAATGTAAATCTTTTTATTGCAATGTCGGAGTTGTGAATAGACCTCCCTTATAGTAACTATGACATTCACCCGCAAACAATCCAACAGGGCTGCAACTTAGGAGTCATTTCATTATCTATTAATCAATTAAATGACATCGTCTGGTGTACAAAATGGCAGAAAATAGTGAAAAATGTCCATCCCAGTTTTTCAAAGTCCAAGGTGATGTATTTAAATGTCTTGTTTTGTCGATCCATAACCCAAAGATATTCAGTTGAATATGATATAAAACAGCATTTTCTGCCATTTTTGAATGAAAAATTAAAAGGTTGGCGATTTATTTTCCGACTTATCCATGCAGCTCTAAAATCCAAATCCATATACAGATCAGTGCAGGCCCCGGGGGTTTCCAGTGTGGATTTAGGAATAAGATGTGAAATTTCATAATGGACTGAAATTGTCAGTGTTGTGCTTTATCACACCCAGAAGAACTGGGGAATAGAAATATGAACTTTCGAGGGCCAGAGCAGCGCAGGCCCAGGTCGGCCCCCACTGTATGTGAACAGCTCTCACCTTTCTAATCTTTAAGAAAAACACAGCCAACATACTCTTCATTTACATTAAAAACAGACTCCTTTGTTTGCAATTAACTCTTGACTTGTGAACGTTTGACACGTTGTGTCATTTGGCCTTGTTCAAAGCACTTTGCTTTGGCTCCCCTCCTCATTACGTGGACTTGAAAAAATTTTGTTGACTCTTAGCATCCACAGCTTGTTGTCAGATTCATTTTAGATCTATAAACCCCTCCGAGGGTTGTGTCTCCAATGGCCTAGCACGATGTCTGGCTGCGTTACCAGATGTTGAAAAGTCCAATTCAGGGTCCGCAGCTACTTCACTTCTCTTTCTGCAATGTCTTGGCCCCGTTTCATGTGATATTTCACTTCTCACAGACCAGTCAGAGCCAGTGAATATATGCACAAAGGACTGAAGGCACAGTTGCATAAGACTGCATTGTAAAAGTGTTCTGTCACAATACAATGATGACAGAAGAGGCATGCTGTGCTGGTATTTGCAATGAGGACCGAATGATGATGAGGAAAGCTGAATAGCTAGAATAATAGCTTTTTCAGGACCATATACAGATTCAAGCTCCCATAAACATTATTTTAATATGTTCCTGTATAATTAGGATCTTTAGTTTTACAGTATGCATCTTGCTGTTCAGTTTTAGTTAAGATCTATGACAATTTTAGCAGCATATAAATGTTTTTTTTAGTTTTTTTAAAGTACATTCTAAGGCCTTCTAGTTTGAGGTAATGACAGTGAGGCTAATTCAAAATGAGCTCCATGTACCACCATACTTGTACGTTACTGACAACATCCACTTTCATCACATTAACAGAATGTTTTTTTTTTTTTTCAGATCAGTAAAGTTTTCAGTTCACAAACTTAGACCCAGGGAACCGAGGGAAAACAAAACACATTAACCTGAGCATAAAGCTCCTGGACAGTGATCCAAGGGGGAAGCAGATCCAGAGCTTTAAAAGCTGACTCGAACCTTTACAGCGGCAATGCAGCATGTACAGAAACAAAATAAAGAAAGCTGCATCTGATGAAGCATTGAAAGAAGACGTAAAAAAAAAAAAAAAAAACATTTCCATAGCATTCGGGAGTTTACTGCCATCAAATTTAGAGGCGGGAGAGGTTGGTGAAAAATAAGAAACAGCTACGACCAAGAGAAACTTGAAGCAGCCAACGGCTGCAGGCATGATGGCTAACTGGGTGTTCAGATCAAAAACAGCTGCGTTGGTCGGGGCATGTTGTTTACAATGCAGATGAGGTAAGTGTTAAATCATAAATCCATGAGTTTGAAGACTTGTCAGAAACCAAATCACTGCACAGCAGGCTGTAATATGATGACACTGGATTTGACACCTTTGGAAAGTCATCACGTCGGAAAAATGTAATCGTGCCGATCATCAGGTAAACTGTAAGTCTGGCATTTGCTTTGTATTTGATTTGTATTTGACACAGTGGCCTCGTGTTGCATCTTTACTGGACCACTAAATTATAATTTTTTTTGCAGCAGTAGCCTAATTGAAATGTATGAGGGGGGCTGCGGTTCTTTTTTTTAAACGCAGTGCTGTTGTCTGTCTGAACACGGCCCTAGAGCGATTTGCTCGTAGCGGTCGGTGTAGCACTGAAACAACACATGGAAACAAAGACAAAGAACCAGAGGTAGAAATTATAAAGTTTTCCATAAGGCAAAACAGACACATCGCAGACAGTCAAACCTTTGGGGTACTGTATGAATAATGGAACCCTTTCAGACAAAGTCCATTTTTTTTTTTTTTTTTTAGTGTGTCCTTTTTCCTTTCCAGAGAACCGGACAAAATTCAGCTCTGCAGCAAGTATGCAGCCACTTTAACCAAACGTCCTCACTTGTTCTCCTGTTTGCCGTTCCTCTCGGTTCACGGTGCGATTGTCTGATCTTATTCGAGTAGGAACTTTTTCCACAAGCCCCCTCTGACTTTCTCCTAGTTCATTAGAGTTGCACTCATTAGCAGCAACTGCCTTTTTTGTATTTCAAAATTATGTGTTGCAGTACCATTACACTGTCATTTTAAATGATACACAGTCAGTGTTTTTAGAATATCAAAAAAGAAATGTCTCCATCTTTTTTTCTGTATCCCTCTCTCTCTCTCTCTTCAGGCTAAATATTAATGTTATTATGATCATCAGTATAGCAGTGTGTCATGTTCTCACACATACTGTAAAACAAGCAGACGTTATCTCTCATACCTCTGCTTCAAACAAGGGTGCATTTACAACAGAATAATACAATATACAGCCATGTTGTATCAAAGATTCAAAGTTTGTCTTAAAAAAGCTCAACAAATTCTCAGAAACACTTTTAGGCTATTAGAGCAGCACGCGATGAGTAACTGGGCCTAATTTCCAGTTTAGCATCAAGGTCTGTGAAGTCTCGGCTTCAGGAAGTGTCAAAGGATCAAAAAGCCAGAGGTATTACAGTTAGGAGATCCCAATTATATATCCCATAATAAAATGCAGTCATTAGCGCGCAGGTCATTGAGTCAGTGGTGACTTGTGATCGGTCAGGTGTCCTCGTTAGGTTATGTCCAGCCAATCGGGGCGCTTGTGGGGCTTGCAGGTGTGAACGTCCACCAGGTCCTCGCAGTCTTTGCACTCCACAGCGCAGCACCACTTGAACTTGCACTCGCACTTGGTGACACGCTTGACCCGCATGGTGTCGTAGCCCCGCCCGCAGCACATGACCTCACAGCCGTCTGTGCCTCTGGAGGACTTGTTGCACACTCTGCCTGATGTGCCCAAGGAGCCTGTAAAGAGAGGTTTATATTTGTTAGAGAGAAAATAATAGTTTTCTTTCCGAAGCGCGCTATAAAAGATCAAACGTTTTTGAGTCTGAATGAAATGTATGCTACGTCGGAAAATGGTATTTTATGTGTTTCAGCAGATAAGGGTACAGTTGGATTATTTGAGCTTTTCGCTAAAAAACGGATGCATGTTGCTGCTGGAAATGAGGTTCTTGATGGAGCGTGGGTAACATGGGCAAAATCTTCTATCGTCCTATATGTACATTTATATCATGGTACCGGTATTTATCACGGTACAGTCAGTAAACGGTATTTATCCGTACATTTAATTAACAGATGGTTTAAAAAAACATTCCGTACTAGATCACATTTAATCATTTTTCAATACAATCATTTCAAGTGTTGCAGGTTTTAAGGTTAACAGGTAGAAATAAATAACAGCCTGACTGCAGTCAGTTCAATATAAGAATCACACAAATTTGTCTGCCAAAAGAAATAAAGACTTGACTTTTCTGCAGGACTTGCTTATCAAATCAATTTCTAAGTTTGAACTACATGTACCTTTTCTATTGCACATACAGTAACTCTATACTCTTCTTCTTCAATGGCTGTTACTCGCATATCAGATCAACTGTGGATGTCCAGATCTGCTAATGTTGGCAGTTGACCACCTCTGAACACCAGTGAATATTATAAAGCCGAAAACTGAAACCATTTTTCCAAAGCGAAATATCCCTATTCCCACACTCTCCGGCGGGGTATTGGCTTACAGACACGCTGACAGAATAGTCTCGGAGACAAACACAAAGGTGTCCATGTACTCAGGTGTAAAATGTAAGCCTAAGATCAGATGCCGCTTCTAATAACAGAGCATCCCTGAAGTAAAGAAGAAAAGGACAAGAGGAGATATTCCCCTCAGGCTCAAGGGAGTGGAGGCTAATACTGACCAAAGGAAGGAAAAAATAAGCCTTCATGTATCCTTAGGCTATGAATTCCTATACAATGGAGATTAGTGGCGAGGAGGGTCATAAGCTTCTTTTAAGATCACCTTTTAACAAGGAAAGACGGCCTTTACTTTGAGTGAACACACCTCCATTATCCCTGAGTTTGTCGAGATGCAACCAAGCTAACAGCGGGGAGGAGCGGGAGAATCTGGTAGCACCATCGCGTCCCCTGCACATATGCACTACGCTATCTTATCTAGCCTATTAACAGTGAGCTAGTGAACTCCTTCACGCTCTATTGAAGGGGCTGGATTGGAGGAGAGAGACGGAGCTTAACAAGGTAAAGCAAACACTGGGAATTAAAGGAGATGTTAAAGGTCAAATCATTGAACGTTAAGCCGTGAAGGAATGCGAATCTTCAGTGGATTTTCTAAGTAGACCAACTACCTGTTTGACTTGTCTCATGACAATATATTCAATTGTCTTTCAAATGAAATTGAGGATTTTGCTGATATAAAACTTCAACAAAATATATGTGCGTACATGCCTTAATTGTTATACTGTCTCCTACTGTCTCCTTCTGTGTATTGCAACTGTTGCACAACAATTTCCCTCAGGATGAATAAAGTTCTATCTTATCTTATCTTAATTTTTAAATAGTTCATGTACTAGGGATGGCCCGGGTCCCAATCCGAGTCCTTTACCATTGGGTTTACTGTTGCTGATACAGAGTCCAATATGGTATTAGCTTTATTTTAGCTGATGCCAATCCATTAAGATATGCCCCGATATGATCCTGGGGATCTCTACCACATACACAATACAAATATAGTTTTAAATGGAAGCCGTTTATATCCAGGTGTACGCAGGACACCATGTCTGTTAAGAGTGATCGTCTTTGAGTTAGTCAGATATCCTAGATCAGACTTCATTTTTTGGAGGGCTTTTAAGGGTCATAAACCAAATGCTGAGAACTTATACTGTAATGGGGTGGTGGCAGAATTCTGGTGGGAAACTAAAAGTAAATCCTGAGCAATAAATCGGCCTGGCTAATGTATTTGGTGATATTGGCTTATCGCACATCCGTATTTGTATTTACTATATGTTGGCCAATAAGGAACAAAAAAAGGAATTTAGAAACATTTAGGTCATTACATAGTTTGTCCTCCAGAGAGCACTGACAAATTAAATATTTTAACTGTTATGTCTGAGGCTCAGTCCATATCTTGGGCACAAATGTAACCGTCCTTAAATTTTTTCCCCCTTTTTTAAAAAACAGTCACACTTTTTTTCTCCATGACAACCTAATTCTTCATTCATTCATTTACTCACCTGCTGTGCGGTCCGTGAGACAGTAATCTGGCGAGTTCTCGACGTACACTAACTCATTCTTGGTGGTTCCCTTGAAGTCCTTGTCAGCCACCATAAAGCCCGTCCCGTCCTGGGTCATGGTCACCTCGATGGCCGTGTTGTACTTCTTGCGAAGGTAGTCTCCACTTCGCCTGAAGTCAGACATAGCCAGCCAGCAGGTCCTCAGAGAACAGGAGCCACTGACCCCGTGACACTTGCACTCCAGCTTCATAAAGCGCTTCACTGCCTACAGCAGAGGGCAAAGGTGACGGGGTGTTAAGCCTAGGATGTTGCCCGTGGCATGGTGTAGGTGTGATCAGTTATCACAAGTTATGTTCCTGCAGAGACCTTTTTGAAATGACCCGTCTTGTCTGTGTTGAACCTAAAACTAAATCTACTGATAAAAGCCAATTCATAATAAATGCTGTTTGGATATTTAATCCCACTTTGCTGCCTGTTGCCAGGAGTGTTGGCTGTACAAGAACCCAGAAGAATATTTTATTCTTGTTCTCTTAAAAGCAGCGGCAGGTCGGTAATTTAAACAGTACAACACTTCAATCGTTGGTGGACTACATGGATTAAATGTTGTGTCATGGTATATACACTTTTATATTGCAATATTCATCAGTTTAATATATGTTGTAAAATATATATGTGTTGGAAACTCAATTGAGATTGGAGCCGCTCACTGAAATGATTAGTCATCAAAATCTAATCCGCAACTAAAGCCATTATTCAATCCATTTGATGCTTCTCCAGCTTCTCAAATGTCAACATTTATGTAAACCGAGTAACATTTAAACACATTATTGAGAAATGATATATTTTTCATCAGTTAAGTGAGAAAGTAATTTGCAGATTAATTGATCATGAAAATGTTCGTTAATTGCAGCCGTAATTGAGATAGAGAAAATAAATTTGTCTAATCCAGTAAAATAATTGCTTCACAAATAACTACATGTTGTTTATCACATTGACACAAAACTCAAGGGCAATTTACTAGCTTTTCTATGTACAGTATACTCTTACTCCATCTCCTGAAAGCTCTGGAAAAAGCTAGTAAAATACAAGGCTATTAAAAATATCAAAAATGGATTTTCCTGCTAAAGTTTGACTCCCTACTGTACAATGGTCTTAGAAAGACCTAAGTATTAAAGGGATATTAAATGGGATACTTGATAGAAACTGGATAGGAAACTCACAGTATACACTGTCCTACTGCCCGAGCCTACTTGAAAGAACATTTCCTTAAAATAATTGATGGTGTGTCTTCAGTATAGGAGGTACATTGTGGTGAAATGTGCTCTTGTCTCTCACAGTCTCTTATAGTAGTTAAAACACAGCCTTCAAAGTCTAGAAATAAGTCTCTCAACTGCAACACAGACTGATGCTAAAGCTCAAGTATCAGCGTTAAGGCTGCTGCTCACCATCCGACCGCACCGGTTGTTGTGCAGGTTCATCAGCGCACGAGCGTCCTTCACCATCCTCTCTCGAGCGTCCACGAAGGCCTTGGCGAATTTTATGCCGTAGTTGATGTTGTCGCTGCATCCACCCCAGTCGAAATTGCCCCTGTCGTCGCTGGCTCGCCCTCGCTTGTGGCCGTCGCAGTTGCAGATCTTTAGCTCCCCCTGACTGCAGGCCCTGGTAATGGCGTACACCACTCCTGCCGAAGAGATGGCGTACACGAACGCTGCCTCACGGCTGCCTGGGTGCGTGGGGGAAGAGAGGTGTTGCGATTAAAAGCTTCAGAAAATATAAAATTACTTTCAATGGAAAATGTTTTGACAGTGTTTTTAAACATTTTCAGAAACCACGCCACGGCTGGTTTTTGTTTCTTTCTTCGGTGAGATTCAAGCTGTTCTTTGAGTGCCTTGGTTCTCTGTGTTACTGCTCAGTAAAGCAGCCTTTCTTCCAGTATATTCCAGACAGCAGGAGCACAGAAATCAGTCCATGTATGGTGGATGGTCCAGCAACATGTCAGCTATAACATCACAGTCCAGCCGACTCTCCTTTCACCTTTTTTATTTTGCACAGATGGCAGCTTTCTCAGTCACTGGGCTGTGTTTTCATTTCAGACAAGAGGAGATTTTGGGGGTTATTTGGTCTGGCTTTCCCACCCACCTCCCGTTCTCATTCCTACTCACGCAATGAAGCAGAACACAGGCAATATGTCAGGGAGTAAAGCTTTGTCTGGCTGCCAGAAACATCTACCCAAATATTTACATCTCCTATTACTGTTTATACATCCCCAGTGTGGATCTCTCGATCTGCTACTTGTTTTTCGGACCACATTCACTTTCCCAATCTTCCCTCATTCCAGAAAAGGTAAAACGCCCGCAACACGTTCTCTTTCTGTTTGTATTCTAGGACAAAGTTGAGTTAATAAAACACCTATTAATTCTCTGCTTATCTGGTAACAGCAGAGACATTTACGAGGATGATTAACTCGAGTGTCACTGACATAAACAACCACTGTCACGCACGTACAAAGAACCACACAGATAGAAATCCCAGTCACACATGTGCAGACTCACTTCGCAGCATCACCCTGCCAAACACGGTGTGGTCCCGGTCCAGCGTGCTGCAGTTCCAGCGGTGGTGCCTGAACTGGTGCTGGCACTCTTTGATCCACTCTTTGGCTCCCTCACCGATGGACTGCATCATGTCCGGATGCCGCTGGCACAGCTGCCGCTGCTTGTTCACCAGGCCGGGAATGTTGTCGCAGATCACCCGAGCACCTAGCGCTCCGATGTACCTGCGGACACAGAATTGATCGTGAGCAGTTAAAGTGGCTCGCCACCAATCTCCCACGTAATGTTTATTCATCATCTTAGCCTTTTGTAAAGAGGTACAGTATATTGTCTTCTGTGGCTCTGCAGGAGCTGTGTCAAGTCTGAGAAAATAACCCAATGATGTCATCAGGGTTATCTCTGCTTGGTCTTATGTGGCGTTCACGCAGTGTCGGCAGAATGTTCACGCATTATCGCAAGACGGATACCACTGATGCCAGTAAATAGCCTAAATTAGCTACTTTTGCTGTGTTATGTCTTTGTAGGGGTTCATTAACATGTAAATCCAGATGCAAACAAACCGTGTTCCTCATTTTAAATATGGTATTTGCGTTATTATTTGATCGCATTTAAGTGCAACTGTCACCGATGGTGGTTTTGCAGCCGTTTTGCTCGTGGTTTGTTGACTTTTCTGTCGTTCTTTTGACCAAGTGGGAGACATTGAATCTGTAAGAAATTCCCGATATCTCCAACTTCTTAGTTGCTCACACGCATAACCCCCCTCATCCCCCAACCCCCTGTAAAGTGGCAATTTTCACTTTTTTACACTTTGGTTTTTGTAGTAAACGAACAAGATCCAAAGTGTTGGGGTGGCGGATTTAGTTAATTTTGCACAGAGCCAGGCTAGCTGTTTCCACTCTTTATGCTAAGCTACGTTAGACGGCTGCTGTTTGTAGCTTGATATTTAGTGTACGGAAAAGAGAGCCATAGCGCCATCCTCGTCAAACTCTCGGCAAGAAAGCGAATAAACGTATTTCACAAAATGTCAAACGATTTTCTTTGAATCGAGATTACCGATTGGAATCCTACTGGCGTGCCCATTTATTTTTTTCTTTCTTCTCACATCCATAGCCCTTGTCTACTTGAGACTCAGATATTCAGGACGTAGAAGAGATTATTAAATTCCTCACGTTCAGTGAAAAGCACTTCTTTCCCTGTGACAGGCTTTTGCTTCCTGCTCCATTCAGACATAATCCCTTACTTTGTAGCAACTCTTAAAAGGGTGGATCACATGCTGGTGGTATTGTGACACTGGGGGGCCTCTTATCTACAGGACATGAGGACAGTCATCTACAGTGCAAGTGACCGCTCAGGCCTTTCCCCTTCCAACCACACATATCAACCATATGCAGACGCTCCCCCCCACCACTACCACAAACACCACCACCACCCTCCTCTCACCCTCCCTAAGCCTGCACGCTCCACTCTCCATCCGGATATCATTATAGTGCTTAATCGCAGCCACATTTGTGTCGCCTGGCCACCGAGACAGAAACGGACGTAGCAGGCAGTTTCCACTCCCGTTATGGCTGTCCCAGTCCCATTCTAACTGCGACTATCTGCCTGAGCAGTAAAGCAGAGCAGAAGCACTACTTGTGTTTATTGTGTGTCGTACATACCGGCTGTGCCAAAAGACCCCTGACTGTCTCCAAGAGGACACACACATAGAAAGAGAGAGGGAAGGGGGTCCTGTGCAGCAGGACACATGGTGCTCATCTAAATTATCGCAATGGTTAAAAATAGGCCCTAACAATACAAGCCAGGATTAAATAAGTATTAATCATTAGCACACAAAGCTTCCAAGCTTCCATGCTCTGTCTCCCTCTTGCTCTCTCTGTCGCTCTCTTTCTCTCTCTCGCTGTCTTTCTCTGTCTCTCTCTCTCTCTTGTCTCTCTCTCTCTCTCTGTCTTTCTCTCTCTCTCTGTTTCTTCTCCTCTCTCTCTCTCTCTCTCTCTCT
>CALSBV010010288.1:5090525-5141062 GCA_943590825.1 Bovichtus diacanthus
TATATATATATATATATATATATATATATATACACAGTGCTTTATCACACGCACATCTCGAGCGACCTTAAAGAGAAAAGATTCAACAAATATCAGAACATCAGAATAAATTGCCAAAATGTAAAATATCCTAAAAGTCCTCTCTCGGGAAAAATAACTGGAATCGCCAACTTTCTGAGGTTGGCCACTTAAAAAGAAATGTAATCCACTTCTCTGAGATTTATTCTTAGGGAAAAACTTAATTGTTACCACTCTTGTCATGTGGAATCCTAACAGAACGATAGCCAAGATCCAGTTTGGGTCATGACCTGTAGCTTGAATAAAAAAAATTTTTATTCAAGTCATGCAGCCCTAAGCCTGTATCAGTCAGAGTTTGAATGTTAAATCAGAATAAAAATACGTCCAAATAAATTTGAAGTCAGCGCAGATTTGAAAGACATCCAAGTTTTGAATGAGAGGCATAAATACTACTCAGACAAAGCCAAAAAAAGACACAAAAAAAACCAGAATGTGTAGTGTACAAGCTACCATCGACTATTAGGCTTTCTCACAACAATACATACTATTATGTCTTCTGCTCAGCGTTGTGGATTGTCTCCCAGCAGAGGACACCAGTAGAGTAGAGTAGAGTGAGCAGCCATGCTGGCAGACGCGGCCCCTAACAGCTCCTCAACCTGAGCCCGCGTTTATGGCGGCCGAGAAAGATGGGGCTTTTCTGGAGGGACCAGGCGTGCCCGTGCTGGATTTGGGATGCGGCCCTGTTGTCCCACACTGGAATGTTAATTAGGTGAGCTGATCAGAGAAGAGGTGACCCGTCCTGTTAACCAGCCAACCCTTCCCCAACAACCAAGAGGGGGATTTAGTGTGACGGAAAGCCCAGTCAGCGTGTGCTCTGCATATATCTGCTGGTCATGTCAGGCCACGTTGACTGATGAGTGTGGCGCTCAGTGTGTGTGTGTGTGTGTGTGAGTGAGACACTATATATATATATATATAAAACACGGGGAAGATATTTGTCACGTAAAATGCGTCTTTCTTTATTTTCTGTGCACTTACCCAACTGCAAAGTCATCACCACTGCCTTGTTTCTCTCATAAGTGGCATCACTTAAACAACATACCGCTACACTGTTTATAGTTCGAGCAACCCAGCGTGCAAAGAGTCCAGTCCACTTGAAAGTTGAGATCCTTCTTTTCAGCATCACGATCTAGTCATAGACCACATGCAGAACTACGAAACACACATATGCAATGCACAGTGAATACGAGGGTCCTATGGGATAGTAGAGTAAAGCCACCAATGCAGCACTAACTCCATATCTTGTTTTCTTTATGTATACAGTCTGTCATCTTCACAGCACCTCCACTGGGATTTGTTATACCAAGTTTAAAAGCTGCTATTTACTATTTAAAAAGATAATAAGGTATTGTTTGTCAACTCTGCATGAAACTAACATACGTGTCATTTTCAGACAGTTTATAGATTCACTAATACATCCGCAATAATAATATAAACAGGCATTTTTACTATCCAGCGCTAACGGATGAGGTGCACATGGATATAATCGACTTAATATTACAAATTAAAAACAGATCGTATTGTTGTGTGTGTATGAGACACAGTAGTAGTAGATGTCTAATATTTGAAGAGTAATAATTCCAGGATTTCCTAGCCTGCTGTATACTACTTATCAAATACTGACCTCTAGAGGACACTCTACAGCGGTACACTTCTAAAACACTATATCCGTACTGCAAAATACATTAGTGGAATTTTGAACATGAAGAAATAAGCAAATTGTTGTCCTAAATATGTAAATCATTATCTGAAGATGCTATATAGAAAGAACATTTCTATTCAAATGTATTTATTCATTTGTAAGAGGTTAATTTACTGTATGATACACTGTCCTTTATAGGTCAAAAAGTCTCATGAGGTAACTTTCTCATTGTAAATTAAATATGAATATAAATTATAATATTTAACATTCTAAAGACAAAACGAGAAATCAACGAAATCAAGAAAATAATCTGCAGATTAATTGATAATGAACAGGATGAGTTGCAGCCCTACACTAAATCTTGTGTGTTGAGTGTAAGCAGCTTTGCCTTATTAAATACTATTGTCAGCGTTAATACAACACTGCCTACTGGCAACATAATTCCTATGAGGGTAAAAAGAAAGAGATAAATAGGTGACGTTCTTTGGGATTCATTTATTATATCTGTCACTTTCCAGCATTTACAGTACTGTAAAGGATCTGATAAAAGTAGATAACCAATCAAACTCATGATTGACTATAAAATACGTGTTTTCATAATGATCTCTTATAAAGGACAAAGGCATGACATCATAATCACTAATCTTATTGTTCAATAGTGCCCACATATAATCTGAGACTGAGATAATCATAACTGCAACATTAACGTAATACATGAACAAAGCTCTGTACGGCACTGAATAGATTAACTGTTGCGTTACGCCATCATACATTAATAACTAAGGAACATTTATAAAATCCATTTTTATAAAAACGACAGCTACGTACATAGGAGTGCACACTGAAATGAGACGTACATTGTAACATCCATTGGTCCAAGGACTACTTTTGGTCTGAAGATTACAGTATTTATTGTAATAACAAGCAACATACTAGGAAAAATAATACCTCTCCAGGTGGTAAACTGATATGTATTCTTTGGAAATATGACACAAAAGAAGACTTAATATACTGTAATAGTATGGTGTGCCCAACATAAAGTATTGGCTAAAAGACTTTAAACTTTAAGTATAAACTAAAAGTTGTAACTCTTCATTAGTACCAGCTCTTTAACCACTACCTAAGGTAGTGCCTCGACGCATATAAAAACAATCTAATAAATACAATGATAACAGTGTTTGAAGGGACCTCTGTTCAATAAGCATAGGATGTAAATCCTGTCATGTACAAAACGATATCTCAACAATCGGAATCATGAGATGTGGATTAAACCATCGCGTCACACAGCGGAGCAGCAGCTGACTAATTTATCGACCAATCACGTGATCGGTTAATTAGAAGAGACCACCATGTCCAGTTCTTTGACTCCCTCCTGGCTGGAGGTGAGGCCACAGCTGCCTGAGAGGGGGCTGTCAGAGAAGTGGCTGGCAGACCTGGGCACTGCGGCCGGGGAGGGAGGGGCCTGTGTCAGGCTGGGCTTCTTAGGGGGGATGGGTGGAGGGTTGCCCCTGTCTGCCCTGGGGATGGTGGGGGATCTGATCCCTTGTGGAAGCGCCCCCGCGGCCCTCCCGATGACCGGAGACAGGGGCGCTGCCAGGCTGCGGTAGTCTGTACCGAAGGGCGAATTGTTCGGCGCCGCGAGCTTCGGTGTGGCGCTCTGCTGTCCGGTGGTGAAGCGAGACAGGACTTGAGTGACTGTGCTCCGAGCCATCTGCTTGACTGGGCTGGCTTCAGGGGGGGGGGCTGCTGGTCACGGGGGAAATTTCCTTTGGCGAGAGGGGAAGAGCCGTCTGTGCGGCCTGGGACTGAGGCTCTGGCTCAATGGTACCCTGGAACTTATGGCGAGCAGCGTGGAAGCGCTGGTTGATCCCGGCCTGGTAGGGAGACTGGTAGCTACCAGGGCTTGGGCTGCCTGGTGAGCGTTTGGCAAGGACGGGCGAGGCGCAGGGGGAAGGAGGGAGGGTGGAGGAGGAGTTTGGTGTCTGGCTTTGATGAGTTGGCGAACTTTCATTCTCATTCTGTTCACAGATGTCATCTGAGAGGGCGTTGTTTGGACCGTGGTGCCCGTTGGTTTCCATCGGACAGTCGTGACCGTTGACTCTTGGCTGCACATGTTGCTGGTTTCTGTCTTCCTCGACGTCCTCGACTGTAACGGTGTCTCCTGCCGTCTTTCTTTGCGGAACTTTTGTGGCCCACTCCTCTCCTTCTGCTTCTACTGGAGCTGCGACTGCCTCCGTAACAACTCTCTCTTCCAGCTTCCTCTTAAGCTCGTCTACCTGATCACAGCATGGAGGAAGATATTTATTTCAAGCAGAAATGTGTCTGTTATAGTACGCAGAACGTGCACGCTACTGCCACCTGCATGGCTGAATGTGTTCCAAGTGTTCACACCTGTTGTTGTAGCCGGCTGCAGTGAGCTTCCTCCTTCTTCAAACGTGAGCGGAGCTGCTCTCGTTCCGTGTCGAACTCGGCCAGCTGCTCCTCCACCCTCGCCTCCATTCTCAGAGCTCGCCTCCTCTCATTCTCCAGCTCGTTTCTCAGGGCCTGACAAGACTCCTTCTCCTGCGGAGGAGAAAAAGTCTGTTCAGCCAGAGTGCAAAAATAAAACCAGGCCTAACATTTGTGACAACAAAAGCAAATGAATTGACTGACTTGTATTCAACACGTAAATACCTTGTCGAGTTTACGGCTCAGCTCGGTCAGCCGGTGACCTTCCTCCAGAGCTCTGGCACTTGCCCACTTGCACTCTTTGGCCAAAGCGCAGGAGAGCTGTTTGTGCTGAGCCCGTTCTTCTTCTAGTTGGTCGGTAATCCGCCGCTGTTCTTTTTCCAACCGCCGGACCTGGCTCCGCTCAAACTCCAGCTACAGAGACGACCGCGAGACGAGAAAACCCAGCAAACAAACTTGTCAGAGGGAGTAAACATTGTTACGCTTTAGACATGATCGGCTTTATTGTCACACTTCAAGTCTGTTAAACATACAACACAAGCAACAATATATATATATATATATATATATATCCACATTCAAATGAAAGAAACATTGCCACTGTTTATAAAAGACCGTTAAACCAACACAGAGCATTATGACTCATTCAGTCGACAGACAATTGAGTACATCACATTTTTTTTCAATAGAGCCTGGAAAGTGTTGACTCTTGCGTTACAAAACAACTCCCTTGCACTACTCCACCCCGGACAGTGTGAATGGTTCCCTTTTTGACACCAGTTCTTTTAAAGCTCCGCTAATCCCTCGTCGTCTCCCATTTGACGCACATCCCAACACGGCACATTTTGGACAAATATTTACAGTGCAGTCCAGGTCGCTATTCATTTTGAGGGGCACCTGTTGCTGTAAGCGCTCCCTCTCCTTCTCCAGGATGTAAGTGACATCGTCTCCCTCCGCTGTGTCCTCAGCATGCCTCCTCTTCTCCTCCTCCAGATCTGCAATGACCTGACGCGAACACAGCGGGGAGACAGAGAGTCAGGAGTGAAATGATCCCACAGGTGTTTGGTCTGCTTGATATTATGGACAACAACGGCTCTTTTTGAATCGACATGATCACCACGTTGTAAGCAACGCTGATGGCAGTGGAGCTAAACGGTTACGTCGTTCAGCTCAACTCGATGAGCAGTGTGTTCAGCCCGCAGACAAAAGTGTAGTCTTCGCGCTGTGGTTTTACAAAGCCTAAGATGATTGAGTGTTTTGTACATTTCCAAACGATGCAATGGGAATCATTATTTAACAGTAATTTTAGATTTATACCAAAAAAAAAAAAGGCCTAAATAACTTTTTGGGATATTAGACTTTTTACTATTAAACTTCTGCCTCATATTTTTCTCTGCAAAACAAATGTTTTAATGGTCCATGGATTTAAATACTCATATAATATTTATACGGAAGCAGGAGTTGGGTCAATCCATTGCATATTTGCCCTCAGCCAGCACAGCAAAGCTTTTGAAATCTGCTCCCAGTTACTCATGCGTGACTTGTAAAACTAATTTGATATTAACATGAAATGAACAGGAATTTGTGTGATCACACAGATATGAGGCATATTGTCCTTGCTCACAAGTTGAACTCGTGATAAGATCAGGAGACACTTTGTGTCTATAAATATTAAACACATGAAGGTATTTTATATGATTCTTTGTCCGTGTCTGTTCCCCTGCACCTGCGTAGTACTTTTGGATGTGTGCCTCTTGGGAATAGTTCATGCCGTTTTACATGTTATTCTGCTGTTGCTGAAAAAACACGTTGGGGAACAAAAGGTTTTAAAGAACAGGGATGATTTAATCCCATTCAGTTTGTATACCAAGCTTTTGTTGCAAGCCGTTCTTATATACTCTATACTTTTAGAAAAAAAGGAAAATCCTCATTGCACTTTGCCCCATCATGTTTTTTTTTTTTTTTCTCCTCAATATTTTCCACAGCTTTTATCTTTCATGTTCCCCCAATTATAATTTTTTAAAATCTGCATAAGGAACCAGCTCATTTATGCCTCCCCTAATTAAGAACCACAAATCCACACCCACCCTTCTGTGCCTGCTTTCCGCTGCAGCCAGCTGGGCCAACATTTTCTCCTGCATCCTCCTGCAGTGGCTCACCACCAGCTTCAGAACCACCAGAGGGTTGGAGGTAGAGGAGGAACAGCCCGGGTCTTTGTTCTGGTCCCCGGCAGCCTCACTGTCTCTCTGCAGGGCCTGGAAGGGGTCGCTGAGGTTGTACCTGCCGTAGCGCTCCTGGATGAACAGCTCTTTACGCTGGGCCTGAGGAGATGAGAGTAGGATTGAGAGGGACAGCGACGTATATTAAACTAGTTACAGTATGTTGGTGGTCTAAACGTCATGTGGTAGGAAATGTTCATGAGTGGAATTTGGCTTGTGTTTGCATGAATGTCCTTGTTTAGAGAAGAATTGCAACTTGGTTCATGTAAGTCAGTCTTTTCTTGATACTCAGACTCCTGTATATGCATTTTTCCGAAGAGACATTTTTAGCGGCGTGGCTTTAGGGACGACAATGGCGATCGGTCGGTCCAACGCTTTGGTCCAGACTGAAATAACTCAACAACTGTTGAATGCAATGGGCACAGATATTCCATTCCCCATAATAACGTTGGTGATCCGACTTTTTCTTTCAGCGCCCCCCCAGCAGGGCAACGTTTTCACTCATCCAGTGAGATCATCTGTTCAGCAGAATGACATTTAGAACACACATTCATAAGCCCTCAGGATGAATTATAATACCTGTGTTGATCCTCTTACTTTTCAGCAAAGCACCATTATCAGGGCAGCATTTCAAATTTTTCCAATACTTTGGTTCTAAATACCTGCAAAACGAATGGCCTCAGTTGTGCCAACAAGTGTAATTTAATATTAGCAGTCATTATAATTCAGTCAACAAAACTGATATCCACAATACTGAACTTGGAAGTTATTATGAGCTGATGTGATAGTTATAGTTTAAGTTAACACATGCTGCTGTCATATCTCGCACTTTGGAACAGGAAATGGAATGCTGCGTTCCACACACGCATGATCACCATCTGTAATACTAGTGTGGTAAATGACCTGTAGATAAAAGGCAGGGGAAGAGAGGAAGAGGAAATGCTTTATAATCCAAGAGAAATAGTGGTAGCAGGAGGAAGGTGCAACAGATGGTGTTGTGTGTCTGTCTATCTTTAGCAGGACAGCTGCTCTGGACCGGGCCTTGGCCGAGGCAGACCTGTTCTCTGTTTAACTTGTGACAAAGGAGGGATAAAAGCAGCAAGACAGTTCAGGTTCAGCAGATGCCTTTGGGCCTGTCGTGAAAAATGGGCTGAAGTAAGAGAGAAGGGGGGGAGAGAGAGAGAGAGTAGAGGTACTGGCAGTGTCTTCGTGAGGTTTCAACAAAAGAGGATCAAAAGATTAGGGAGAACAGTATCCTCTCCGGCAGGGTGAGGACAGAGCTCCTGATGACTGATACCAAGATTACGTGAGGACTTTAAAGTGTGGTCAAGAGTGGATGTGCCTGCAGAGTGATATTTAGCCGATTCACCGTTCTTACAGAACATTTAGTGTCTGTGTGTGTGTGTGTGTGTCACAGCTGAGCACACAGGTATAACATTACTACCCCTCCCAAACGATACTGATCCGATACCTTTTTTTTTTTCCTTTTCCCATATTTAAAATCCGTCCACCTTTTGAGCGTGTGGACCTTTTATTATTGAAAATATTTGAATGCAAGTTAACGAGGGATTGCTTTGGCATATAATGTCTGCAACCCATTGTGACTGAATGCATGTAGGTGACACAGTAAGAGCTGAACTTTATAAAGACATTGAGAAAGAAACCGGATGTAATGTGGATCAGCCACATCATTGCTGATACCCAGTCCGCTTAATAAGGTGTGTATCGGATCCTCTCTGCTAATTTATGTATTATTTTGTCAAACACCGTATAAAACGAAACATTTGCAGCGGTAATCGAGACATTCTGACATGACTGATCGTTTTACGTACAAAGAAATTTAAAAAGGAACTGCAGTGAGTTAAGCCAATATTAAAAATACGTGGAGTGCCGATTTGATGGTTGCAGACAGAAAAGTTCAAGCAATATTCCACAACAGATCCAAGGCTTTGTGATTGTCATCTTCAATAATATGAACTCATCTGGCACAAAGAAAGGAGGGCAAGGCTGCGGGGCTTTGCTGTTGTTATTTGATCCAGTCCGCTGAGGACCGCGTGAAGACGGATCAAACAGCATGGAGGGGTGAAACGGGAAAACACAGCATGCCCAGGAGGATTCAAAAATGCCTCTCAAATGTAGCCGCAATCTGAAGCCCAATGACCACGCAGCACCTCAACAAGTCTTGTGCGATGTAGAATAATATGTTCTTAAAAGTGGCATATAACCCTGGTCCTCGCTTTATTTATACAATACAGGTTTTTTTGAATGCATACCTGTGATTTATATAAACACTAAAGCTAAAAATGGAACACCTTGAGCCAGATTTTATACTGTCCATCAATTTTTTTGGCTGGTCAAAAAAATAGGTAGATCTCTCGTCGAAGAGAAATCTTCAAAGAGAAATCTGTCGACAGATTCAGCCGACAGCCCATCCCTGTTCCCGTCAATGACTGTCTGCTCTGATGTGTCATTTTTACGGTCAAAGATTGAATATGCTTAGATCTGGTTTGCATTCTTGACACCTGCATTGCCCAAGGATATATATACTCGAGACTTTCATTGCTGCAGTTGTATGTAATACTAACAGGAAAACTTGATTTGTAGGCCATTGCTCATACAAGAGGAAACCATTGTGAAACGCACAAAGAAAACACATTTAATGTAGATTTTTGTGATAGTTCATTGTTTTCCATTCAGTCTGCACACATTTAGAACACTGGATAATTGGCCTTGAAATGCTATTTTTCTTCAATTTCACAAGAACCCTATGACACAAAAGTTCCCTCATGAACACAGGCTCTGTGTCTCTCAGCCCTCCAATGCAGACAGAATTCCACAAAAGGGAGACTGTTTTCCTCTGCATCACTCCTCTACTGCTGCAGAGCGGCTGGAGGAAGTTAAAAGAGGGATTACAGGAAACACCTTTTGTAACATTATTTAATACTTAAACACCTAAATCTCCCAGAGCTTAATCATTACGTCATACTGTACAGGAACAATACCAATAAACGTTCAGTGTATGGCTGCTATACATCCCAGCCCCATTGTTCATGCTTCTGTCTGTTGGCTACAGTTTCTTGGCTACTTGTGTGTTTTGCTTTGGGAAGTCTGTGCCATGGCTGCACTGGTTCCAATGCAGCTTATCTTTTGCTGACACACGCCTGGACTCTTTCAGTTGTGCAATGTTGGCGACAAGATCCATATAACACCGAGGGAAAGTGATATATGAACTTCTTACCCTCGAGTCCTACACATTTCAGAGCTGCTTAGGCAGACTGCTACATACCCTGAAATGGTCATGCATGCAAATGGAAAGGAGATGGATGCCTGAAGAATACTATTCATTATTAGCACACGATTGTGGATGCTACAGTAACTGACACTAATCTAATCAGCTGATGCGCCTCAAAGCTATAAAAAAATAATTAAAAAGACTATTTTTTCCCTATTTTACTTGTGCCCTATTACCAAAGAACACAGACAGTAATCCTGTTTTAAGTATGTCCATTTGGAAGCTCTAGTCAACCACACCAAGGGAACTCGACTGTTAATTAAAAGGCTCATTTCCATATTCGAGTCCCCTTTGAACTTAAAGTGAAGACTCGTATTCCTTTCCCAAAGCAAAGGGACTACTGGATCACTGCAGCGCTTTGTGTGCCAAATACGAGCGTTGCCAGAGACTAACTTCCTTTTGAAAGCCACAGCGTGAGCAGCTGCAGAAGTGAGTCACAAAGGGAAAATGCAGTGGATAGTTAGAATACCATTGATAGTTCTGCATAATTAAATATAGAGGACCATAGAAAAGCCGCATCATTAACCTCACATCCTGTACTTACTTCCTATAGAAAACACTGATAAGAATGTTTAGATTTTTTATTTTTTTTTTATCCGAGAATGGACACTACACATGAAAACTTGCCAGTTCCCGTACTTTTAACCAGATGAGCGGCAAAGAGTTGAGCAGTGGTTGCATTACCATGGTGATTTGTTGTTGACCTAAACATTTCCCACACGACACTCAGCGTGGCGGTGACACGTCAGTTGAGAAGTACATAAGGAACATGACTGGACCTACTTCTCTAATTGCTGTAGGCCCGTGAGCAATTTTATTGTTGGGGGGAAAAAGAGACTCACACTAGCGGCTCGGTGTATCTGTACTTAAGCACGCTAACATGTGGTTTGACACTCGCCAGGCTGATGGGAATGTCATTAGTTTTGCAGGTATTTGGTCGTGAACCAATGGACAAATTAAAATCCCCTCATCCCGAGGGGAACGCGAATCTTTGAATCGTATGTTACGGCAATCCATCCATTAAGTTCATGGTGGCGTTAGACGCAAAGCAATGGGATCACCAAAGTCATTAGAATTCATCTTAAGGGGACCATGAATGCCTGTACAAAAAGGTTCATGGCAACCCATCCAATAGTTGTTAAGACATTTCAGTCTGCAGCAAAGTGGTGGACCGACAGACAAACACTGCTCTCACAGAGAAGCCATGCTTCTAGCGTGGCTAAATACAAAAGAATCACGGGGTGGTGTTTTTACTGATAACAATCTGCTTTCGTGTGAGGGCGAGACCCATGTTCCACATCTCCAATTCCATCACAGTAGAACAGCAGAAAGGAATGAATCACCTTTTGGTAGGCTGTGTTGCAGAGAAGAGATCAGTTTTCACTTACTCCCGAACTTAATTTCCTCCAGGTCAGTGATTATAGCCTTAATTAAAGCTTCTTAACGGTCAACACTGCAGCATTGATCCAATCCCAGACCTCGATGGGTTAACGGTTTGTGCCGGTGGAGCCATGAAAGAAGCACAGCCATATTCCCCTCAAGCTCCAGTTAAGGCCAATGTTTATTTATTCACTCCTACTCTCGCTCGCATTGAGTCATCAGGCACCCAGTGGGCTTCAACTCTTCTTGCCTTAGATGGCCAGATCCCAGGAGAGATGTAGGAATGTGGTCTAGACACAACACTTGAAGATTCAGTGCGCTCTTTTAGTCGGCTGCCTCTCCAGTTTGTTCTTTCAAATTGTGCATTTTACACCTGCAAAGTGGATAGCATTCAGAGAGCGCAACAGCCGTAAAGCTCGAACACTAATGGTGAGAATAAAGTCTGCAGTGTCTTTTAAATGTCTCAGAAAGGCGGGTCATTAAGTTGCTTGTTCGCTTGTTCACTTGTTATTTTTTATTTATTTTTTTTAAAGCGTCACGGTGTCACTGAAGCAAAGTTTACAGCCGTTTTATTGACAAAAACATTCTTAAGGCCATCCACATAGTCGCTGGAAGCTTGAGTATGTGGGCCTGCAGAACACCGCACAGCGAAGGACACAGTGGCGGAAAATAGCCTCACAATCCTTTAATTGAAATGCAGCATTAATCCTGACAAAGCAAGACATCCTGGAGGTTGGAGCGGCTCTTTAGTGAACTGTGTTAGTACCGTCGACTGTGCCTACATATGTTCAAGTTTACTGGAACACAATAACACCAAAGTCTCCTTTCTCCAGAGGCTCAGACACTAGTTTGCTGCGAGCAAATTCAGATGGATCCAGAGGAATATTAGCTTCACAGACGCATGGCTTTGTTGTTTCCATACACTGACCTTTTTTTTTTTTTTTCCTCACAGGAAAAGCCACCAACTGGGTTCAGATCAGATTGAATCTTAATTGTTTATAACTGGGGATTTCCTCAATTTTGTTGCCAGATCTTTGGCGCGCCTTGAGTCCCATAACACCAAAACCAAATGCATGACTCGGATACGTTACAGGCATTCATAACTCTGTACAACCCTTGAGAAAACATATTAACAGGCATCCATAACCTACCCATGTAGGTTTGTGCAGGCCCTGATGATGTACATCACTTACAGCATGACGACCTTTGCTCATTGTAAGCAGTGTGTGACCAACATAAGAAGCTCTCCATGCGAACTAAAGGAGAACGTCAACAATGTTGTGGCAACATGTTTGACAGGTCTCTTCTGACACTTTGATACTGTTTTCCCACTGTGAAAAAACATCCACTTTTCAAACCTAGATGGGGTGAGTGTTGATTAGGAAGACAGAATTCGTGCAGAAAATCACATAAAAGTTATAACTGTGTTACCAGCTCCACTGGTAGGTACCTTGAGGGCATCAATGACCAGGTCCCGGGCCTCCAGCTCTCCTTCCAGGATGCTGAAAAGCATCAGCAACTCTGGCTTGGTCAAACTCTCCATGTTCAGCTTGGACTGTGAGGGCAAAAGACGAAGGAGAAGAACTTGGTTGACTAATTTGATTTCTTAAAATTGATGCGATTTTATAATTGACGTTGGAAATGACTCTTTTTCATTAAAATAACTGCTTAACGTGTACTTAATTTATTCTATTAGATTGTTATTCAAAACAAGAAGAAACGGTGTAAAATGATATACTATACTATGAAAGCAAACTGTTGTCCCGCAATCATTTCTCTGCCACTTCATTCCATCTCAAACAAAGCCATGTGTTTTCCAATTCCCCCAAATCAGACTTCAAGACAGACATCTAATCTATCTGATCCAGCCCACTGATTTATGAGCTTTGTGTGGATATGTGGTTATTATCTCGGAAGGGGGGAATTTTGCAGCACAGAACCAGTGTAGTGTATGTCGTAACATTGTTCTCCTGTATGAGAAGAAACCAGGCAGCTTATTGTGGGTGCAGCTCAGAGGTGCACGACATAACAGACCTATTAAAAGTAGTCCGAGCGTGCGGTGTAGCTCAAGCAAAATGTGAGGATATTACATAGAAAATACAACTTCTGTTCGCAAAAAAAAATAAATGCCATCTTTAACAACAGGAGCGATTTCTTTCAAAGTCGATCATTTCATTTTCCTAGTAGCTTTTGGATTTTTTCCCGCACCATGACGTGACACAAACCTGGCAAAAAAAACAAGCCCGACATGTTCACCAGGCACAGATGGATCACGTGTCAAACAAATGACGGGCAGCTTTCAAGCATACAAGCTGTTCCATCATCTGTCTGAAGCACTTCAAGCGGAGTAACCGACAATGTGCATGCAACTTAACTTTTAAGTTCAGCGTTAAAAACAATATCGTATCACTTTGCCTTTTGTTTTTCCCCTCTGCACGTTCGTTCAGTTGGTTATTTTGTGTTGGAAATGCGATGTGGTCTCTTTGTAGTGTGGCTGCACTCTAATCTCACAGCTGTGTTAGTTCTCTTGACAAGCCCTGCGGTGTCCCCACCTCAAACATCCAACCGCACTCTGGCCAAGGGAACGTACGCGGGCCCCTCTTTGAAATAAGATCAAAGCTGTTGATGTTATATTGCACTACATCCTTTTCAGATCATTATGTGCAATGTGTAGATAGATCCACGCTGCACTCGCTGACTACTTAATAATAGGATGCTCTTAGCTTAAAATCACAAAAAGAAATATTCCTTCTGAAATGTGGCTGAAAATAAATAAATAATAATAATAATCTAACTCACTGCTGTTTACTTGACAGTGATCCACACCTGGGCGCAGGCTGTGGTCTGAGCGCTCTGTAGTCACCACAACTTTCCACATCATGAAGTCACCAGTGGTCTTATCTCTGAGAGACCGGAGCCCCCGGCCTTTCAGATCAGAGCTGGTAGCTACATTATTTCCCAGCATCTTCCACAGAATCAGCGACGGAGAAACCTGAATAGCGATGAGTAAATGTCCAGCCCCTAAAACATACATACGCAGAACGGTACGCAGAAAGTGAGAAGAGGAATGAGCCACGACCCTGGTGAACTGCGCCTACAGCCTAATCCCTACAGCAGCGTCCTCTCACAAAGAAGGCACACAGTGTTTCAGTTCTGCCTTCACCAGCACTCATGGTCTGTGGCTTAACCACAGGGGTAAAATGCTAATTAAACTACAGCATACACACCTCCCTTGGTTTTGCTTTTACAGGCTTGCTCGCTAATTTCACAGGCCACTGTAATCACTGTGCGAAGAGTGTGCGCTGTGTTATGAGAAATGTCTGGCCCGGTGGGAGCCTACATGCGTCTTCACGCTTGTTTAGATCCTCATCATTTTTTATATTATTTCACCTAATCCCCCCCCAAGTTAGAGTTGGTAATCATGAGGGTACACAAACACTAAGCGACAGCATGGGAAATACAAATATTCCCACACAGTGGCTCCACTTCCGATGACGAAAGCCCTGTGTCCATAATCCTTTTTTATCCGTGTTTGTTTTAAGCCTGGTCAGCCATGTGCCTCGTCTGCAACACTGTAAACTCATTAAAAACACACAGCGGCTTCTGCTGCAAAAAAACCAACAAAAAAAAAACATGCGCTTTGCTCCGCTACAAAGAGGCTTGCGAGTGGCTACTTGAGACTCTTGATGTGCACAGTATAAGTGGCAAATGAACCTCCTTCACTCAAAAACATATCAAAGTCCTTGTCATTTGAAATCCACTTTTCTTAGTCTGAGGACGGTTTCTACATCACGTTGACTCAGAAGCCATACGGGCAATGTGCACAATGCAACAGAACAATCTTGAATGACACATTTCCTTTAACCTTTGGGGAAACTTTTTCAGTCACATCATCTTCCAGCTGGTTGTAGCCTACTGGTAAAAGGAGGGGGGGGGGGTCATACAATGTGTGCCTGAATACATGTCACACACAAAATGAGGGTCAACTGAGGGGAAGTACAGCCTGAGAGGTCTGCTCAATTTCCGTCTTCTGGATCAGGATGGCAGACCAGACGCAGTATGGCTGGATACTAAATTGGATTTAGTAGAACAACCTCTTTTTTTCTGTATGTGTGTGTGTAGGTTACTTAGGCTACTCACTTAGCTTGAGCCTGCTGGGTTTTGATGCAGCCTAGTCTAGTAAACGCATTTTAAAAAAAAAAAAAAAAAAAAAAAAAAAAAACTACAGCGTTGACACTGTTAAGTAAATAAACGTTCTTTAAACAGCTGGAGCTGCTGTAAATTAAACCAACCAGCACTCTCGTGAGGATCAGTCATCAGTCTGACTGGAGGTGTTGACCTGCTACTTGTCGCCTTTCTTCTTCGCTGAAAATAAGTTGTTGTTGTTGTTGTTGTTGTTTTTTTAAGGATACTTAATCTTTAATGTATCTCTGCACGAACTAAACACATGTTCGTGACATTTAATCTGGAGGAGGTGCAGTACAAACGGTCCGGCCTGTAGCCTTCACTACTTTTTGCTACATCTTTTTTTTTTTTTTTTTTTGCATTTTTTTCTTTTTTGGACCAAAAGTGGCCAAAACGCGGTGAAACACTTCATATTATCGTCTCCAGCTTCACGCCGCCGACACAAACAACGCTTTCTGCGGGTCTTCTTACCTTCATAAGGCCCTCTGAGGTCTTTGAAAACTCCAGCATGAACTTTTCTCCTGTTAGGAGATTTGTTTCACTTGATTTGCGTCCTCTGATCCCGACGCAACGGAACAGTTAGCAGCCAAACACTGTTCGAAATGACAGCTCCGCTAGCCAATAGGCGAGCCAGACCTCTGGCCGCTGACCAATGAGAGACGAGCTTCTGGAAAAAGGGGCAGGGACAGTGACGTCCCACCTCTTGGATTTTGGTTGGATTTCTTTGTTTAGTATTTCTTGAGTGCCTGCCTCTTACTGAAGGAATTTCTTATGGCAGAAAGACTTTCAGCATGCAATTTGAATGATTTTACGGGTGTTTTGCTGGACGAAATTATAAAACATAACTTATGGTGGAATTGTGTTCCTAAATAGCGACTTTATATCACTTTTATACTTTTTTTTCTGGTCTTGTTGTCATGTCTTATTTTGATATTTCTATATATCTCTGTAATACTCCTTTGAAATTGGATGCATTAATATGGTGTAGGATTATGCCGTTATTTGTGAATAGTATCTTTCAAAATGTAGCTATGCAGTGGTGGAAAGCATACCCACATCTTTAGTTAAGTTAAAGTAGTAGCCTAATAGCACAACGCAAAAAATACTTTTGAATGCTTTCACTATTGGTAGTAAAATACACTTAGTAGCTGGTAACAGTATTTGTGAATGATGTTATTGGAATATTACTGATGCAGTGTAAGCAGCATTTGAATGTAATTCAAAGTTTACTGTTCCCTTTTAACTACATTATATACTTTTTGGTGTTGAATCTATAACAACACAACACATTTCAGAATTTGATCAAGCTTCGGTTTCTTTAATCTGAAAAGTAACGTGTAACTTGTTGGGTTGTTTGAAAAAAATGTTCCACTAAAATGTAGCATAAAGTATCTGAAAATAATCTGAAAGTACCTCGGAATTGTGCAAGTATAACACTTGAGTAAAGGTACTTAGTTCCTTTCCACCAATGATAGGATGAACATTTGATATGATTATGTTGTAAATAAAACAAATAAAACAAACTATAACTACAGTGGCATGTAACACAAACAAGATGTTGTGCAGAAAGGTGAGGCACCATTAAAACAAAACTCCATAGGTCATTCTATCTCACAGAGACCATAAAATGGCATTACATGTTATAAATGTCACCATATAAACCGTCTATTGACGATTTATATGAATTATTTCAACATTATTAGTTATTCCAGCAAAAGCATCCCTTGCATTGATTCTTAGATTTGTGGGATTAGAGTATTATTGACTGCCATCTGGTGGCATAGTCACTGTAAGAGCCTGAGTGGCCTCATCTGCAGAGCTACTTGAAGGCTGTGTGCTGTTGGAGAAATGTCAATGGGTTTCTGAGCTCACCTGGGAAATCAAAAGGTTTACAGACTGTAGATGGAGCTCATATAACAGCCGGCTTCAAACCAACGGCACTGACGGCTCTCAAAACAGGAACAGTTGGAGGTATTACCGTATCTGTGTTTTTGAAATCACGGAAACGGACTTCCAACAACTCCTGTCTCTTATTAGCAGCACAGGAACAAGGTAGAGTTGACTTTGGAGGTCTAACTCTATAGCGGGAGGGGAGGGGGGGGGGGGGGGGTACAGCTGTGTTGTTGTTTTTGTCAGCCATGAGGCACGGAGCTTCAGATGCCAAGTGACAAACATGAGATGAGGTATTCACTGTGAAAATGAAGTCTTTCAGGGCTTGTAATACATTATAGCTGCCAGTAGAGTGCAATGCTCACACAAGTCAAGTCAAAGTCATAGTTACCAAAGTGGTTTTGTCACCCAATAAACATGCAGAGGATAGTACAGAAAATACTACAGAAAATACAGGCTTTTCACGATGGATGAGCACAATGGACAGTCCAGCACTTTTACTGTGACCGGTTCCATATAATGTTGGTGATGTTTGCTCGTAAAGTCACGTCAGATACTATGATCATCAGCCAAATACTCAAGCAACGATTTTAAACCGTAACACCACACTCTTGCTGTTTGAAGAGATCAAAAAACATGAGTTCACTTTGGTGTGTTGGACAGCAATTTCTTGAAGTTGCAAGACGAACCATCTTGTGTCAGCGCTAAATTGGAAAAGTTTGAAAAACACAAAGCCTCCCATCCTTGGCTATGCAGCATCTTTGTGCTATTTGATAACCACGTCACTTTTTTTTATGCTATCTTGAGGGTATACAGAGTGCAAAGTCAGAGAGTTGTTGCTCCTGATAGGCTGCTGGTGCAAGGAGCCTCTTCAGCCCTAATAGAGAGTCTCTATTTCAGGCTCTTCAATTAAGCTGCTCTGTTCAGCCTGCTGACTGGCTGCTGTGGAGATCCCTGTCCTCAGAGTCTTTGTCCTGTGTCCTTGTATCCCTTCGCTAAACAACTTACAGTGTTAAGTGTTCCATTTACTTTGGTTTTGTCCTGAAAAAATAATAAGTGGGTACATACATAGTTCAGCGGCTTAAAATTTCCCAATTTAGAAGGATTTTCTGAGTGTTGGTCTGTAAAACCAGAACAGTTGTCGAGGTCGGTGGATAATGAAATCAAAAATATCAAAAATGGGTTGGTTTGAAAAATGCTGTTGTGGAATTTTACTAACATTTACCCAATACTGCACTTTAGTACAAACTTCAGGTACTTCATGCTACTTTACACGTCTACTCATTACAATTCAGAGGGAAATATTACGCCACTGCATTTGCGTGACAGTTTTATGAGTTATTTTACAAAACATGATCAGTTTATAAAATATGACGCACTATAGATCACCCAACAGTATAAAAAATATCGAAGATATTGAAAATCGGCTTCGCCTTGACCAACTACAATGCTAATTAAACATTAATGCAGCAGTAATAATAATAATACAATATTATAGTAGAACAGTGAGGTTGTCGACCTCCACTGGTAATGGAGTATTTTTATATTAAATCATTGGTTTTTTAAAATTTTTTTTTTTTTTTTTTTTTTACGGAATACTTTCTCGACCACCGTTTTGTATATTTCTTATAAATCCTTGCCATTGTTAATATTGTTAGCACAATAATTTAAAGCTGAAACCCTGCAGTCCAACAAATCGTGTCCAAAAGAAAGACCTTCAAGTCAACATTGTGTTGTGTCAGCACAACTTCTTTTTGTTCTTTTATAATTTTTCACACCAATCTTCCCCCATGCTCTCTTTCTTATCTCTGCTGACATAATCGCTGACGGGGGTGTT
Source organism: Bovichtus diacanthus (assembly GCA_943590825.1). Lineage (NCBI taxonomy): Eukaryota > Metazoa > Chordata > Actinopteri > Perciformes > Bovichtidae > Bovichtus > Bovichtus diacanthus. The sequence goes on from CALSBV010010288.1 coordinate 5,109,497, forward strand.
TTTGTCAAGTCCATAGCTAGATTTTGCCAAAGGTGTCCTGGCTTTTCAGTGAGTTCTTAAATCCACGTCCAAACAGAACAATCACACTTGGCTCAGTGGGGGCATCATGAGAAAAGTACACTTTAACTTTCAAAATAGCTGCTTGAATGACGAAGAATACTTCCCCTAAAGGTCATGGTCAGCTCACATTGAGTCTCTTCAGCTGTGTAAAAAACTGTTCCAAGTTCCATCCGAAGAAAATGTTTAAAAAGTTCCCTTTAAAAGAAAAAAAAAAAAAAAGGCCAAAATCCATATTCAACCCCCAACATCTGGGTCTCAAATCAACCTTCGAATGAACACTACAAAACTTCAATCCCTCCTACTTCTGCCATATCATTCCCTGCTTAAGTGAAAGTATTTTGGCATTCAGACTGAATATTTCATCTGCGTTTCACACCTGGCACTCCATCATAGATGCCAGACATAATGTGGAAATGACACACCATGGTGGCACAGACACGATCAGGATCAAGGATGGAGAGAAGGAGTGGTAAATATAGCATCAGAGTCTTGGCAGGAGCCGACGACAATCTAGGCCCTAATCTGAGACAGTTATCAGCATCTGTTGCCTGGCACCCAGTACTGTGGGGGTTTTTAGTTATTCATCTATTGCTCCATATCTGTCACTTCTTTATTTGCATCTGATTCCCCGTACAGAGGATGCATTCAAGAGTGTGGGAGGATGTAACCTCTCAATACCCCCCAGTGAGTCAGTCTGTCAGTAAAACACACATGGCTACTGTGCTCACCCGATTGCATGTGGAGCAGTGAAAGAGGTTAAGGTTGGGAAATTGATTTGTTTTGCCATTGGCCATGTTAAATGTAAATTGCCCGAGTGCCTGACCTTGAAGCAGTCCTGATTAGTTATTTGCATATCTCCAGAGTGGTAATGTGTCTTCAAGCAGCAGACGGTGTCACTGTTACCAGTGCATTGGCTCTCTAATCATGCGGCAGTAGCTGCATGTGGAATTTAATATCCAACAATTACTTTGATAATCATGTGTTCACTGTATATGTAGGCAAGTTGCTTACTGGCAATGCTTTGACGAAAGGCATCGATTGGACCCTAAAAACTGTGAAACACTAAACGTGTTGTGCTCCCTGTTATCTCAGTTCCTCAAGTGTATTTTGACTTCAATCACCAAAAGATGAAGAGTTTAGGAAGGATTAGCTAATAAAAAAAAAAAAAAGAAAAAAAAAAAAGGCATATCCAATCTAATTTATGGTTGAGACAACAAGAAGTCTCCGAGCTTAGACAAACTATAGCCCACTTAGGTGTGAACTGACAAAAATGGAGCCCACTACAAATCACTGGCTTACAAGAGAACCGAGACAAATGGAGGTGTTGAGTGTTAGATGTGATTTATCGGCACCCTGGGTGACGTTTGAATCAACTTTTTCTTTTGACAAATATATTTTCTTCCCAACTAGAAAAAAACGAACCCCATCAAATGTGGACGTCCACTGCACTATTTGCTATCAAGGCTCGCGAGTTACAAACCAAGAGTGCGTTGATCAGCACCCTGGCTCGGAGCTGAATGCCCCTCGGCTCGTCCTGAAGGTGAATTTGTTTTTGTAAACTATGCAGGGAGAAATACACCGGCTGAGTTTGTCGGCTTTGAAATACCGAGAAACGATTGCCATCTTAAACTCCAAATGCTCCTCAACCCAAGTCACGTTAAAACCTTGAAATGTCTTATTGAGTCCTTTTTATGACGTCGACAAAGAAATGAAAAGAGGATCATTGCTTCCCCTCCATAAAAAATAAATAAATAAAAAAAACCAAAAAAAAAACCAGCTGAGCTAAAACAAGTTTGCTAGACTCAATACTTCACTTCAATACTTGACCCAGTCTCCCTGACTCTAAGAAAGGGTTGAAGGTTTCTTCTCTGCAGCTGGCAATATAACGTGATCAATACCACACATGCAGACAACTAAATAAAATCATCAAGGCGTTATCATAAAAGGGAAATGTGGCAGTCTGAAGATATCATGTCTCTCTCCTGCTTCCAAATGATACTCAAAATACTATCTTAAAAACAGCTATTTGGAAAAATAATGGCACAATACATAACACGCATATCTCTGTTGGAAGAGGCGGCCATCCCAGCTAAAAGCACCAGATAGCAAAATTATGAATGGTAATTTAATCACATAATGGCTCCTACACTCTCCAAAAGTCTAATTCCTTGTGTCTGCTCCTCAGTAACCAGTATGCAGTGTGAATGTTAATGACGGGTATTGAGGACAACTGTTTTATTCCATTTTAGACAACGCTGTTTGTGACTGGTGGAAAGTGATCTCCAACAGATTCAATATAATAACTCAAAGAAGAGCGCATGGATATTCATGCCTGATATCAACACTATAAAACTGAATTAGATTATCTACTTCATAAGAAATATCTAAGCAATAAGAACTCAAAAGTGCCCCTTTATCATTCTTCTCGTGCTCTACAATGCACTTTTAAGTATTTATCTGCAGAGCTAGAGAGTATTGAAAGCGACAGTTGATGAGATTGTTTGACTTAAAAAAAAAAATTTTAAAAAAAAATGTTATTAAGTCTTTTAGAATCCATTCAGTATTGGTTGTTGATGTAAATTCAATCCTTCTGCGACACTCCTCACTCGACAGCTGTCTGCACGGAACTACAAAATCTAAACTAAATCTAACTTTCATATTCAACCCTATCGCCAATTTCCAATTCATTTAATTAATCTATTTCCAATACCAACGTTTTTAAATTCTGGCATTTTGCAATAGTTGCGTATGGCTACTACGAAATGGTTACGGTTCGGGATAAAACACGCTTACAGTTATTTTAAAATTGCAGGTCTGTGACTTGCTGAGTTCCCTGCGCAAAAGTCGGATGCGTTTCATGCCCTTCCACCACACAGACTCCCTCTCCCTTACTCTCACTCTTCAGCCTCGCCCATGGACACAGTAATTGACCGTTTGCTATTGCGATTTCTACCCGGCGGCCATTGATTTTGGCTAAAAAGACGCCGACAGATTTCTTCTGCTAGCGAACTACCTAGCTAATTAATGAGCTGGTGTGCTGGTTTAGAGGTTTGACTGGTTTTGATTATAGGTGCATTGTTCTTGTATTGCGGTGTAGAGCTAGCTTGTTTTATAACAAAAGAAAGTATGATAAAAACTAATGTAAGATCTCAAACTGTTGTTCTGTTCCAACATAATCCTATTTGGCTACTCAGCTTTCGTACTGTACTTGTACGTTTTTGTTTTGAACATTAGCAGACGAAAGGTTTTTAGGATGAGGAAAAGCTGATATGTTTGGTAAACTTAACGCTATCTCAGGTTACACTGACTGAGTTTGCTGGAGTATAAATCGGAATCATCAAACAGGGCAGAGCAGCGAATGTTTGCTCCGATAGCTTCCATGGTGGGGAAAAAACAGCAACACCGTATATATGCTAGTTAACAGTTTTTTTTTTTTTTTTTTTTTTGTATAAACTGTGACGCTGTAACCCTTTTCGGAATTGGAAAGGCAAAAAAAAATCACTATTCACTATTATCACTATTGAGATCATGATTATTTATCAGGATCATTCTTAGATTTTAAGAACAACATATTTTTTATAGCACTTTCACATTTAGATAAACAGATTACTGCTTTCACTTGCATGTCCTGCTACTTTCCTGCCAATGTACAAATCTTATATTTATTGATATTAATAATATTTCCGTTTTTGCCCCCGCTTCTCTCTGTTTTATACTCCTCTCCTAGGGATGTCACGATACCAGAAATGTAGTGGTCAATACCAACACCAGGGTAGTCCCGAAATTCTCAATACCAAATTTCAACGTACACTACTTTATTACAGTTTGCCTACTGGTTTCCGTTATTTTATATTGCTGTGAATAAATCTCCTTCAAACAACTGTATTTATTCGAGTTTTCTCGCCAAAAACTTCATTTTACAAGATACATCATTACATTAATATCATTTACCATCACCCAATAGTCATTTTTACTGAATAGAGCTTAGCAACTCTATGGAACCTCTGTTCACCGGCTGATAAAAGATAACGTTAGCTCTCCTCCTGCCAATTTTAACACGGATTTGTTGTTCACAATGTAGCATTATTAGGGTTAAAGTAGGGTGCACACGCAGTGGCATTACAGCTCCTTTAAAAAGGGAAGCAAAAACATCTCAATCGTCCCCTTGTTTTTCAGGAAGCCCTTGATTTGATATGCCGCAGAGTTTTCTATGAGCGGAGCACGCAAGTCTAGACGTCAATATCAGTCAATCATGTTCATTTAATTGTGCGAAGCAAAAAATCGATTAATATTCGTTGATTGTGCAGCACCAGGGTTTGCTGAATTGTCATTTCCTGCTTTGGCACTGATGTCAAGTGTGCCCAAATTGATGTAATTCCCGGGCTGCTCCTAAAAAATAGTTAGTGTGTTTATACCTGTGCATTATCAGTAAGTATTGACTTTTGTGAAGCTGTTTCATCAAGTTTTCCATGATGCATAATTAACAGGACAAGCCTTAAAACCCAAATAACTTTGATCAGTCACTTTTGATAGGATATTCTCTTTTAATGTGTATGTTAATCACCCCAGTGAACAAAAAATACATCCATCGTGCTTTTCGCTTTCCCTGTCCCCAATCCTGTCTGTCTCTAATCAATATTCAATGGATTGATGGGTAGATTTGTTTTTTGCACAGGTAGAAGTATCCCACAGGACAGAGTGTGGCAGGGTGTTATTCCGCTGGTGCTGTTCTGAAAGCCAGCCACTTATCACTTTTATGTTGAAACGGTGGCGCGATCGATTCAGAGACACAAACGGTGAGGGCTTCGCGGAGCATCTCCCCTCACCCCCCCTCTGCATCAAAGATCTGCGTCCGTATTCTTGTAAGAAACCCCCAACGAATCCGAGAAACCGCTCCCAAAATATCGCTGAACGACGTGAAACAATTTTTTTGCCAGTAACAGTACGGAGAAAGACGACCGGCGGGGTTGCGAACGCCGTCTGAACAGACGACGATGCATTTGTAAGACGGAACGATGTCTGCACGTCCAGATGTGAGCACGTTCCTTTTGCCTGGTCTTGAACTCATCACAGTCTGTGTGCCAAACACAATCAAGCTGATGTGCAGCTGGCCTGGAGTAAACACCATTTGACTTTCCAGGTGAGTGAAGTTATTCCGTCCCTGATATGAAATCACAGGCTGTGACTGCTCATATAGTGCAGTGTTTACCTCCAGCTTTGTCATCATCACTCACCAGACAACTTGATTCAAAGGCCTAATCAGCCAGTTGAAGTGGATTGTTTGTTTATATGTCTCTCTCTCTCTCTCTTCTCTCACACTGTCTCTCTCACACTCTCTCTCTCTCTCTCTCTCTCTCTCTCTCTCTCTTTCTCTCTCTCTCACACTGTCTCTCTCTCTCTCTCACACTCTCTCTCTCTCTCTCTCTCTCTCTCTCTCTCTCACTTTGGCTTTTCTTTGTGCAATGGACTCTTTCAGTCTGGAAGAAAAAAGGCCACAATTTCTCACTGTGGCAAAGACCCTAACAATAAGCGCCAAATTCTGTCGATTTCATCAGTTAAAAAGAGAACATTGGAAACCCAGACAAATTGCAGAGTGCAGCAATTGGAACAGCTACTAAGAGAAACTTTGAAGAAGAAGGAGGAGAAGAAAGTTTTTGAACAGATTTGAATGGAGTTTAAAAGAATTCAAGCATCATAGCAGAGGAAGGATAAGACGAGGCTTTAAAAAAACACCCAATCTTGAACATAAATGCCAAACGGATGTAGGTATTTAGATAAGGTATTGCCCTCATATCACACACACACCACGCCAGGGAGGAAATTGGACACAGCCAGAAAATGTCGGAATTCCGCTGCCCAAAGTTTTTAAGTACTCAGTCATACTTCACTCTAATCTAATTGAGTTGGAAATTAAAGCCCCAAAATAAGGTTAGTGACAGAGCTTTTATAAATGAGGTATAATAATAGCCAAAGAAAATGGGATGTAATGATATCATCAAGTCAGTTTTAGGATTACCAAATCGTATGGAAGGTAAAATACCCCCAAGACAGAGGAACGTAAAGTGTGTGTAATTGTTTTTGTGAAAAAATGACAATCATATGCCAGTTTCATTTTCTAATAAATAAAGAATTGACTGCCTTTTTAAAGAATAGCTGCTCAGAAATGCCAGACTGTGTTCTTTATCGTTACCACTGTGAGCAGAGCGAAGTCTTTTTACATTTCCATTGAATAAATGAATCCATCAGTGACAGAAATGTAACAACTGACGCTACATGTTGAGTGGAGGATGCCGGAAACCCACATTGCCCTCAACAAAGCAGTAGATTTAAATTGTTTTTGTGACTTGAGTCATCAGGTTCAGAGCATGCATGTAGCTTTCAAGCTAAAATTAACTTTGCCCATGAAAATATCATCTAAATGTCATCACAACATCGTATCTTACATCTCCTTGTGGCAACTGACCCGTGGCGGATTTTTCCAGTTTCTTTGATTTCTATGTTCTTTGATTTTTGTGTCTCTCCACTCTCCTTCCGCACACAGTGACACACACACATACACACACACTCTAACTTCTGTTTTGAACCATCAGCATCCCACACCTTCCGAAGTGAAGACTGTCTCTTTAAGAATCAGAATGTCCACTGCTTAAAAAATGTTGTTGTGCATAATGCTTCCTATGTTACATTTATTACGTTTTTTGTTCATGCGTCAGCTCCTAGTGGACCCCAAAATATATTATTAGATCTGCAACTGACAAGTATTTTCAGGTTTGAAGTAATCTCAGGTTTGAATTTAATTAATCCGTTCACCGTTTAGTCTCTAAAATGTCCGAAAACGTTCCATAGGTCAAGTTAAAATCCTTACGGCAAATATGTAGTTTTGTCCTATCAACAGTACAAAACTCAAAAATACAATATTTGAAATGATGTAGATCAGCACCACTTTGGTCCAAACTTAAATATCTCAACAACCGGTTGGATGGTGTTACAATCAACTTGGGGAGGCCCAAATGAAGACACAGACTCATAGTGTGTATGGATAAGAAGAGGTTTATTGTCAGGGTTTCCAGGGGAGTCCGGCAGGCGAAAGGCACACGGGAAAGGAGAAGCTGGTGGCTGGTGCAGCGTGGCGGAACAGGATTTAGGGCTGGATGTGAGCGATGCTGATGAAGCTAGCTCGGAAGCTAGTGACCTGCAGGCTGGATTGCTGAATGGCAGACAGGGGGATGAACAGGCGGGCAGACAAGCATGCAGTGATCCTGCGGCACAGGGAGACAAAGTTAGAGTCTAGCCAAAAATACACTAGAGTGACACAAACTTGAATCCGCAATTCGAGGGGTCGGAGACGGGATCCAACCACTATGGCCGGAAACAACGATCTGCCGTTGAGCGGATGAGGAGGTAGATAGACTGCAGAGTACGTGGATTGCAGGTGTGCAGCTTTGAGCAGGTGAGTAGGCTGGAAGCAATCAGGGAACCCGGGAGACACACACGCACGTACACACACACGCACACACACAGAGAGAGAAGCCCAGAGGACACAAGGGAAAGGGAAACACAGGGAATAACTGGAGGTAAAGCCGTGACGGATGGATTGCCATGAAATTATATTATATTAGGATATCTATGGTGCCCAGAGGTTGAATACTAATTACTTTGGCGATCCCCTGACTTCTCCTCCAGCGTAACAATCGGGTCAAAAATGTAATTTTTCCAGTCCTTTTGGTTTATGACCAAATAAAAACTAATGACATTCCCGTCAGCCTCACTTGTACTTTAGTGCTCGTGTTTAGTGGGAATTAGCAAATCTTAGCAAAGGCTAAATTTAGATTGTGAACACGGGAAGCATCTCACCCGATCAGCGTTTGTGAGCATGCTGACGTTTAGCATTCAGCTCAAAGCATCACTCTGTCTCAGAGCCACCTCACAGAGCCGCGAGCGCGCTGTCGATTTCAAGTCCCGTTTCTGTTAAATTACTCAAACAGTCGATCAATTATTCAAGTCGTTGCAAATCAAATTTCACGTCTTTCTACTCATCAGTTAATCAACTCATCGTTTCAACACGATATCATTTATTCAGATGTTATTGTGGATTTCCTCAAACCTGTTCATCCTGCCTCCCTCCCTCCCACAATCCAGTGGCTGTCCTGCGTCTGTTTAATGCTTCGATGTCTCTGAATAGCTGCGTTGCAGATAATGACGCGAGCCACTATACAGATCAAGACAGAAGAGACCCAGTTGGGCTCTTACATCCTCCTGTTGTCACATGGCCATTTATTAGCATTGTGTTATCATGTGTGTGGGGGTGTTACTCATTTGTAAGGGCATACATGAAACTGTAAATAATGTTTTATGGAAGAAAGAAAAAATGATAACACTTCTGGCTCTCACATCAGATCCCATCTAAGCTGTTACAGGACGTTTGTCATATTTGAACCCATTGAGGTGGGTGATTTTGTCAGCCAGGACCTCTATAATTGAAAATATTCATTACTATATGTAATTTATTACTTTATCATAAATCAGCCTTGGTGTCCTTGGACCATTCACTGCGCTCATTAGAGTTTTAATTAAAACACTGAGCTACGATAACGTTGCTATTTTCTGAAGGGCAATGGAATATAATGGGAACGGTTATATATATATATATATATATTACATTTTTTTACATTGTACAGTACATGGTATCGCCACATTTGACAATAAAGTCAAATCAACACGTCAGGTCTAAGTAATCGTGTTGACTTTCTCTGTTCTGTACATCTTGGAACATTTAGCACTTCATTTTTCAGACCGCAAATTTGACTTTGTCCTTCGTTTGATGTAATTAAATCATTTAGAGCCCCGTGTCACCCATTAAACGTATTTGTATTCAGTGAAGGACACCGTGGTGAACATTTAGATCATTCATTTATATTTTCTGTGTGCTATGTACTTAAAAGGCATATTAATCTAAAAGCAAAAAGTAATGCACCGGCAAAAATATAAAGGATGCCATAAACTTTCAGAAACAGTCATTTACTTTAAAGGACATGAACTTCACTGCTGTTATGTGCAATTGGTTATTTTAACGCACCTGCATTTTTTGGATCCATTTACAGTTGACGCATGAGTTTTAGACTCTGCTATAAAGCTTTCTATTCATCATTTCAGTGAGACTTATGGCCCTGTGTGTGTGTCTATATATATATATATATATATATATATATATATATTTATATGTATGCTAATTTCTTATTCTACTACAAACTGACTTGACTGTGTTTTCTTATGAATTTCACGTAGGATTTTGCGTGGTGCTTATTTGCTCTGCAGCTCAACGCTTAAGAGCTTCCCAGAGTCCAAATAAATTCCCTTTTTAAGTGGAGAGCTTCCATGAGCAGCTGCTTAGCACAACAACCAGCCCGATGGCGTCGGTCAACACTTCAGTCAATCCGTATTTTGTCTCCGCCTTTGCACATTTTCTCTGCATCGCCACCACAGATCGGATCAACAGGATGCATGCGTGCTGCGCCGCAGTGTGGTTCGGATAATGAAGCCCGGCGTTTTGTAAGTGAGTCATAAGACGAACGCTCGAACACAATCAATGCTACCGGCTTTCATCTGAACTCGTATACATGCACACCCACACCATCTCTGTGGGTTTATTCTGTCAGGCTGATGGGCTCACTTGCTTTTCATTTTTGATGAAGATTTGTGATGTGTGATTTTTCATACTTGCAAAGATTCAGACACCACCGTCTTTCGATTAGCTCTTGCCTTTGTTATTCTTCTTGTAGCCTCTCGGGCTCACTGCTTCTCCAGCTGTTCATGCTCCGTAGGTGTTCAGAGGACACCTGTGGCCCACTTCCACCTCATTACCTTTACTTCCTTTTCTTGACCGCCAAATCTATTCTTTGGTTGTTAAAATGGGATGGAGTGTACTCTATGATTGAACAAAGAAGTGGCATATGCCTTCATTCCCTGTAGAAACTCCACTGTATCTATCTTGAATTGCAACATTAAAGCATGTTTTAATGTTGAATGGTTAATAAATTATGCCTGTAGACTGAATCTTACCAGATAAGGAGGGACATCAAACCCTTTATGTTTAAAACATTCCTACTCATGCTAAATGATAAATAGATCGGGGCATGGCAGAAAGATTACAGGATACTAACGCATTGCAATCATCATGGGTCACATAGTGAGGGCTGTTTTACATTTACAACGTATGCAGTGTGGGATAATGCAGAGTAAATTATGACTAACTAAAAGGATGTGTTTGGTTTTCATCTTAGCAATGGAAAGGGGGTTTTAAATAATGTGAGATGGGTCAGTTATGTGGAGAAAAATAGCGGTTCACTGTTAGAAGCTTATAAAACATGCATTACAAAGTGCTTCACTACAGCAAAAATAAAAACAGAATCTGATAAAATAACATATATATATATATATATATATATATATATTAAAGTGCGCTTTTCAAAGGGATTTAAAAGAGGACAAAGATGTGGCTCGACTGATCTCATCAGTTGTGTTAAAGTCAGCTTCACGGTCACATTTAGGGCCAAGAATCCAAGGCTTTCAAAGAATACAACCCTGATTTAGCACTCCACTCAATCCTGAGAGATTAAACAAAAAAAAGGACCAGAAATATAGTCTTTTTTTTATTTATTTTTTTATTCCACGCATTTTTCTTCCTTGTCAAAACCTGCCACTTACATTACCCACAATGCAACTCGCCCACTGACAGTTCGGTCAGAGATTTGGGTGTGTTAATTTAGTAGCAGCTAATGTAGCCTGGAAGCCGCTAGGCTACGTAGAGCGGAGATAAGGAGCGGGCTCCTGAGGTCTGGTAAGTGCACGCCTTCCTAACACCACCCGATGTTTTTCATTTTCAAACTTCAAACTTCAGACCCAACCAATGCTGACTCGAGTACATTGAAAGGGTTCATTTTGTTGTAGTTGTACAATGACAATAAATGCTTTATATCTATTGATTCAGGCAATTTATCTGACTGAATAAAAACTTTAATAATTTTAATACAAATATCAGCTGCTCAGGAAGGACGGCAATTCACAGCTACAGCAAGACCGAGGGGTGTCTATATCCATTAATTTCAAGTTTATTCTGATCCTCAGGTGAAGTAAAGGTGTCCATTTGTAAAAGTTCATTCATATTTCTACACATAAAACATGTCTTTATGGGTTTTTTTTTTTTTTTTTTTGAAGTCTTTGCAGACTTTTATTTCCCTGTGAACTGAAAGCCACAACTGAAGTGCAGTGAGAAAGTTGTTGCTCATAAGACCATGAAAACCATGAAGAAGGATGAACTAGAAATAACCCTCAAATGATCACTTTCTGACATGGTGATGATCCAACGTCTAAATAGGAGCTCTTATTGTAGAGATCTAATTTAACGTAAATGCCCCAGTCAAAATGAGAAACGGCTCACGTTAATGGCAGCAGATGAAGTCTGTATCACATTCTGGACTCTTGTGGAGTTGGTCTGTGTTCAGGGGGCTTTAATTCATAACATTTGTTAGGGGGCTTTAATTCATCACATTTGACTTTCATCCAATCAGCATGCAATAACCCAAGGTGCAGGGCAGCCCTCTGAAAAACAACAAAAAATCTCAGTCGCTGCTTTAGGTCTGGTCACAGAAATGGAATGATGAACTATTACAGAAATTATACAAATAGCTGTGTAAGATTTAATACATGATAAACAGGGATTGATTATACCTGCATTTCTGAACGCCCTGCAAAGATTACACTTAGCCTTATCAGTGCATCAGTGGATGATGTATGATGGAGCATAAAACTTTATTTGCTTGCCTTTTTAGCAGTTGAAATTTGAGCTAAATAAGTCTCGAATGTACTGAATATCTGACTGCACAGGAATTTATTGTAAATGAGCACCTACTAATGTCTTGTTTTTCCTCGCACTTGAGGGAATATAGTTTGAGATACAGTTGGCAGGTCGGTTTGAAAACCCCGTGATGGATTATTAAGGATTTAGGGAAATATGCGTCAATAAACAAAATTGCATTAAGTCAAAAGACATTACATTTAAAAAATGGTTGACATAATAATTTGGTTGCAAAATGATTTGCATATCAGTTTCCCTCCCTGGAAAGCATTTGGATATAACATTGTTTCGTGATGAAACTTGTGATTTACACTCCCACATTTTAGTCTCTCGCCATTTTTCCCCCCACATTTATTCTCCTAAAATATTCCTTCTTTTTTTTTTTTAATATTTGAAAGCCTCTACTGTCATCTCATGCAAAATACTGTGAAAAATTGCACGTAAGTGTTCTTCTCTAAAGTTCAACTGCCACCCCAGAGGTTTGCACATGCCACAGAAAGGAGTGAGAGTGGGAAAAATGATCCACAGCACAGACGGGATTATATCGGCATTTGGCAGATTGAGGTGAAACGTTCAAAAAAGAAAACACAAAATAAAAGAGTGACTCTGCTTAAGACTATGGCAATTCAAACAATCCAAACTGTATCATTGTGTGTTACTTTTAGCCGTATGCACTAATGTCTTTTTAAATGTGCGTACGCAGGTGAGGCAGTGATGTAACTAAAGATGTCAATATTGTATGAATTTGTGTCTTCAGATTTCTTCTTTTATGATGTGGTGTCAGTGCACCAAGTGGATTCAGGGCTCACTGAAAAATAAGTGGTTACACTACAGAAAAAATACACAGTTTTAAAGTGAAGCAAAAAGACAAACGTACCTGAAATATTTTCATTCTTAGACTCCACGGCGCCGAGAGACCGGAGATGAAACAAAAGCAAGACTCTGTGTGTGAGACTCCCTGCAACTTAAAAAATGTTCAGAGACTCAACTCATGAATATTTTACACAATGTGCCAGAACTTCATCTGAACATCTAAATGTCCTGGAGTCCATCAATAGCCGGTCTGTCTTTAACACCCAGGGCACACAGTCTCGCTTTCTCTCCCTTTCTTTCCCTCACTTTGCCTCCCTCTCTCCTCTAACGGTCACACACAAGGCCATCCATTCAAAGACCCTCCTCATCCAGCCGCAGCAGTCCCCTGAGGTGCCTATGTGCAGACCGTGCTGCCTGGGATTGAAGTGTGCGAGGAGGGAGAGCCAGTGGGGCTCGTTGCGTCTTCCTCTCTGATGACGAGGCTCTATAGGGCCTCCTTTGACACTGACTCTCTGCTTTGCTCGATGATGAAGGCTTGTTAAAAAAAAATGATGGTGGATGGAGGTTTTTTTAGTACTGGTTTAATGCTAGTTGCTCTTACAAAAAAAAAGCTCAAACTCTGGAAACGCTGGTATGGATTTATTTTGTTTCCAGATCAGCTGTATGGTTATGTTTGCAAGAGAACACTTTTTAGTCCACTGGAGTTTTTAATTCATTGCTTCCATAATTAGTGGTGTCATGCAATTTTCAAAAGAGTAACCTAGCCTGAGCTAACATAGCCTAGCCTCCGTCGGGACTTGACTTGGGAACCGGAGGATCGCCGGTTCAAGTCCCCGAATGGACAAAGTACGGACTGGTACCTGGACAGGTGCCAGTTCGCCTCCTGGCCACTGCCGAGGTGCCCCTGAGCAAGGCACCGGACCTCGACACTGCTCCCCGGGCGCTCTAAAAGGAAGTGTTAAATGCAGAGTCTAAATGTCACTGTGTATGCTGTCCAGTGTACATGTGTGACGATTAAAAGTTGATTTCAGAATCAGAAATCCTTTATTAGTCCCACAGCGGGGACATTTACATTTTACCTTTTGCAGAAAGGTAAAAAGAATGCAATAAAAGCAATAAAATAAGTGAACCAATTTGATTCTAATCCTACATTTCTGTATATTTAATATACTGTTAAGTACGTTTCAGTGTGCAGAGAGATTACACCCAAGGGTGAACTACCAACAGCTTCTTTGTATTTTAACTGGTTTGTCGTAATTTAACTAAATCATTTGTTTATTATGCCCCCCCCCAAGTACGATAAATGAAACGATAAGGGCCTTAAAGTGGGTCTTGCTTTATTACCTAATCTTGACAGGACCCTGACTTTGTTCTGATCTAGTTTTAAGACCATAATTATTTCAGTTTTATTGTTGTTGCCTTCATATAAGAAGATATTATTTTTCTGGAGGATTCTATTCTTTTCAAGGACAGCACATTTACATTTTCACAAAAGCAGACATTGTTTTTGAATGGCCTTCAAAAAGCATTTGCCTCCTAAAAACAACAGAGCCACACACGCAGAGCACGCACCGTGTAAGTGCCAGTGATCACCCTCTCAATCCAAACTTCACTTCCGTCAGGACTTTAAGAATGGTAGAAGGTCCACGTTGTCCCTTTTTCGCCATATCAGCCCTAAATGAAATACCTCACTGTATTCTACATATGGTTGTGTGTGTGTGTGTGTGTGTGTGACCATGTGTGCTTGTGTTTGCAGGGATATGTAGGACGGGGCATGAATAATTATGTTTATGGATAGCATGTGTACACAGTGTTTATTCTTGTATTTGTATGTTTTTTCTTGTGAGACTAAAGGCTACATTTAGACTGCAGGCAAAATTGGCCCAATTCAGATTTGTTGTTTCTGAATATGTGACTCAGATCAGCGTTAACCGCACAAATCACATGGACTCTGATCTTTTCAATTCGGATTTGGGCCACAGTGCTCCTTAATCTCATGCCGATTCGATTTTTAGCAACGCGACCTCAGTCTGAACAGTCATATTGAAATTAATTTGACTTTTTTTTTTCCGTCACTCTAGATCGACATTTGCTACATTTCTGCGCTTTGCGAATACAAACACGGAAGTACAAACATAGTCGGTGGATGGACAGCGATCGTTATCATCTGCTCACAAATTTGCTTCCACCGCACTTCAATTTATAAATGAAAGTGAAACGCTGACTTCAGTCGCCTCCTTGTTTTAGCTAGCGTACGACAGCGTGCTGCGTGTGATGTCTTTGTTACTGTTCCTTTGAACATGCCTGGTCAGTTCAGGGCTGTAAATGGAATGGTAAATGGACTGCATTCATATAGAGCTTTTCCAATCTTCATGATCACTCAAAGCACTTTACAACACTTGTCAGCATTCACCCATATTCATACAGAGTCACAGGCTGCCATACACAGTGCCACATGCTCATCAGTAGGTAGGTGAACACACACACACACACACACACATACACTCTCTCTCTCACTGGGAGCAATTTGGGGTTCAGTATCTTGCCCAAGGACACTTCGATGTTGACCGCTGAAGCCGGGGATTGAAACGCTGACCCTATGACCGGTGGGTGAAAAAATTATGTGAACAGGCAAACGAAACAAAAAAACGTTCTGAGCAATAAATTGGAATTGAGTAGTCCGTCCGTCCGTCTAGGTGAAAAGGGAAGGTTTTTTTATATTCTCTTCTATTCTAACCAATTCAGTATTCTAGCCTAGGAAAACTGTACTTGTGGCACTGACTGGGGGGTTGTCGGGGGCCATCAGGCAAGTTTTTTGTCCTGAGCCCCTCAAAAAGTTTAATACGGTCATGTTAAAACTCTTAAAATGTGAAAGTAATAGAAAGTAATGTGAAAGTAATAGAATTTAGTGTAGTCATTCTGCATCCTTTTGGTAATATTCAAGTGCATTATAGTGAGTTTACTATGCTGTCATGACTTTTTTCTTTCTTTTTTTTTTTTTTTAATCTCTCATACCCACCATTGCAACAGTGGCATTTTGTGCTTTACTAAGCAATGCAGCACCGCACTATTGAATGAAGCCAACGTGACAGGGTGAGTGTGTCACATATGAAGGTAAAGAGAGGCAGAGAGAAGGAGGGCTGATGACACAGTGAGCTGCCAGTGAGAGAGACGCACATTGTACTTTGTGCCGGAGAAAAAGGGAAGCGCGCTGCTCCTCTCCATCACATTTCACTTTCCAAACACTGACGGGAAAGCAAAGAAGAAGCCAGGATGTAAAAAAAATAAATCCGTTAGAGGACGTCCACAGATCCCGTTACCAACCGTTTTTTTTTTTTTTTGTTTTTTTTTTTCTGAGTCCTTTTGGTTCTGCAGACGGGTTCATTCTGCTCCATCAGCCGCGTTTTTGGCGCTCTGCTCGGTGCCGGAGTCTGCCGACCGACGTGGAGAGGTGCCGCTCGCTGATCCGAGCTCTTCTTCTCTCACTGGTTGACTGAGGACTCGGTCTTTACAGAAAGTCAGATTTTTGTTTGGAAGAGTTGGGATTTTGTCCCCCCCCCCCTGCCCCCCACCCCACCCCCCTTCCTCCTCCACTTTTTATCGGTGAGTGTCTTTATGCGTTTGCTCCAATTCAGACAATTTCTGTCTTAGAATATGTTGAGGTGCGTTTCACAGTCAGCACACGTGAGGTGAACAAATGCATTTGGTGTCGAAGTCAGTCCGGTACCTGCATGGAAAAAGTACTTTCAGTGTAACAAACGTATGTTACACAGTAAGATGTGTGTGAAGAAAAACTAAAACAATTGTCTTGTAATGTCATTTTTCACTGACCGGCTGATTAAGGATATTTCCAAAACGATTATTTATTTTTTATTTTGTATTATTATTATTATTATAGGTCTAATTAAAACCACCGAAAAGTGGTGTAATAATATCTCCTCGCGGAAAAAAAAAAATCTGGAGCAGTTCTCTCCTTATTCCGATGCAACAGGTTTGTTTCAGTCCCTGACAGTCAGCGCGTGTCCCTGTCGGTCAGATCCTGATGCTGCTGGGGACAGATGTCTTCACTGATGCTGCTGGGGACAGATGTCTTCACTGATGCTGCTGATGCTGTTAGTTTAACTGATTAACCGCGTTGTGTTCACTGCACAACTAACTGTTTGTATTCACGCCTGTAGCAAATGTGGGCTCAGGTCCAAAACAGAAGTCCTCCGATACACAATTGCAAATCAAATGCTAATCATTACAAAATCGGTATCAAATTCACAGTGTGAGCAATCTGTTGCAGGCTTTAACCCTAACGCTGTATTATATATTAACCCTACTATATTCACCTTCATATTATCTTTACGTTGAGGTAGTATGTTAAAACCTGAACAGACCTGAACTAGGGCTGCAACTAACAATTATTTTCATTATCGTTAATCTTGTCGATTGTTCTCTCGATCAATCGACTAATTATTTAGTTATATATCAGAAAACGGTGATAAATATCGGTCCCAGTTTCTCCCAGTCGAAGTTGATGTCTTCAAATGTCTTGTTTTGACGGTCCAAGACCGAAAAATATTCCGTTTTATATAGTATAAAACAGAAAGGCAGGAAATCTATATTAGAGAGGCTGAATATGGCTTTTTTTTCTCTCCATTTTCTGCATGAAAAATGTATTTGATGATTAATCAATTATTGAAATGGTTGTGATTCTTTTTCTGACGATCGACTAATCGCATCGAATTAAACTGAGACTAGACTTCACCTTTACCCATCTGTCTGATTGCCCAGCACTTGTGCTTCAGTTGTTGCCATACAGCTTTGTCCTCGAAATTGGATGACATTTTGGGTGGATTCTGGTGGATTTGAAAGCAGGGGAGAGTGACTGGAGAGGAAAAACACATTTGGAACTCAAAATGACACGAGCTTCAAGCTGCTTCTTTTAGTGCCATGTTGGCAAACACTGATAATGTGGTTGATCATCTAGTGTGCTGCTGTTTTCAGCTTTGTTTTCTTTTGCGATTCATCCCTCAGATGTCAGTTGATTTTGAGGCGAGTCGACTCTGAAGGTGAGGAGGACTACTTTCAAGACTCCGCTTCACGATGGCGACAGGAGTAGCAGCGTGGCTCCCTTTCGCCAGGGCAGCAGCCATCGGCTGGATGCCTGTTGCCAACTGCCCCATGCCTATTGCACCGATGGACAACAGTAAGAGACAGGACGAGCTGATCATACTCAATGTCAGCGGCCGTCGCTTTCAGACCTGGAGGACCACTCTGGACCGCTACCCTGACACCCTGCTGGGCAGCTCAGAAAAAGACTTCTTTTACAACGAGGAAATCAAGGAGTACTTCTTTGACCGGGATCCTGATGCCTTCAGGAGCATCCTCAACTTCTACCGGACAGGGAAGCTCCACTACCCCCGCCACGAGTGCATCTCAGCCTACGATGAGGAGTTGATCTTCTTCGGCATCATCCCTGAGATCATCGGCGACTGCTGCTACGAAGAGTATAAGGACAGAAAGAGAGAGAATTTGGAGCGGCTGCAGGATGATCAGGAGGAGAACAAGGACATGAAGCTGCCCAACATGAACTGCAGGGAGACCATGTGGCGAGCCTTCGAGAACCCGCACACCTCCACCATGGCCCTGGTCTTCTACTATGTCACTGGTTTCTTCATCGCCATCTCGGTCATCACCAATGTGGTGGAGACGGTTCCCTGTGGTTCCACCGCCAACCAGAAAGACATGCCATGCGGTGAACGCTACACGGTGGCGTTCTTCTGCATGGACACCGCCTGCGTCATGATATTCACAGTGGAGTACCTGTTGCGCCTGTTTGCCGCGCCTAGCCGCTACCGTTTCATGCGCTCAGTGATGAGCATCATTGACGTGGTGGCCATCTTGCCGTACTACATCGGCCTGGTGATGAGCAACAACGAGGACGTGAGCGGCGCCTTCGTGACGCTGCGCGTGTTCCGTGTGTTCCGTATCTTCAAGTTCTCCCGTCACTCGCAGGGCCTGCGGATCCTGGGTTATACACTCAAGAGTTGTGCTTCAGAGCTGGGCTTCCTCCTCTTCTCGCTCACCATGGCCATCATCATCTTCGCCACGGTCATGTTCTACGCAGAAAAGGGCTCCAGCTCCAGCAAGTTCACCAGCATCCCAGCTTCCTTCTGGTACACTATTGTCACCATGACAACTCTGGGGTGAGTAATAGATACACACACACACACACACACACACTGTGCGCGTGCAGCACTGCCATGAAGTAGGATTGCCATCTTTTACACTTGCTGTTTTATCTCTATATCTACTTTCCTTTGATAAATCGAGAGATTAATCAGTACCATAAAAACAAACACTGCGAGCTCTGAATAAGGAAGGAACCTAGTGTGTGCGTAATGTGTCACTAAAAGCCTGTCAGTCCAACGAGGGCCGACGCAGCACCCACGCCGTGCAGCCCATGCAGCAGTCTGTCGCACAAACTGGGAGGAGCGGAGTGCAGCCGCACATCTCCCTCCCTACGGGGCAGTGTCATGCCGCCACTTCATTGATCACGGATTGCATCGTTCTCTAGGATGGTTAATTTAAACATTTTTTAAAAAAATGCTGAAATGGGTTTGCCAAATATACTTTTCTTGCCTTTTTAAGTAATGTCTCTGTGGGGGGAACCCTGCCCTCTGTGAGCGTCCTTTATCTCTCGTTCTGCTTTACTGTATTTGTATTGTTACAGAACCAAAGAAATAATCATTGTGATGTTAATATATGCACTTTGTTCGTTTTTGTGTATTTTTTAGAAATGTATTCATTTATGAATGCCACTTTGAATTTCAAATGAGCATTAAGACAGCCTGGCCCCAGACTTCAGTACGCTACAGCTTATTTGAGGCTGCCAGTGTGAGTAATGGTGGGAAGTGAGGCATTTATCTACCAGCACAAAAACTAGTGGCATCGTGTTCGCCTCGCTAAGAGCTCGCCAAATAAGGAGACAGAGGTTTAATACAAACGATACGGTTGTGTTGGAAAAATGCCCAGTACTACACAGATTTGTGTGTGCACTAAGGACTCCATTTGATGCTATATTTAGTGTTTTTTAAATGGATTTTTTGCTTCAGAAATATGTTTTCCCTTTCCATTTTAGCCTTGAGAAAAAAATGCACAACCTGTAGCCTGATCCAAGACACAGACCAGGGCTGAACCATAATGATTAAATGATACTAATGTATCGGTAAGCTTATTCATAATTATCCAACAAATGAACAAATCTTTATTCATTTTCCACCCCACACTTACCATCTTTTTTGATTGTTTTACAGAGAAAATAAATACGTTTTTGTAC
Source organism: Bovichtus diacanthus (assembly GCA_943590825.1). Classification (NCBI taxonomy): domain Eukaryota; kingdom Metazoa; phylum Chordata; class Actinopteri; order Perciformes; family Bovichtidae; genus Bovichtus; species Bovichtus diacanthus. Next base: position 5,129,551 of record CALSBV010010288.1, read on the forward strand.
TTTCGGTATTTCTTTCTCTCCTAATTGGGGGCCACACCAGAATCACCATATTTATGGCCCAGGCGTTCAGGCGTGTGAAAATGCTTTCCGAGGAATTAATGTAACTGCATTATAAAGTCGGATCCCTCCGCTGTGCGCCTGGAGGAGAGGTTTCCCATGAGATCTCCTCTGTCACCTTTATTATGAGTCCCCTCTGCTCTTAATCTTTCACACAAGCCTGCTGAGATTCGGAGCCATGGATGGTAGGGTGAACTTGAAAAGTCTTCCCGTAAGTTTTGCTTAATGAAGTATTATGAAGGCACTGTGAAGAATAGTTATGAGTTCCTAAAAATCTAGCTTTCATTTTTTTTGTCTCTGGCTCTCTTTTGTAGCTAATGCTGTATGTGTACATGCAAAACTGCCTTTTGGGATGAACTGGCATGACACAGAAATAAAGCTGGTGCTTTCACTAATTCCTATAAGTAATAGACTTATTTCTGAGGATAAACGACCATATCATCAGGGAGGAAACGCTTTTGAAGCATAGGTTTAGATTTTTTTTGTCTTAAATCCCACATATACATACATTCATTTAAAGCATTTCTGGTCTGTGTAACTCTTCCTCCCAAAGTAAGTGATGGGGGACAAAATGCACAGTTCTTGTTTTGTGTAAAAATGCAATTTAATGTTAATTTGAGGCTTCAGCAGTCTGAGTTAGAGTAATTGAATGTCTTCCAAAGATACAGTCTCCAGCTGTAGCTAATGATTATTTACCAAAGAATCAGTTTTTATGAATATTTGATTGGCGTACAACTTTATAGAGAAAAAGTCTTTAAATAGCTTCTTTTTTTTTTTTTCTTTTTTTGTCCAAAAAGTCCCAAACCCAAAGAAATACAGTTTATAATTATATGAGAAAAGCAGTGTTTGAGAAGCTGTATATGTTTTGTTTTTTTCTTGATGAATGACTTATTAATGACTTATTATCGATATGATTAATTGATAATCCGTTATACTAACTTGATTATGTTTCATGCGTCTAACAAATCATTTCAGCAATGTTTTTACAAAAAAAGTCCTACTTGTTTTCCCACCACCGTACAAACACTGCCTGCGGAAACAAAAACAGACTTTTTGTACAAAAAAAAAATCCCTTTGGAAGGTATTCACTTGATTTGTCTAACTCCATTACTTACACTGACGTCGTGCTAGGAAGAGCACTGAACAGTACGAACAATAATTGCAACTAATAACTAATGAAATCGACCCCCATTTTTAATATGCTTTTTCAACACATTTACATTCTGTTATTACCTCTCTATATACTACTTTTTATCGTCAGTGGTGGAGTCTGCCATATCGTGCTGTATTTAATTAGCCCACCAGGACTGAAATCCTAAAGATTATGACTTTAGGCTTGAAATATTTGAACCTATCCATTAACGACGATCCACGTTGCTAAAGAAAAAGCAAAAAAAGAGTGAATTAAAAATAATATTCAAGAAATGTCTTTATTCAGACATATCTCTACACAAAGGACTGCAGACGGAGAGGTTTGAAACCTGTTAATATTGTGTTAAAAGCTCTCTCTTTTCAATGTGTTCAGTATTGAGAGTGATCTGCTCCGAGACAAAGAATGCTAGTCAGCTGTATGTGTGGGCTGTCATGCTGCGCCTTATGTGACCCATTACAAGATAACTAATGATGTGACCTGGTGACTTTTTTCTATCAACAAAGCATGTTTTAGTTTCCCTGTCGTGAGTGGCATGTTTGGCTGGCAGACCTCCGTTCTAGGTTGACATGACAGGGAAAGTTATTTCAGTCGTTTATTCTTTCGGTTATGATCAGTGAGTCAACGTTTTGTCTTGTCACAAATAAAGAAATGGACCCAAAACCAAAAGTCAAGCATGGATCTCCAGTCGAGAACAGCTCTATTAGTCTCTCTACTGTACAGCATGAGGGCCTAAAATTCTCCCTGACCTCCCCTTTGCTACAGTAGTTGTGTACTCTATATGTCTGTGTATTGTACGTGATATAAGAGGATCTTTTGTGTCGCACATGCAAAAGGATAGAAATGCCAAGGTGAAAGCATTATGTAAATTGTGAACCCTGAACAATGTGTTTGAGTGCGGAGCCATTATGTCCGACACACAATAGGCAGCAGCGCTGACGGTCTATGTGCGGCTCCGACAATAGTGATCCTCGCAGCTGACCAAGGACAGTCGTTACAATCAGGAAAAACTATCAATTGTTGCATGTTCGAGGGGCGCTCACGTTCAACATCTGCTTTTATTGGAAAATCTATGATCAATCAGTATGATGAGACGCGCCGTGCTCTTCTGGGACAAACGTCTGAAAATGTTCTGCTTTTTTCCCGAAAACTGGAGGTGACTAAATAATAATAAATAAATAAATTGAGTTTCTGACTGCAAGAATTCAGAATGTTCGGGATTATAAACACAAGTTGACACTTAAAATAAGAAGGTATGTTATATATTCGGATGCCGGGCTTTGTTTCTTGTACTGAATATTACTTGCATAGTACCCAGCTGCAGCACCGTGCACTGTAAACTCCTTTTTGATCAAAACAACCACAAATCGAGGGCTACCCCCCCACACACACACACACACAAACGTAGAATAAATATGTAAAAGAGAAAAACAAACGGCTACAGTACAGTCTTTGTTATCTAGAACTCCAACCCACGCAAACAAAACAAAAGCAAGTAGGTGAAAATCAAATCTATTCAAATACTGGTGCTTAGTACAGTATGTGTACCCCCCCTCCCCACCTCCTCTTTAATGTGCAGTAAGAGAGGCTAATCTGTGTATAATTACAACTGCAAGTGAACAGCCAGCAGCTTTTTCATGAGGCTCAGCGTGCCCTCCTGCCTGTTGCCTGTCGATCTGTTCACCTGCTGAAGGGACATATGCTCAGGTGATGAGGTCACCAATAACCCAGCTGTCGATGCACATGACAAGCCACGGGAAAAATCTCCAAATCGGCAGTACGCACAGTGCAGTACGTGTAAAACGACCCCAGCGTTGACTTCGCACTTCACTTTCAACGAGTGTTCATCAGATGATATAATGACGTACACGAAACACCGGAGTGCGTTTCTTTAGCTCACCATATTCTTGAATGTTCATTTTCAGCAACTGCAGAGCATTTGGCAACAAAGCCCACGTACATGCACGCCCATTCACTGTAGAACACTTTGAATTGTCGATCCATAATTGTAACCCCAACCCCAGCTGATACATCACTGAATTTAAATGGTAATTTAACCTTTACCGAACTCAATTTAAGGGGTCACTTCACCGATTTAGTATTGCACTTTAATCAGGTTGGTCTGTCGAGCTTGAGCTCAAAAATACTAGATCCTGCACTTCCCGTAATGCAATTTGAGTAATCACAATTATGTCAACCAATAACTCCTCCATGTACAAAGAGGAATGTTAGTATTGTTTTTTAAAGTTCAAAACCATACGATTTTCACGAAATCAAGTCCAATTTTTGGTACTATGTACAGTCTGCATTCAGCTGACGAAACACTTTTTTTGTGAAGCAGTCACAGGAAAAGCAATGTATTTTTTCACAAGTCATGGTCATTTCGGGGCATTCTTGACAGTGGATCAGGTTTAAATATAGCAAGCAGTAACAGAACAAGAAGGAGCAGCCGCAGTGAGCTGTTGGATGAAGAGTTAGAGGCGGCAGGCTGCACGCCTCCAACTCCTCAGCAGGGTAGTTAGACAAGCCCTCCCCATTGGTGTCGTCCAATGTGGCCTCTTGCAGAAAAACACATATTCACAAACAGACACATTAATAACCCTGGGCGACGTAATGGATGGGCCTGAAAATGAATCGATTCTTTATCCCAGTCGGACGTAATGAAAATAGAAACACACTCGAGAAGAATTCTGCAACAATGTGAACACTTCTGACAGCTGACAGTCGAGCCTGTCAACATTGTGATCAGATGAATTCATGTATAATATACAGCATATCTCCCAAATAGCGCACACAAGTGTTCATGTGCAGAACCATTCACACATACATAGATTCATCTTGTCTCGCCTTTTGTGACCTGCCTCTCTGCATCCTTTCCGTGTCTGCATGAGCCCAGACAGCACAGCGCAGCAGTTCTGGGTAATGGGCTGGAGATGAGGGAGGAGGGGAGGGGGGGCACGACGACGACTGACTGGCTGTATAATCAGCCGCTTTCTCTGACCGGGAACAGCGGTGTTGAATCAACCTCAGGTGGCTGATAAAAGGATCTGGATTGACTCTCAGCGAGGTGCGCTCCCTGTGGCTGCCTGCCGGTGCTCGCCGCTGTTGGAGCCGACCAAATACGTGGTCACTGGAATCAGTGGTACAGGATCCAAAAGATTGATGAGGAAGGAGAAAGCCTTCTTCCCCTCTCTTTCTCTACCTACCTTCCTCCCCTCATCCCCCACGAGTCTCCCAGGGGGGGCAGCTATTTTGAGAACAGGCTCTGTGTGTGAAAGAGAGTTATCTGTTTTAACTATAATCTGATACACGACACAGGAACAATTGGATGAGAGCGGACGGGGTTTATTTTGTTCTTCCTGCATGACAGGTGCACTGGAAGCGAAGGTTCACTGGCACGCCACCGGCTCTCCCAAGTCTCCCACGCCTCCAAAAACATTATTAACCCAATAATGAGAGAAATATTAATGAGGTGTGCATTGAAATCTGACTCCGGTGTTATAATTAGAGTGATTCTCCCAGTTGTAGAGTCCTGGTCCTGGACGGAGTCTTATTCGGTAGCAGAAAGTGAGAGAAAATGTTGTTATGCATGTAGGTCATGTTCCCATCTCTGCCTTAATCAGTGGCTATATATAATCTGCTTCTTTCTTCAGAGAGACTTTTAGCTCGCTCCCCTCTGCGTTCTCTGCTCAACATCTCTATTAGACTGTGCACCGGGCCGAGGGGTTGAAGGCAGCGAGAGGGAGGTCAGACGAGTCGTGCTTCGGGTTCACATGAACTCTGCGGCGCAGTGTTGGGCCAAACGAAAAGGGAGCGGCGGAGTGAAGTGAGAAAGGCCAAACAAAACGTCCTTTCTTTTTGGCGGCAGTATTTTTACGGGCGTCCACATTCAGGAACCACACTGTCAGACATACGCATACTGTATGAACGTGCTGCAGCTAATAATTATTTGGATAATCTGATTAGTCTTTCAGTGAATCCATTATCCTCAAATAATACTTCCCGTGTCTGTGTAGCCACGAGGGTCCGCATGATGTGAATTCTGTTATCGTCTGCTCCGGTCACATTCTTTACGTGTTAACGCGTCAACAAAAATTTTGAGTATTTCAGCAAATGCCAAATGGACCGCATTTATATAGAGCTTTTCCAATCTTGCCGATCACTCAAAGCGCTTTACAACACATGTCTGCATTCACACATTTTCATACAGAGTCAGAGGCTGCCACACAAGGTGCCACCTGCTCATCGTGTGGTGAAGTGATAAACACTCACACACACATGCCGTGCAATTTGGGGTTCAGTATCTTCGACGTGTTGACTGCAGAGGCCGGGGATCGAACCGCTGACCCTCTAACTGGTGGGACAACCACTCCACGTCCTGACATGTTGACATGTTTTACACTCAAGTGACAAGCGGCCCTTTGTAATTACGACTCTTTTAATCATCAGGGTCGAAAGGAGGAAGCAAATGTTTGCCATTTGGTTTGAGTCATAAATGGAAAATTAGCCGTCATTATCAAAATTATTGCGGTCAAATTTTTTCTGTCAACTGACAAATCATTTCTTTTGCTTTCTTCTTTTCTCTTTTCATCGCGTGAATCGACATCGCTGCCGTTTAGTTTGGACTTTTGAAAAATGGCATCTTTCATCGACGGCTAAGCTGTTTGTCTGTTCTTTGTCTGTTTGTGTTCCTCGTTAATATTTTAGTAAATAAGGTTAATTGTCTAACTTGACCACTGATCTCCATGGCACTGTGAAACTACAATAAGAAAGTCTGGAGCGGTGAGTTTGGTGACAACAAAGGAAGCACTAATCTCAGGCCTGGTTTTGATGAAAGGTATTCTTAACTGCATTCTTAGCTTGGCACCCGGCTCTGCGTAAAGGGATTAATTAACACTGGGTACAACAAAGCATCTCATGTTGGGAATTAATCAATAGTTTGTTTGAATAAGTTTTAAAAGCTGTACATGTAATATCTTAAGTACCCTTTGCCTTTTTGTTTTTTGATTAAAATCTGGTTCAAATGGATTTCTGTGTTTTAGCCTTTTTTTTGCTTTGCTCAATATGCAATTTGTGTGCCGGATGTATTGTGTTTGCAGTTAATCATGGATAATTGGTAACAGAAGTGACGCGATTTGATGGCCAATTAATTCTGGAATGACATACATTATTTTGTTAATAATTCAGGATCTTTGCACCAGTACTGGTGCTGTTGAGCTGCGTAGTTTGTAAGTAGGAACGTTCTTTCACACATTTCATCTGAGGTTGCATATTGTGTTGTTTTTCTATGGCAGCCTGCTTTGAGATAGAATTAATGGGCTATTTTGCTGCCTTGCTGAATCCCCGGGGTCAAAAGAAGTGCAGCTTGTAGGAAATTAGAAATATTCCTGCCTTTATCGGGCCAATATGTTCTTGGAGCCAATTTCCCAACACAAGGCTCTTTAATAGAAACCTTTCTAATGATAGCTGTGGAATTTAATTTAGCTCCAACACGGGTTCATTTAACACCTAAACTCATTTAAAAAGAATTAAACTTGCAAAGGATAGTGGTGTCTGGAAAGCTTAACGACCTCTGTTCTCTCTCGCTATTTCTCACTCGCTTACTGCCGTGGTAATATGACAATAGCTTCATCCCAGTCTATCACGTGCCCTCGCTCACACACTGCCCTTGACATACACACATGCACATTCATAGGCTGACCTCTAGTTTGACGGCAGTGATCGACAGAAATCGGCTGATAAGGCTGTAACACCGTTTCTTTACAGTGGCCCGTATCAGCACGGCCATCGCTTAACTTTTTTTTGGGGGGGGTTGTGCAGCAGCATCATCAAATCACAGTCCCGTCTGTGTAACTTTCCAAAGCCGACAATCCGACGTTCACACCTGTTTCACTTTGTTTTAACTCAAGCTCTCTTTCCTAAATGGCGTCTCCTTTTCATTTTCTGCCACTTTTCATTGGCACAACTGAGCGCATTGCTGTGAATCTTTGCGGAGAGACTGTCCGTCTGAAAATATGTGCCTTGATCCCCATATTTGAACAATATCCCGTCTCCCACCCCCCTTCTCTGACGGTGTGCTTCTCACTGCGCCTTTTAAGTGTGGCCATTCGCATCAAGTGTAAATGCTTCTTGCCTTCCCACGTGGTCGGAAAATCCGTCCTACGAATGACTTCTTCTTGAGCGCTACCCGGTCCATAGCAGTAGCTCTCTACTGTACTCGCCTCATTATTGAACCTCATTATTAAAAGGTGCAGTAGGTATCACTAAACTTTAATCTCCCTTATCCAGCAGACATGGAGCGACATTAGCAACACATCTGGAGTTGTGTTTCTGGCCTCCTGATGAATGCGTCCAATACTCGCTCTCCTTTTGGCTCTGTTTTGGTCTCAACTAACTCCTGAGGTAAACATTTTGCTCTTCAGCTGCTAAATGCTCCACTGTGCTCACCAGCTAGTCCCTAACTTCACCTGATGTTTGGTGCTCGGCAGGTAAAGTACAGTGACTTTATCTGAGCTGCCTGCTGTGACTGGAAACAATGCTGATGAGAACGGTGTGGGACTGAACCGAAACATTAAAGTTGTGGGCTGTGAAGGCGCTAAAAAAAGTTTCCTCTGACTGAGAAAACTTAATTTTAGGGATTAGTCAGTACGAGTGACACCTTAAACATTACACGTAGTCATATAATCTATTGTATATATAAAACATATATATTAGTGCAGATTTAAAACGACTGTGGCATCGATATAAATAAATAAATAATCAAATTGCAGAAATTGATTTCCCAGTGGAACTTCTTTGAAGGTTTTTCCTCACCCTCTAAAGCGGTTGATGTTTCACTCCATCAGTATAATAACTTATGAAGTTTTTTATTCATTTAGTAGAGTGTTTCATGTTCACATTCATCTGAAAACAAGCAATTTCAGCATCACTGAACAATCCTTTATCCATCTTCAGAGCGATCACACTTGAAAAGGCCGAACTGTTCGCTCTCCTTTTCTGCCATCACTGGACTCCAATTTTTTTTTTCCTTACATCTCTTTTTCTCTTTCTAGCCCGTATTGTTTAGGACTCTTCTTTTGCCAGCAAGGTATAATGATTGTTTTTCATACTTGACTTGCGATTAACAAAAACCCTGAACACACTGAAGACTGTACAGTTGAACGCCAGCAGCCTTAACCCGTGCAGTGTTTGCAAATGTTCTCTCCACATAGTCTGAACAGAGCAGTAAACATGGCGTCAGACAGACAGACATACATTTTTTTTTTAAAAAGTAAAAGTTTTTTTTTTCTTTTTTTTTCACCCGAATAAATCACTTAGTGGTCCTTTAATTGTAATTCTGTCATACAAACAAAACTAATGGCGAGGAAACTAGCAGCATCTACTGCTGGATTTTGTTTCATGTCGGCTTACTTGCAGAAGTCCTTCTGCTGTAATCAAGAGCTGTTACCGACTTTGATCTTTCTTCTTGCTTTCCACATCAAACACGGAGACGGGGCTGCTGGTGCGCGTTTGCCGGGGGATGCCAACTACTTTTTTTTTTGTGACAAGAAACAAGAGGAAATTGTGATTTAAGGAACTACAAATTGACACGTTAAGCACCTTTAAACATGCTGCTTTTTAAGGCGTCTTGTTTGGTAACATTAAGCAAAAGCTGTTTGCTTGCCTGCTTTACAGATATCTGAAGTTGTCCGTGGCATTTATTTCTTCTTCTCAGTCTCATGTTTGATCTCACCCTCCAGGCTGTTAGCAGAGTGGCCTTGGAGCGGAGGTACCGACACTCAGATGAGCGTGAGTTGGTGACTTTCTGTGATTTGACTGACGAACGCTAAGGTCGACAAAGGCAGGAGAAGGGAAGGGAGAGGATGTAAAATGTGGGTTAGCGGAAAGTCAAGAAGAGCGAAAGCAGTGGGAGGAAATGGGAAGAGATAGAGGAGAATGAAGATAGACATGCGAGTACTAGGAGGAATCCGAAAAAAGAAAAGGAAGTAAGTGAACGTCAAATTAAAAAAAGAAAAGGAAGGAAGGAAGCCAGCGAGGAAGACAGAGGACGTGATGCTATCTAATACAGTTTCCGACATGCTATCTCAAGATGTTTGTATCGGGGGCACAAAGGAGAACCATGAATGACACAGCATCCTCTGTACCCCGAATGAGCGGGTTATTTTTAGATACTTGGCCCTTATCTCACTACACAGCTGGCAGGGGTTTAGCTCAGAGAAAGGTAAAGGAAATGTACTAATAACCTTCAATGTGCCTGTGAAGGAGGATACAGACGAGGGGTGGAACTGTTACAGTTTCTGAGAGGACAGTCAAGGTTAATTTGACCGGAGAGTGAAAATGAAATGAAGTGCATGAAACGTAGAGAAACAAAGAAACTTTTGATGTGATTGTTTCACTGCCTGTGTGTGAGCGAGTGTGTGTGTGTGTGTGTGTCCTCTACTTATCTCCCCTAAGGGTTGCATATGCCTACCTGACATTATAAATAATACTAGCATGTTTATGTTTTCCATTACGGCCTCAAATGCAGCTCCAGGATATAGTCTCATGTCTCTCTTTTCACCTCTCTTTTTAAATATCAATTTATATGCAGCCAGAGTTCCTCAGATGTTAAAAAATGTTTTTTCGAGTGTAGGTGAAGTTGTGGCAGAAATCCCTACTCTGCAATGGTTTAGAGGAATTTCAAACTCTGTCATTTGGAAATCTCTTTGACAGAATATCATAAGGAATCACTCACAGAAAGTTTTGCATACTAAATGTTTTCTTTTGCATTTTGGTGAATCATAAGACTATATGAGGATATGTGTGCAACATGTTTGGGTTTAGTCACTGAAATACTCAGTACCTGCCCAGTAACATCTTTCTAAAGATGAATGATGGCAAGAAAACAAATGTAAAATGATTGCCCATAGTCCTGAAAACTGACAGCTCTCACCCGGCAAAAGCGACATATTACTGCACCTAACACGAGAAAGAATTAATGTGCAAATCTAAAAATGATTACGATCACTCGCACTGTTCAAACACTTAGTTTTTAAAAGCTGAACTGTGCGTGGAACTGTGTTGATGTAGCAATTGATGTCACAAACACGGTTTTTGACACACAACCTGCACTCATTTAGAGTTGCCATAAAAGCTACGACGTCTGTCTGTCTGCCTGACCTGAATGTGATGTTTGGTGCCTCCAGCTGTGCTGTGTTAAAAAAAAAAAAGGGGAAAAAATAAATCAAGTGCAACCTCCTGTGAGCCAAATTGGAGGGAACAATGACACTGCTTTTTCATTATGAAAAGCAGTGACAAGTGAAAAGGTACTGAAGAATGAAACAGATGTGCCTCCTGACGTGTTGCTGCTGAATGTGATGATTGCAGAAACACTTGGTTACCTTCAATATAGCATGTTGCACTCGTACATGGATTGAATTACAACTTGCTTGATAAAATCCAAACATATTGTTGGAGCGGTGTCTGTGCTGTGCTGTGTTTTCTGAGCCGGTTCAGCTGAGAATTTGGTTACGGCTTTGGACTGACTGAGCTATGAGCAGTGTTAATGTAACTAAACAGGAAAATCTTATAAAGAGAGTGTGTGATCGGCGTTTCAAAAACTGTTGTAGATATTTACAGTATTTCAACTTTAGCGCAGGGAACATTATTTGGTACTACATTGCTTTCATACATGCACAAGACGCAATGCACCCAGGTGAGAAGAAAAACACAGACAAAAACATTAAAAAGAATAATAATAATTTTAAATTCATCAGTGTAACTCTAATATTAAAAATGGCAAAAATATGACATTGTTATTTTATTAATTTATTTTCTTGCATTATCAGTGGCAAATTTTCAGATTCTTTCTGTTTTTCTTTGGAAGTGTCTTATGTGGTCTTGACAAGAGGACCTAATTTACTGCAAATGGAACTTAACAGCAACTTCTTACAGTCTACAACTATCAGAGTCATGGGGACATAAAATCTGGGTAAAAAGTGTAAACCGCTCTGTTTCATTTTAAAAAGGGAAATCCAGTTAAAACCTAGAAACCTTAAGTTGTTATGGCTTGGTTAATCAAAGTCTATGTTTTTACATTAAAGTAATTTTTGTCTCTATTTGTAAAGCACGGTGTTGTATAAATACAATTTAATTCTATAGTGTAGACAATAATGTCTGAAGGCATGGTGTCAGTAATCAAACAGTCCATGATTTTGTATATATATACATATATATGAATATGTATATATGTATATGTATGTATATATATGTATATGTATGTGTGTGTGTGTATATATATATATATATATATATATGTAAATATGT
>CALSBV010010288.1:5156062-5187243 GCA_943590825.1 Bovichtus diacanthus
TATATATATATATAGTGTCTATATATATATATAGACTATATATATATATATATATATATATATAGTGTCTATATATATATAGTGTCTATATATATATATATATAGACTATATATATATAGACTATAGAAACAATGTGTGTTAAAGGAATGGCCAACTTCTCAGTCAGATTCAGAATCAGCCCGTTCCCTTAATTATGCATAACTTTAAGCCTATTGTAATTCAAAAGGATGAGTTATATAAAAATACATCCCTCATACAGTTGTCAAGAATGTGAAAATAAACTGTACAGACCATAACCGTTTTTTCGTAAAAAGGCTGTGAACATATTTATTTATGCTTTGAAGTTGCACATTTGAAGATGGGGTCTACGGAGATTGACTGGCTTTTGGAGTCGGCCTCAAGTGGCCTTTTGAGGAACTGCAGTATTTGGCACTTGATTTTTCCGTGTCGGAGGTTGCCTCTTCGTCCCATTACAAAATGAATACTCACTCCATGGTGTATCAGAAGGCACAGATAACGATGATTCACACCTGTAAAACCAGCAGACTTGTGTGTGAACCAACCTTTTCCAGAAGTTCAGCATTGAACTGGAATTTAGAGTAGAGACGATATGACTCCCATATTAGTCTCAGGCTTTTGCTTTCAGGGCCATTGCACTTATTATGGGTTTCATTATAGTATTGTGTGTTCTTGATTTGCTTATTTGGACACCACTGTGGTTTCCTGAGATGTTCTAAGTGGCCCGTAACAAGGCACCAATGTCAGTTGCACTTTTGGCTTAATTTAATGGCTCTTCTTAGTGGCAAAGGGTTAAATATAAAGAGCTTGCAGAGTGCCCCGCTGCTGCTCATGATATCGTGCGTGTGCAAGCCTGTTTTACTTCCGTTTATTCTGCACATGGGAATTACTGTTTGTCAATTCTTCATAAAACTCTCCAGGAAATTGAATAGATTTGTTTTCCACACAACCTTCACCTCAAATCTAACAGTGATTGCCACTATTGATTTCTCGTGTTTCCATGCTCAGGAGAGCACATCCCTGCTTGTTGCATCTGAACCTTTATTTTAGTTTTAATAATTTAAGACAGGAGTTAGAAGACGGAGCCGAGGTTCACTGAGGAGTAATAATCCCCGTCTCTGACAGATGTCACTCAGTTTTATGAAAAAGTATCAATCAAAGTTGTGAGTTTCAAAAGTTTGATCGTTTTTTTGTTGTCTTGCTGTTGTTAAGATCCTTAACATTTGAGTTATAATTACACTGAAAGGCTATTGTAACTGCAGACCTTCTGTAGACACATATACAGTATCATGTCATGTTATTCAGTGTAGTCAGACCACAGACTCAACAGAACAGGCCTGTAACATAAAAGAGTGTCTTGCCACTGACACCAGTGGAGTTAGTCTCTCCACCATTTTGGACCAAACTGAAATATCTCAACATCTATCAGATGGGTTTCCATGACATTTTTTTTTTTTATTTTTTTTTTACAGCCGTTCATGATCCCCAGATGATGGATCCAGTTAACTTTGGCGATCCCCTAACTTTAGTGTTACTAAGCAAGTTGACTTTTTTGTTTTTGACTGAAATATTTTAGCAACTGTTGGATGGATTTCTATGAACTATCAGACATATATGTATCCATGGTGCCCACCGGATGAATCCTAATGATATTAGCGATCCCCTGACTTTTCTTCTAGTGCCACCAATAGGTCAAATTTTAAACGTGTCCATTAGTTTGGGTTTATGACCAAATACCAGCAAAATGAATGTCATTCCCAACAGACCCAGCTGTACTTTGTGCTTTTTGCTAGGTAGCAAAGTTAGCATTGTCCTTATGAGCATGTTACCCTGTTGACATTAGCATTTAGCTCAAAGTACCGCCTCACATTGCCACTAACATAACTATGCAACAATAACATACTTTAACAATTAATATTAAAAGAACAAGAACATGTATGTTTTGTCTATGAACTAATTCGGTGCAGATCCCTTTTTTGCTGCACACTCGTCATTTGTCTGCTGTCATTGGAATTTCTATAGATTACAGATTTAATAAATGTCCCTTTTCCACAAAACATGTTTCCTTTGAACAACCTCCTCTGAACAACAAACACTTCACTGTTTGTTGTTCAGAGGTGGAGGATTTCTCATGCAGAACTAAAGAATAACATTTATAAATCCAGTGGAATGTTTGAATACCTGCACTTATGATATCCCCACCTTCTCATTAATGCATATGCACAGAGGACATCTGTGCACTTCACCAATCGTACACAAAGTGCATCTCAGATGTCTCGGCAACTTTCATGCCTTCTGTGTGTTCTTGATAATCAACACACACAGAAGGTGCAAAATTTCTTAAATAATGTGTAGGCCAATTTAAATGTCACGCAGTCATTTAAACAATCCGCTCAATACAGCGCACTGTTCACATGTCATTGCAGAAAGTCCGGGGGATGTGCATCAAAGGGCCCCACCTGTTGAAACAGTGGCCTGCGAAGATTTCTTGTTCTTGGTTCTGGAAATATCTCTCTCCTCCTCCTCATCCTGTTCTCCTCAGCGGCTTTGCTCCTTCATCCTGGAAATCCTTGACATCCTTTTTATGAGGTTACATGAGTGCTTCACTCACCTCTATCTTTAGCTGATGCTATAATGACAAATCTGTTGCGCTGACAAGAATTCAATTACGTAAACATGGCGTTTTCAGAAGCATGATTATCTCCAGAGGGATTTTTCCAGCTGTGGGGACATAAAGCTCTTACTACTGATAAAAAAGGACTCTTAGGAGCGTCCATTGTCCTTTCAACTTTCAAACCATTCCCTGCGTCTGTTACTTACTCACATATGTCTCAAATGTTAATCTAACCTAAATGCAGTAGTTGGTACATAAGTGTACTATATCATTTCACACATCATCAGATTGCTGTTTGCTTTATGCTGCCACTGGTCGGACTATGCACCAGTGAAGTTGTCTCGCTGAGCCAGACTCACTCACTGTTCCACAAGCTGAGGGTTATTAGAAACCGCCACCATTGGGCCGAGAGCGTGCCGACTGTAGAGTGAGTCCGAAGAGTAGAGGCAGAGGAGATAAGTAGTGCGAAAATGCCAGAGCAAAGTCATTCCATACTGAGCTGGAGAGTTAAAGGGGACATACCGGTATTATGAAAAACTCACTTTTTTTAGTGCTTGGCCTCTTTAGAATTTTACGCCCCCCCCCCCTTTTTGGGGGGTGTTTGTTTTATAGCAGTCTTTCTCAAAGAGTGGTCCGCGGACTAGTATAGAGTGTAGCATAGATGTAGCATAGCTATGTAGCTACGTGGGTTCGTTTTACGATCTTACGTAATAAATGATCTGCGCGGTCAATTTGAGCTAAACTTAATTGTCCTGAAAAAAGCATGGATGTCAAAAAAAACTAAATTTTCTTGAAAAAAGCTTGAATGTCAAAAAAAACTTAAATTTTCCTGAAAAAAGCATGGATGTCAAAATACTTAATTTTCATGGAAAAGAAATGTATTTAAAAAAATACTAAATTTTCTTGAAAAAAGCTTGAATGTGAAAAAAAACCTTAATTTTCCTGTAAAAAGCTTGGATGTCAAAATACTTCATTTTCAGGGAAAAAGCTTTAAGTAAAAAAAATAACTTAATTTTCATGAAAAAAGCTTGGATGAGAAAAAATACTAAAAAAAATGTATGAAAAAAGCTTGGAAGTGAAAAAAAACCTTAATGTGTAAAATCTATCAGCATTTACCGTTTAGATCACATATGAATGAAATGCTTGTAGAATCCGTATTTGTATTTGTATTGTTGATTTAATGTGTGAACGAGCGATGTACAGAAGGTCACATAAAGCTCAATATTAGCCTGTAATGTGTAATATACTGTTGGAGTGGTAAGCTGGCCTATTGTTTTTGGATATTTGGGGAGTTAGGTGGTCCGTGAGGGGTTTTTTATTGGTTAAGTGGTCCTGGGTCTGAAAAAGTTTGAGAACCTCTGTTTTACAGGCTCTGCTATGTTGTTAAATCTGAGATTTGAAAAAACAACCACTGCCTTTACAATCACGATGCTAACACGCTGATGTTTTATAGGTATTATGCTTACCATGTTCACCATCTTGGTTTTGCAGGTTAGCATATTAATATTTGCTAATTAGCATAAACACAAAGTACAGCTGAGGCTGTTGGAAATGTCATAAGTTTTGCAGGTATCTGGCCTCAAAGCAAAGTGGACAAATTGAACCTGATGATGGTGGGGAAAAAAAAAAAAAGTGCAGGAATCTCCAAAGTTATTCATACTGTAGGAAACATGAATATCTGCAGCTTGCCATATTTCTCAGCAATCCATCTAATAGTTGTCAAGACATGTTGGTGCGAGAGGAAAAGTCATGGGATTACAAAAGTTATAGGATTCATCATCAGGGGACCATGAATCCAATATATTCTTTCAATGTCTCTGGATCAAAGAGATTGACTGAGAGATCAACTTTGCTATCCAAAGAGCCACACCACCAGCGTGGTACTCTAACGAGCTGCTTAATAATAACACAGCACATTTCTATACAGTATTTATAGACTCAGCACTACCTAAATCTCATGGTCGGGAGATACTTCTTCGATAACAGGCTACACATTTTAGACAGAGATGACTTATAGATTTTCAAGAGGGGGTAAAGAGTCAATAGAATAGAAAAACTAAACGCATATGAACGTGCAGTAGAGCTGTAAGCGTGCATGTTTGTCTAACCGTCCCTGTCGGAGGCTGCTGCCTCTCTTGCTGGCTCTCTTTGGTCTTCACATAATACCACTGAACCTTTTCTTTCACCGGGCAATGCCTTTGCTTGGACCGCGGTATATTCCAAATATCATTCAAGGTGTTGTATACGTGTCAGAAAGACCTTCTGCACAAGGACATTGCTATCCTCTTGAGGAGAAATCACAGGCTTTTAAAGAGAGGAATTCTCTGATAATATATTCCTCCCATCCCCACATGTCTTTGTCCACAATCCTACGATAAAATCAGGTGCAACTTCCCTTCGGTCGAATCATAAAAAGAGCACAATGATGGTTCAGCATTTTCTTGGAGGTCTTTGTCGTCTTCAGTTACTGATGGTGTTCTGCTTGTCAGAAACACCATAGTCATAGAGAAACATTTCACTTCAAACATTCAAAGAATACGATAACTGCTTTCTTTTACAGTCATCTCTCACATGTTTCTTTTAAGAGTTAGGGTCAAGTCTGGATCACTATGCACTTTGACTGTAAGTGCATATACCTGCTGTGTGTGTTGCCATTGTCAATATTCTGTCGTATATATCTTTGCTGGAAATTGTTTCCACAACTATAATTTCAACACTGGCAGCAAAGACAGCATCTGTATTGCTTTTTCTGCATACAGTATGCAAAACATCGGAATAGAAAACACACTGTCACGTAGAGATAAATCCCTTCCATGTCTTTTAGTATAATGTTAGACACCATAAATATGATGATTTGCACTGATGAATTCCCACACAGATATAAACCCTTTACTGCAGTTTATTGCTATTAATGTCCAATTAAAGCACACGCACATCTTTCTTGTACAAAAATTGCATGGGGATTTCTGCTTCCCAAAACCGCTGAAACACTGAAAAATGCTCCCTTTACTTCTTTAAATTTTTTTTAAATATATTAGATTTGGAAAATAGTAAGTTTCAAACCCAAGTTGCCTCTTTATTAGGTACAGAGGAATCTTCAATTTTCTATAGTATCCTCAAATTTTTTATATGATTCCCTCACCCTGAGTTTACCCCAAAGTTTGTTTTTATCACCTTTACAACCAATAAAAGTAAGAAAAAAAATACATAAAGGAACAAACAATGTGTTTGATGTTTGACATTCGCTAACGCTTTGTACTTATCTACAGCAGCAAGCTAATCACTTCCAAGGCCAGCTAACTACCTCATATCCTTTTATATGTAAAGGTGAAACATATATGTTGTTAAAATACAAATGAAGCATAAATCTGATCTTTGTGTTGTCTATCCAAGTAACATACGTATATGTACAGTATTTATATAGTAACATCTGAATGGTGTCTTAGAAAGAATATGTGCAGTGGTAGATTGGAAAGCTTGGCAGGTGTAGCAACCATGACCACTGAGGCGAAACCTGTGAATGGAACATGAGGAAGAGTTCATTAACTATTTAGTGGCACGGGTATAAATTGACAAAGATTCTCGACATCAAGCACAGCCTGAACATGGCCACACTCTGAGCAGACGTCTACTCAGCCAAAATATGCTGAACTTTGGCTGCGTACGGTCTTAAATATTGGGCACTGTAATTACCCAATATTGTTATGGTCAGATAACTCACGGTGATCCCAATAAGACCTCATTGCGAGGTGTTGTCGAGGTTTAGACTTTGTTAAAAAAATATATCTTGTTAGCCCCGTGTCAGGCTGGAGGAACCAGGGCAGCTCTTCAAAGTGAGGAGTCACCATGGAGACGAATCGACTCAGTCTAGATTGTCTCTTGTGGCCTTTTCTTTGTCATTGTCTCTTTAGACGAAGCAGCAGCACAATGCTTCATTCCCTTGAGCTGTCAGCAGTGTGTTCCTCTGCTGTCCTCAACACAATAGACGGCCTGTCTTGTTTGGTGCTCGTCCTGGAAAACCTTGTGGCTGTTGCAGCTTTGGTTCAGATACAGTATCACCGTTGCCATAAGAAATGCTCTTCTCGAACATCTATTTTTAACAGAAAATTGGCAATTATCTGGTAAATCTGACAGCAAGTGATTCATCCAAACATGTATTTTCTATATTTGACTATTTAAGTGGGCTTCAAGGCTAACGATTCAAGAAACTCCTTGTTGTGATCGCTGGCGTGATCCTGCCGATGTGTCATGCCAATAATGTTGAGAGTGCCTCACCAAAAGTGAGCTGCAAAATGAGCCACATTTTCTCTGTGCACCATACCACCATTAATTACACCAGCAGGAAACATAAAAGGCTCCTTTTTCTGCAGTTTTCTTATGTCGATAGCCATGATGAGACACTGGGGGATATTTAGCAAGCCTGCAGAAATTGCTGTCTGTGGTGCAAAGTTTTTTGTCAATGCAATTGTTCAAGACTACAAATGTAAATGCGCCCAGCAGCATTTCATCTGGAGGGTAAAATAATGAGTTTTCTGCTACTGCACCTTAAATATTGATATAAAGACACTTTTAGATGTGGAATTGAAAGCCTGTATTCATCATGAGTATGAGCATATTCACCAGAGTGTGATTACTGCGTTCGATTAAAACTTCAAGGATTAAAATAAATAACTAAATAACTAAATGTTAAAGTAAACTCAACTAAATGTTGGCTTGTGAGAGTGCCTCTTATCTGTGATTCATTACAAAGTGAGAAAGTTCTGTTAATGTTCACTCTGTTTACTTCACCTGTTTTCAAAATCAGTTATAACTCAGTGTAATTAGATAGGTTTGTCAGTTTCAAGTGTTTAATTATCCTCTCACAACTCAGTTCTGTTGACTAAATGTCCAAAGGATTGTTTACTTTCCCATGAGGGATAAACACAATCAATGATCAATTCAACAAAATTGGAATACAAGCTCATTTGAAAGTTGATAATTTCTAATGGTTGTGGCATACAAACTTACTTTTTCAGTTTTTTACTTGGAGTAATTTAAATGATAAATTGGATCAACCCAAAGCTTGTACAAAAAGAAATTAAGTTAAAGCACCTGCTTCAACATTTAATTTAAAGTTCCCTTGAAATGTACTTTTTCTTTTCATACGCAGTGGTCTTCAGCATTGATAAATCAGATACAGCAGCTATTGTATAATTTTCCATTCCCTCTCGTATTTTGCGACGGACAGTAAAATATGAGCCAAAAGATTTTTGCAGCCAAAATCTTTTTGTAGTCCATTAGTCAACCCTGCAATTTGACTGTTAACTGTCTAAAGAAGGTATTAATTTGCCCACTATAGCTCTTTAGAGTACATATTGAGAGCACTTGATGGTTGGGGTTTGCAGCATCCAAGCCATTACAGTAGGGCCACACCTGTTGTTCATTAACAGAGCAACACTTTAATATGCATTTTTTTAATCCTTTATTGTGCTGTCTCGTTTGATACAGTAGACCCCACTTACAGTATCCGGTGCTTAAGTGCTTAATGGTTGAGTGGTTGATGATGACGCCTTGGCCTTTTCATGAGTGAGCCACGAAGATGACCACTCGAGCACAATGAAAGTTCCTGCCAGGCTTTCAAATGACCTTGTTGAGCCCACCAACTCTAACTCTTCACACATCTTAGTTTGTCTCTCTGTCCGTCTCCCTCCCTCCTACTCCTTCCACTTCTAATTCTGCAATTAGACCCAATCTACTCTCAAATTATGTATCATCACAATGATCCAGTGCTGCAATAAACTCCCATAGCAAACTGGCAAAAGAGATAAAGCGGCTGATGTTCAGAAACACATTAGCTCTGACATTTAGCCATTCCTTAGACTGCAGAAGACCAGTATTTCGTTGTAGTATTTACATCCACTCCAGACCATTTAGTATGTGGTGCAGGCATCAGGCAAGAGAGCCAATACTCCCTTGAGCCTTGAGTATGTACTGTATGTCATGAAATGCTAATGTGATTCTACTTTAGGGAAGAGTTAAGCTTAACAATGCCTGATGTCATTACATTAAAACAGTGATCCAGTGGAAGACTTTAATGATAATGATTCTGAATGTTGACATCAGTGATGGATGTCCACCCACATCCAAACAGGTGGCATCCTGCAGGCACAGCCATCACAACCTCATCAATAACACGTTGCTCATTACTATTCTGTTTGCAATTCAGTGTCTATGAAAAAGCTATTCCTTTTTCATAGATGGATATTATGTGTATATATTCCCAAAAACCTCGTAATAACTCCACATTACATCTCTGAAACTAAAGTTCCAAGCACACAACATAAACACAAATTAGGACCACAGTCAGGCATCACCTTTTTTTAAAGATGCTCGTCCCACAAAGGCTGAGATACTAAAGAGCGCCAGAGAAATTGTTTCTTCATTATCTTCATGCAGTTGTGTTGTATTGCATTCAAAGACTTCTGTGCATGAGCTGAGTCCATCCGGGCTTAGTTAAATGTGTGTGATGCTGCACTACTATATTCATTTGATTTTAGAGTGAATATACTTTGGTTAATTAAGGGTTTGAGTTTGGATATAATATAAAGTGTACAGCAGTGTTTATAACCTCAGGGTTCACATTTCTCCATAGTCAAGGTGCACACATAGGCAAACTTAACAGCCATGCAAGAGTATTTCACGCACAATTAAATAAATAAATAAATAAACAATGTGTTTGGGGTTTAAAACCTAATGAAATAAAACAAGAAATAAAGTGCAATCAGGGCTTTCAACTAATGAGCGTAAAAACACTGCAACTGCAATTTAAATTAATTCAGGCCTCGAAAAACTGTTGTTGTTTTTTCGTTTTTTTACAACACACCAAGTTATTTGGCTCAATAATAACAATAAGGGTGCAAAAAGAACAATTGCTTTTCTGATTATATACTTCATGTCTTACTTATTGTGGCAGTTGTTGAGTTAGCTAGCTTCCGCTTGGTCTCTGATACCAGCAATGTAAAACTAGAATAAAATAAGAATGGCAGTTGGCTCTCTCCACTCATACTAGGCCAGTGTGGACCGCTGGTATGGACAGTAGTGTACGGTACACACAACCAATGAAATTCATTTGCTGTTTTTCCCTCCGCACAGAGGAAGAGTCAGATATATTTCAAAACTATCAACTCACAAAGTGGGCCTTTGTGTTTAAGGAGACTCGTTAGCAGTTTGATTGCTTGATATGCAGTTTAAGGATGTCTGCTTTGATGCTTTGAACAAAAAAATTTATTATCAGTTTCTGCCTGAAGAATGTAGATAAATCTGTTGACAGGTGCAATACATGATTTACTTTATCACAAATGTTACCAAAAAAACAAAAAAAAGATATAGTCATTGTAATCTAACAAGAGTTCTCCTTAGATGTGTGGGTTGGCTGTAGAAATGATTAAATCCGTAGTGTACTATTTTTATGTTTAGTTTGTTCAATTTGCAAAAGGCTGACTTTAAATAATTTATTCACAATTGTGGGAAACTGCACACATGTTTTTACCTGCCAGAAACGTGTGTGTTATTTTTATGTTAATACCATTGCTATGATAAGAATTTTAATACAAAATGAATATATTTAGCCATTATATATAGATATATATATCTATATATATATATATATATATATATGTGTGTAGATAGTACGACACTGATATGCTTTACTTTTAGTTATACAATTGTTCCTCTGCCCAGTTTCCGAAAGTAAGAAATGAAATAATAACACGCCATATGTGCCCTATATTTCATTATACCATGGCTGTGCAGTTGCAGCCAATCACAACTCATCTTGAATTCCATCAGGTCAAAGAGAGAAAAACAATCTCAGAGGCCATATTTATAAGCAGCCACAAAACAACCTTCCTAAAGGACAACAACATTTACTGAAATTTAGTTAATGGAGTGATGATAGAACATAAAACTCAATGGAAACCGAAAGCCTCATTGGTGTTAATTAAAATGCTGCAGCCAAATAGGCCATCTGTTAATGTGATTTTAACTCTGTAGTGGTGGAGCTTACATATGCTATTGTGGTGTTAACACAAGGCCTGGGTCCCCTGAGCTGCAGGCAGAGGCTGAGCCAGATGAGTGCCTGATCACACTGTGCAGTGGTCCTCCAGAGGCCACATCAACACAAGTTTACTTGAGGGCAATGTGTTCTGAGTTTCAATGTGCAGTCACCCATGACTGCCTGGACCGAGTGTCTCGACTCCTCACAAACGCCACGTGATTCCACACCAAACGTGATGTCGTGTTTAAAAGAATCCTGTGTTCTTTTTAATTAATATCACAGCACAGCTGCACAAGCTTCAGACCATAAAGACAAATGTAACATAGGGCTTCTGGCTGAAATGAGATACTATAACAGTCTCGGATATGTGGTGTAATCCGATGCAGAATATACTGTACCCTGCAGGCTGGTGGAATATACTGTATGCCCAGCTATAATGAATAATGAATATGCCAGGCTGAACTACAAAACATAAAATCTGTGTTTTTGCCCCATGAGTGAGAAGACGGCAGGCTGCTCTGTAATGACTATTAAAAGACAATATACTGCTTGACCCCAGCCAAACCTGGTCAACTGCATTGATCATTATGTATTCATTTATCGTAAAAAGACAAATGTCAGGGTAGGAATGCAGTAGCTGTACATTAGATGTGAGCTGAGATACAATATTGGAAATGACCAGTGAGGGAATAAGTTTTCTTTATTGAGAATTTATGAATAGGCAATATAGAATATGAGGAGGAGCACTGCAGAATAGTAATTCCTGTCAACTCTTATGGAACAGAAAAGACTAAAACAAATCAACGTGTCAGTCTTCTTTCAATGATATTTTTAAATTGATTAATTTGTGACCATTAATACGGAGTAGGGATGTTCTTAGCGACTTATTTCCCTATCGATTAAACAGAAGTTTAAACTTTGCACTAGTCGACTAGTCTAAAAGTAAGAAAACACTCAGAATCGAGCACAACTTAATCTATAAAGTTGAACATTGTCCAAAAAAATATTATGTGTATTATAAGCCATTTGAAATCTTTAATTGCATTTTTAAATAACCAGCGTTTTTAAATGCGACTGAAATCCTTAACGTTAAGTCCCCAGTGTCTTTCTCTGGTTGCCTGGTTAAGCGCGGGATATACTTGCTTTTTAACCAAATTGCAACATTGCGTTGATGTCTGACAACGTACAAATTCGACGCTCCAAACGGACGCAGGATACGCGAGGGAGCGTCATGCGTATCAGGACGCGTAGTTAATAGAAGTTTCATGTATTGAGCTAGCTGTTTTC
This sequence comes from Bovichtus diacanthus, assembly GCA_943590825.1. Taxonomy (NCBI): domain Eukaryota; kingdom Metazoa; phylum Chordata; class Actinopteri; order Perciformes; family Bovichtidae; genus Bovichtus; species Bovichtus diacanthus. Next base: position 5,168,018 of record CALSBV010010288.1, read on the forward strand.
CCACTTCTTTGATTTATAGCATGCTAGGTTGCTAGCTTTAGTCTGTAGCATATGTGCTACACTGGTCAGGAGAACGCAGCTGGGTGGAAGTGAGTCAGGAGCAGCTGATGACTTCAGATCAGAGCGGAGAGGATCGCTGCTGCAAGAGGATATACTTTATATAGTTCAGTGCTAGAATACTTAAACAGGGTCTCATCTCTTGGACTTGTTTTCCATTCTTTTACAATAGAGCTGTGTGTATTTGTAGTATGTAAAATGTAGGGCAGTGTGAATCTTTAGCACCCATATAAAATACACCCTGGAAAATGGAGAGTTACTGGAGCATTTTCCAAAAGATAATAATTTTTGACCAATGTCTTGTATTAAAAGAAAGAATGAATTGAATTTTGAGAAGAGATAAGCAGGGGGGGGGAGATTATTTCCCCTGTGACTTCTACCTCCTCTGTACAGTGTGTGCTTAGACTTAGGCTTAGTTTCCCTGTGTGTACAACAACAAATAAGTTATTCATTTATCATCCTCAGCATCCACCACAGCCTTGATCTCAGTGTGTCATGTTGCTGAGTTTTTCACCTGCCCAATGGAGAGGTGCAGCTAAGTGGCTGGATTTAGTTTGTGGAATCTGCAGTGCTTCTGCTCGCTCTGGTTTGATTGCGGTAAACAAACGTCTCTTTCAGTCACTGACAGTTGGACTCCCCCAGACAGCAAAACAAAGGTGATTTGTAAATTGCAGGGCCTTGTTCTAGGTGAATTGCACTCATCAAGCGTAAGTGGTGGCAAAGGTTGACTGAGTTATTTGATTTCTGTGGTAGCCGCTTGGCTCTCAAAAGAGCACAAGTGAACAAGCTTAAAGTTCAAAAGCTTTTATTGGATGTCATTGTCTGTGTTACAACAATGCTAAGCCCTTTGCATTGTGTCATTCCTACTGGTGGAAAGTGTCTCTCTGTGTTTGTGAATTTGTAGTCTCTCTTGTGTTTGTCAATTTGTAGAATGACAATTATCCACTTATGAAAGCTTACGTTTAACAGGAACATTGACCAGTTGTTCAAATTCAATTTAATTCAATCTTAAAATTGGATGGATTGCCATAAACTTTAGTATGGACGTACCTCAATGAGGAATCTCACTGACTTTAGTAATCTCCTGAATTTTCTTTAGCACTACCATGCAGATTTTGGTTGCTAGGGAAATATCTTGACCACTAATGGATGAATTGCCATCACATTTGGTACAGGTATCAATGGGGCAGAGAGAATTGATAATGACTTTTGGGATCCGCAGACCTTTTTCATCTGGTGACACCATGAGGTTCCCCTTAGTGTTTTTTGGAAATGTCTCAACAATTATTGGAAGGATTACCATTAAATTGGGTACAGATATTCATGTCAGGATGATTAGTTATAACCCTTCACATTTCATCATCAGAACGAAATTTCAATTCGTCCAACATTTCGGTTCGTGACCAAATACCTGTAAACCTCACGACATTCCCATGAGCCTCCTCTGTTTACTGCTAATTAGTTATTTTTAGCATGCTAACACGCTAAACTAAGATGTTAAACATGGTAAACATTATGCCTGCTAATTGTAAGCGTGTTAACCTGTCTTTGTACAGCCTCAAAGAGCTGCTATCATGGCTGTACATGTACAGGAGACTCTTCGTTTAACCTGACATCGCGGTCAAAATGCAAAGTACGTTCTGACCAGGACTGACCCCCTGCTTTCATTGAATGCGCGGAAAAACGTTTTAGTGAAAAGGCTGAGAAACAGGGAGCTGGTGTCCTCGTGCCTTTCTGCTGGTTGCTAAAGGTTGAGGTTCGTTTGAAAGGTCATGAGGTGAATCCTCAAAGTCAGAGTGGGGCTGGGGGGTAAGTTGGGCTGTAGACTCCCCTGCTAAGGACCACAGTGGGTGGAGAGCTCTGAATAGCTCAAACATGTTTTGTTCTCTCTCACCAACCCCATCCTCTGAGAGATGAAAGCAGGGGGATGATGGGAGAGAGACGTTGTGTGAGGGGGAGTACAGAGCTTCGGAGGAATCGATAACGATATATTTCTGACGGTCTGAAATGTGTGTGATGTTTCTCTCCTTTTGCTTTATGTTCTTGACAGTTGGGCAGGGCCATGCATACACACGTGCAACCTTTTCCCTTTTTCTGTTATACATTGAAAAATGCGTAGAAGTTCCACTTATCTTTTTCCTGACTTGTCATTTCTCTCATCTCATCTCCTTATGCCTCCAGCTATTGTGGAACTGATTTGATCAAATCAAGTACTCACTTCTTCTTTTAGCCCCCTCTCTTCATAACACATCACCTGCATTGCCTTTCAATTTCAAACTTGTCAGCGAGTAAGGACTGATCTCAAGAGAAGAGAACAGACAACTTGTTCCCTGTCATACTTCATAACAGGAGCATGGCAGGGTGCCAGGTGAAAAGAAAGTACCTCAGAACTACAGCGCTAGCCTGCAGGCTGTCTTCAAGAGTTTCAACCTATCCATATTTCAATGACTGCAAACTATAGACCGTGTGGGTTTTCACTCAATCCAGGGACCATTATTACCTGACCATTGCTCTGTGAGTACAGGAAAGAGCAACTAGTGAGCGGCCAGTACTGCAGTAGTGCTGTGAATGAAGTTACTATAGGTGAATAAATGCAGTTGTTTAGCCTCATGACCGATGTGCCAATGGGGACGATGCAGAGTTGCGAAGTAAAAGTGTTATTCATTTTCAACATCAGCAGTAGGCGTGTTTCGGTACAACTGCTTTTATGCACATTTTCAATTTGCTCATAGAAAAATGTTTTTGTGGGAAAGCATCTTATCTCCATAGAGCGATGAGACTGTAACATTCTTCAAATGAATACAACAAGCAAACATAAATGCCATATTCCACTCCTTTTGGGTTTGATTGGCTCTCTTTTAATTATGTCATCTGGTGCCCACTTCTCCTGAAATGGTGTAGTGGCACCTGACTGGAGAATTAGCACCACCTCCTGCTTATATAGATGAACCAGTCTCCTAATATTTGGTCCAGTAGTGGATGGAAATGTACGTAAATTAGCATTTTTTTCTTTTGCAGGTTTTCTTAAAATTTGGTTAAAATGTGCAATACATCTGTATGTGAGCCTGGCTTATGTGAGGTGCCTGAACACTTCTAAGCCTTGTATAGACTTGAAACTCTCTCAGTAATGTGAAACGTTAACTATTACTCCTAAGGTGCCTTTTGGTAGCACAGAGCTTTTATATTCTGTTACATGTGGTGCTAACGGCAGGTGGAAGCTCAACACAGTTGAGAAAATTAATAATACAATCTGCATTTTAAATTGATTCAGTTTACGATTCAGGGTCAACTTTGGAGGGATTCAGTAACTATGACGACACGTTTCATTCACATGCTTTGAATTCACTACAGCTCTGATTTGCGCCTCTGATCAGTTTATTATCCATTGTGAGAGTCATCCAACATACCAAACTGACAAAAAAACAACATTGAAATTATTAAAACTAGTTTCAAAAAGCCAAAGCTAAAGGATTGTTACATTGAGGAGCAGCAATTTAGGGTATCGTTTAAAGAATTGTTTTTAATTGTAGTACAGGAAGGGGAAAAAATACTTCCAGAACCAGCGATTTGTCCCACTTCTCAAATCTATTTAACAATCAACATTTTGAATCTCATGACAGTTGTTTGCTTATGCCTTTGCCAGGGAGACAACAAAAAATCTGTCAAATCTGATCAAACAGCACCCACACAGTCTGGTAAAGCAGATTGGCTGAGTTTGTGAATGTTAAACTAATTTATTTATGACTAAAGATTACATTTTTTCAACTTTAACTTTGATTGGTAGTGTTTCAGACGGTATTCATTGTCAAAGTAAAAATGTTATTTGACACCAAGTTGCTGGTGCTTTAAATACAATTTTGAATTATTACAATTTTACAAAAATACTTAAACTACGGTTCAGAAAAGCAACCTTTATCCCTCTAAGACACACAACAGAAACAACAACATTGCCTTCCCTTTACTCAATCATATAATGTTAGCAGGTTTTCTCAGTATTTAATAAGTCATTAATTGAAGTAGCACAGTGGAATTCTAAATAAAGATGATTTATAAGAACCCCACAGAAAGCACCAGGCATCCTTCCCCGTGCTCTTCATTGTTTATGTGTCTCACTCTGCAAAAAATCCTGTTTGTATCTGCCTCTCCTTGCCTGCATTCCTACTGTTGGCCGGATCTTAACAGCAGCCTGCAAAACACATGACATTATTGGATATAATCAGTGTGAGGCTGTGCAAGCATGAATCACTATTGCACAGGTACACACACATACACACACACACGCACACACACAGTATATCTTTTGTTACTGCATTGGCTGATATAGTAGGTGTAATTTATTTAACAGCCAGATGATGATTGAGCTCATTTATCATGTCCAGAGACATTTTCTGACATGCTCCGTGATGCTGTTTTATTCTTATACTAAGTACAAGTAAATACATTTTGGTGTGTCACAGTAAGTGGTTTGTCTCGACTGGGAAATTCAGGAGAAAGCGTTGATTGGTTTGTTCCTCAGACACGCTGAGTGATGTGGTTTGATCTGATCCGCTGTGTAATATCAGTTGTTAAAGTCCAGTGAAAAGGTGAATTTTGTTCTTTGTTCTTGTACTCCATCTGAAGAAAATGTGGAAAAGAAAAGCTCAAACTAGGATGGTTTCTCGTGCGTTTCCCGTGTTACCATGAGTATAATTAGGTAACAAGTTAGTAAAAATATTTAGCACATACAAGCTTATTAGCACATTATAAGCCTCTTCTTAAAGCTACCCCTAATGTGTGCGCATAAATAGAAAGATAGATACATAAAGTGAGAGAGTCAGGAAGCCATTTTTATCTTCTTTTCTGGTTGGGTTGCTCACATTTCCATGCAATTACATATTGCTCACACTTGTGTTGGCAGTTGGAGGGACTCTTAGGGACACAGTGATTGTGGGATGAGGAGAGTGACATGAAATTACAGGTGAGAGACAAAGTCGAGAGAAATGGTGAAAATCACAGGGACAACAACAGGAAACCCACGAGACTGTGTTTATATTTAGTGTTAATTCATTCACAATTGAGTTGTAAGATGCGCAAATCACGTATAGCAAACAATTGAATAAGCCAGTATGCAAATAAAAAAAAGAAAAGAAAAATTTTTTTTTTCTTTCCGCTGGCACACAATCCCTGCATTAGCACCCGCATGGAAAATGTCAAATTATAATTTATTCTGCCACTTCCAGGTAGCTTTGGGAAGCTTTGCTGCCTAATATTTACAACCTATCGCAGCTGAGCAGATGTTTGCCCAGGGAAACGGCAGAGTAAATATTGTTTGTTTAAATGCCTAGTACACGGAGAGACAAGCACAAACAGATGGTAATAGTCTTGGAATGACCTAAACGTACGCCTAAAACACATCACAACAAAACCCTTGTCTGGGGTGCAGTTGTTCTGCCTCACATTAAGCTGAGTAATGCCTTTCTTACTGATTTGAAATGTCTGCTGCCAACTGACCTCATGTGACTGTGCAGGTTCATCTGTGTATCCGATCACAATATATAGTATATGATATGTAAAGCGTGTGCAAAATGACATATGAAATATTGAAACTATTATTCAAAACAATTAACTGGTATGCATCACACGCATCCAAACTCTGCATATTTGTCGAACAAACACTTCAGTGACTTGATTTGTTAGATTGTCAGAGTCCAAGGTGATGCCTTTATAGTTCTTGTTTTGTAACAAAAACAGGAAATCTCCATATCTGAGAGGCTGGAAACAACGTTTTCTGCCATTTTTTTCTAAAGAAAAATGACAAATCGCCGCAGCTTTAAAATACAAAGTGGAAAAAATACAGATTGTGAAACTGAAGAGGCATGGATACATTTCTTCTTTTATTTGGTTCTCCAGATTGAAGGTATGTAAATAAAGGCTTGTTGCTCTATGTATCTCATAGAATACAAAACCTTTTAAGAAAAGAAGAGACATCTGTCTGACACACCACAGAAGTGAAATGAGGATCAGGTTCAGTGTATCAGAGAGAAAATATCTTTTTTGTCGTGGTTTGCTGGTACTGACTCTGCTTCCGCTTTTGTCTTCATATTCAATAGAGCTATGCAAGGAGTGGAGGCCCTGTGTTGTTCTTTTCATCTTGGTATAAATCCATGTTTAACATGACTTCCAGGATACTCTGCAACTTCCACTTTACCATACTGCCGCTTTACCTCAATATACTTTACTTACTGTTTCTCATTATGAATATACTTTTACATTCCTGTTTACATCCAGTATATCGATTTCAAATACCATCCACAATTTTCTAAGACTTTATTTTATATTTTAAAAAAAGTATATCTTAGCCCTATATTTTAACTTGCACTATTGTATGCCTTATGTTCCCACTTTGCTTTTACTCGTGTGATTTTCCTTTTTTCCCATACATATTTAATGAGCATCGCTGAACGGAAAAATTTTATTGTCAACGACTGCTTCGTTGTAAATGTTGTGCACGTGTTAATAAAGAACTGGAAACTTGAATTCAATCAGGGCGCAAGATTTGCTGAACCAACTGGGGAAAACAAAGACGCCTTAATTAGGAACATCAGTGGAGAGAAAGTCATTTCTGTTGTGAATGAGCTGAATGGGGGCCTGTGGGTGGGTCTTTATTAAGCCACAGTGATGAAGAAAAGAATTTGTTCCACACTCATCAGAAAAGATTGTGTTCATACTCTGGCTAATTACGCACACGTCTTGCCCAAATGTCTCATTCATTAAGCAGTAAAAGATACCGATATCTGAACATCTTTGAACAACTTTTTTTTTCTTTTATATATAGATATATATCACATCCATGCTCAGTATTTATGACTCGTCCTCTGGAAAATGTATTAATTGACAGTACGTTTTAGTGGTGTTGGAAGCATATCAGTTTTCTAATATTAGATGAAAAAGCACCGAAATACGACATCTCTCGGAAAGTATGCTCGATGTTGACTTCATGATGAAATTTCCAGCAACATCTTTTATGCATTTGTGACCCCTGTGGAAGAAACTCACTTATTGATATTTTGTTTTCATGTCTGAAAAATGATACTTCGTTTTCTTCCCTTTTCTCACTGCATTAGTGGACCCAAAGGCCAGCAGTTTTTATTTTTTAACAACAAATCTTTCAAGCTATGTTGTTGCCTTTTGGTTTTATGAAATTCCAGATGAACAGTTATATAAGAGCAGGAATCATTGTTTTGTTTTTTTTAGAAAGCCACCATCGTTTGTGCTTTTCAAACATGATGCTCTCGCCTCTTTCTGGACTTTTAGTTCTGTTCTCGCATTAGTTTTGTCCCACACAAACAAAAACAACTTGTAATGTTATCATTTAATTAGATCCTATCTTTGTCTCTAGACTTAAATGAACACATCTTATTAAAGGACCTCTTCTGTGATTTGCTGAATTTTGTCTGGGTGCCTATAGTGAAATAGAAGCGTCCTAAACAATCCTGTTGATAAGTCCAGGCTGTCAGCGCTGTGTCTTATCTGAATTAATGGCCTCATAAACTTTTCTCTTAAATGTGAACTTGTTCAAGTCTTCTATCTAAGGACACCTTTACTCAGGCTTAATTTATGCTTTGTCACTGCACAACACAAAAAACGATTTGTCATACCTCGCCCCACATTAACAACGTAGAGACAGATCGCAGAGATGAAACGTTAACCTCTCCCACTGCGCCGCGCATGTCGAGACGTGTGTACCTTCAGTCATGGATGAGCACTGAAATACATACAAATTAATTAACGTTTATTTTGTGGAGTCATAGTTTCCAGTAATTTTCCCCACCACTGTTTGACCAAGTGATGCGTGTTACCGTGGTAATGACATGTCCATTTACGTTCGAAATGCATCGTTTTTTTTCTCCCGTATAAAGTATTGGTTTTATGGGCCGTACAGTGGCCTACAGTTAAAGGCTCGTACCGTACAAGTGCAGTCGAACCCCCGCTGGTTTGATTCTGGCTGTGAAACCTTTGGTTGCCTCCAATCATAACATTATTTGTTTGCACCTTCTGAAACTGTTACAAAATCGCTGTTGAGATGAGAAATAAATCAGTTCATGAGGTGACAACGCCATGGTTAAGCTTTGTTTTAGGGATGCACTGATTGTGAAATTCTGGCCCAATGCCGATGTTTAAAATAACAATCTAGGCTGGGTTAAAGGTATTCTAAGGTCCCTTTTCGCATTTCATGTCTGTATCTTTGCTGTCAATCAAAGAAAGCCTTAGTTTTTATGTTACTTTTGTCATTCAAAAATTCTGCCTGATTGAATATTCGAAGATTGTCCAAAAACATTTTCGGTGTCTGAAGAAGCCGTCAAACCCAACCAGCAGTTCCATTCAAACTAAATGCACCTAAAGAGACAATGCAAAAGTAGCAGAGGCCCATCTATATTTTCTTCTTTTAAAGAAACCGTTTGGATGTTTTGGAGTGGGCTTGTATGATGTCCTCATCAATAGTCAGTGTATCACCTACAGTCGATGGCGGTTGGTATACGCCCCCATGGAGAAACAGACAGGAGTATGGGCACGGAGGCTAAGCAATAAAAATCAATATCAGTTTAAGTGTACATTACATTTGGAATATTTTCACCGCTCTACCTTCACATGAGACAGCCCTTTCTAACTGGGAACTGAAGCCGTTATATCCTCTTTATGCTCTCGCCGAAGCCACCAGACTCCATTGGAAAAAAAAGCTTTGGCTTTGATAAGAGAGCAGATAAGATAGAGAGTTAACAACTTCAGCTCCCCCGTCGGAAAGGACTGTCTCATGGCAAGGTAAAGCGGTGAAAATATTCTAAATATAGCACACACTGAAACCGATATGGATTTTCTTTTGATAGGCCTTTCTTTTAGGTGGCTAAAATACATTTGGCTGACATCCCTATCCACAGTAGTACATTAGTTTGCTTCCGTGCTGATACTCCTCTCTGCTTCTCCAAACTGGGGGCGTGCCGACCGGCATCTACTGTAGGTAACACATGGACTCCTACAACCCCACTTCAAAACACACGAACTATGCCTTCAAGAGATAAGAATTTCAAAAGCATGTGAGCGTCACTGTTATCTCATAAGGCATGTAAGTTTGCAGTGATACAGGGACACATTCATTACTTACAGTTCTCTAAAACCCTCTGCTTTACGTCCTGGGTGGATACTGATCAAATAATGAGAAGTCTGTGATTAAAGCTATGGGTTACTGATGAGTAAAATAAAAATGTTCACGCAATCCTGCTACATAACAGCATGCATCTGCTGCCCCACACAGAAATATAATTATCTATAACAAATGTCATGCTAATTATAATTTAATTAGTCAGGATTACTTCCTCTCATATAATGAGTGAAATGAACCCCAGCAGAAATGAAGCCTGTAAATTTTAAAGGTGCCTGAGAGACGTTTGTTTTTAAGATATCCTAAAAGGAAGAATACAAGAGATTTATAAGAAATGGCTTTTCACCCTCCTTGGAATATTAAAGTTACTTTTACCTGTAAAGACTGACAAAGTTAATGCCAAAAAAGGTTCTTTATTAAGGGCACTAGTACAGTGCCTGTTCAGCCGATTACTGCTTGCAGTGTTCTCGAGAACCGCTCATCCAAACAACTTCTCACTCGACACTGCACTTCCTTTGGTCCTCAGTAACACACCCGCAAAGTATGAAGATCGGATGAACGGTACATATACATACATACATAAACACATCCAGACAGAGACTCTATTAATTTTAGTTAGGCTAGATTTCCATGAAATTGCCCCTTAAGAGAGAGTAATTCATCTTTAGCAAGTGGCCGTGATATATGTGAGTCATTCCACAACAAATGAAAAAAAGATAGTGTTGGAGGTGAGTTATTCAAGGCTTTGCTTTTGCCATCACCCAACTCCGAATGATCCCTGTGCTCCAGGACACATTTAAAGGCCAATTACTTTCTACCTGCTGCATCACAAATACCACATTTGTATCCGTCTCTACGTGCGGACTCCTGAAGTGGGATGCCACTCCTCTTGAGTGATACAACAGTAGCTCCTTGGGTCTCCCGAGCCTTTCTGGCAGCCTACTTTTCTCCTGTAACCTACTTAGGAGGCTTTTTTAAAAGATCCCAAAGAAAGCTTTTTCATTTCTCTTCTCATCTCACGCTCTCTAATGGAGCCTGGTGGAGAGACAGCTGATGGACGTGAGGAGGGATACACCGTAAGAGAAGGTAGACACGTGGGAAGATGGTTAGTGGAGGCTTGTGATTGGACGGGAGAACTGTAAATGCAAACAGCAGTCGCTCTCTACTAGGAATCGTGTCGAGGGCGAACGAGCTGCTATCAGTAACAGTAATTTACACCTTTGCAACAAGCATTCAACAAACTTCTCTTTCTCACTAAGCCAGATGTGAATCATCTTCTGTAAAACCACTTTCTATCATTAAATCTTTGGCATTTTCTTTTTTTTCTTTTTTTTTTTTCACAATTTGCTTTTGCAGCATTGCGGGTTTTAATCAACCAACATGTCTCGTTCACATTTCAGTGATTCTTAAGGCCCATCACCTTACAACTGTATACTATCGCAATAGACACACTGTTATATCGCTCATTATTTAATCCTCTGTTTAGGTTTGTTGAAACTGCCCCTTAAGGTCCCTGGTTATGTTCAGAATCCTGTATTTTGAGGATGAAATGTACTCGAGCAGCTGTTTGGAGAGTCTCGCCCAGAAGGTTGGCTATCATCCAGTAAACCATGTTTTACTCGCTAGTGATCAGCTGCGTCTGGTTGACAGGTCCTTACTCTCTGACTCGCATCATCTCATTTTTTTCAGTTTTCCTGCCAACACTGCTTTACCCTATGAGTCGCCTGTGTTGTGTTTATCTTGTATTAAAGCAGCTACAGTGGCTGTCTGGCAGTAGTCTGGCATTGGCACGAGAACAGTATTTTCAAAGAGAAGCTTGATAATTGAACATCAGAACTGTAGAAACGCCATAACAAAGTTTTACCTTGAGACCTAAGGAAAGTAGATAATAGGATGTTTTTTTTCATCATTGCAGCCTGTCTGAGAAGTGGAAGGTTGTTGGTTTAAGTCTTTGAATTAGCTCAGTGAATGAATAAGCAATTTCGCAGAGACACTTGGTCGAGAGATGTACAACCACAATAAATATATTAGATGAAGTGGGACGCGCTCGCTACTCTCCGCCAAAAGAAGGAAACATTCCTTACTGTAGATACTAATGGACGCTTCAGTTGTTTACGCCGATGACTTTTTGTAAATGCATACTGTCTCCAAAACAATCAACATGTAGAAAGACTTAGGTATGTTTCATCCACAATAGTTGCGTGTGCGTGTCGAGGGATGGAAATGTCTGCCACTTTTGTCCAGACTGAAATCTCTCAACAACTATTGGAACCTTGAAATTTGCAAGAAATATCGATGATACTCACGGGATAAATTCCACTGACGTTGGTGATCCCCTGAATTGCCCTCTACCGTCACCATAAGGTTGACATTTTTTGTTTTTAGCAAAATGTCCCAGCAACTATTTGATGGATTGTCATGACATTTGGTAGAAACATTAATGTCCACCTCAGGATGAATAGTAATAACGTTAGTGAAAGATGCACCTTTTCATTTGTCCAATATGTTGGTTTGTTTGGGTCAGCCTCAGCTGTACATGTAGTTTGTGTTTAATGCTAATTAGCAAATGTTACCTTGCTGTACGCTAAGCTAAGAATGTTAACATGGTTAGTATTAAACCTGCTAAACATCAGCATGTTAGCTTTATCATTGTGAGCCTGTTAGCATGTTATTATTAGTATTAAACCTATTGTCTCATTGTCCTATCTATTCTGTGAACGAGGTATCGTGCACATTGTGTCTAAGCCTTGTGGACGTATTGTGTATATCTTTGTTTATGGTGGCAAACCAGTTTCCCCTTTGGGGATTATTGAAGTTCATCCTATCCTATTTTAATTGACTGATACATACATAAACTATGCGGTTATTGTGATTGTAAAACCACCAAGAAAAGGCAATGTAAGAAAAGTGTAGGACATGTTTTGGCTTTCCGCATGACCCAAATATTATTTGTGAGGCTCAACTTTTATATATAAATTTATAGAATTTTCTTAATCATCTCGTCCCGGTGCTTCTGATTAGGGGCAGTAGAGGATAACAAGTCAGCATTGCTGGAGCCACGCTGTTTGGGTTTTTTATTGTCCATTTCTACTCCTCACAGCTGGTTTAGGATGGCCCTTAATATGACAAAGCTCCACACAAACACATAAACAGAGACAGAGTTGATTGAGCAATGTCACACTTACAGGCATTCTGGCCGGCATTAGGGTTTCCCCTCAAAACGCAATTGCTAATGCAAAATATTTGCATATCAAGGCAACTTGTAGGACAGTGGGTCGGCATGTCATATCCAGCTGTCCTTTGATATTATGTCAATTTATTCTGGTTCCTGCACAGTCTGTGCAGAGTTTGTTATTGCTCCGGTGATGGAGTTCAATCACAGAATTACCAGATTGGCCCATTAGGGAGGGAATGACAGGATAGCACTTCCTGCTTCTTAATAGCCACATTTTCATTTCCTAGCCCCCAATATGACACAGGAGGCAAGTTTCCCACTTCCATCACTAATTGTTTTGCATTCCATCACTTCATGGTTGGGGAAATTCGAGAGCCATTGATCAAGAGCTACAGCTCCTTCCACTGTCTACACCCCCGGTGACAGAAAGTGACTAAGTGATTTTTGAACAGACATGGATGTAAACTGCAATGTGACTGGTTGGCGGAGGCAAACAACGATGAGGCAGTAATTCTAGTTTTGTGTCATGGTGTGTTTATTGAAGAAAAGAATGTGTTGGACCGTCCAAACGCACAGTTGTTTCACATTGAAGATGTTTCTACTAAAGCCAAATGATAACCTTGACACTAAAATCATACCCGTGGTTTTATAGCGACACATGCCTAATATAGGATATGAAGTCCCCAGCTATTGAGCCAAATAAGGTGGGTAATTCTGATGAGGTGGATGCTGCAGTGTGTATTTGAATTGAGTGAGATAGTACAATGGAGACCACTCACAATGGGTCCTATTCATCAGCAAGGTGAAGAAGTTTTGTGCGGAAAAAAGATTTTCTCTCAAATACATCAGTTCCTGATTAAAACACTTACTGAGTCTTTGCAAACATTTGGTCAGTTTTTACTCAGTATTTCATCATTTTGAAACATTCCAAACACGCAGAATGTTAATTATTCAGCCCGAATAAGTCTGTTTGCCATTCACTGCAACATTAGTATAACACTGTAATTCCTCTATTCACCAGGCGGAAGCTGTGTTTGTTATTGACTCTGGTAATAATCCGTTATTGTCCTCATCTATTTGAAATGCGAGATTTAGCCAGCTTAATTTTTCATTGTAGTCTTTTTACCACAATAAGAAAAAAAAGAAAAAAGTAGATACCAATTCTGCTGCCTGGCTCAGCACTGATGCACAATAGTTCCTGAATGCTCTGCTGCCCCAGCTCTCCTCTGAGCTGCAAACGCTCTTACATCTCTGCAGACGAGCGAAACACAAAAGACAAATATGAATTTCCCGTCACATCCTCAGGACACTACGCTTCATTACTTCTGATGATTGTGACGCTGAAATTGTCAATGAAACCTGTCTGACAGCATAGAGAGAAACTGTGAAGAAGCCCGGGCTCCCTTAACAAACAGCAAAGAATCTAGCAATGATTCAGTCCATTAGGGTGGGGAAGGAATGGAAATACATGCAGCATTATACAAATTTAAAGTTGTCGGACTAACTTTGCAATCATTGTGTTAAAAGTCATTTGCCCTCATTTTCGTAACAGTTTTGTATTCTTATCCAAAATCTCTTTTTCTGTGAGCTTTTATCGTACGAGTCTGATTCAGCAAACCCTAACAATAACTGCACGACTCCACGATATTTATTTGACGGATGTAGTTACTAGTTACTTTGCAGATTGAAAGATTTACATGAAAAAACATATGATGAGCTTATAAAACACAGCATATTGCCAAAGATTAAACCCATAGTTTCCTTGTGAACCCTTATAAAAGGGTCCCTTTTATCCATATCTGTTTAAGATATCAACGAGTTGTTTTTTGTGAAATATTAGAAAATTTGACCCCTTTCGGCCTCAGACTGAAGTCCTTAAATTAATACAATTTTGTGTAGCAGAACATAGTTTTTCATAGTGATTTAAGTATATTTAGCTGATAACACTAACTTATAACTACATTTTACTCATGCAAGATTTTGAATGCGGGGCTTGTACTTTTACTTAAATAACTGATCTAAGTACTTCTTCTTCTAAGATAATACCACCTGTTCATGAGCATCTAGGTACGTGATATTTGAGCATTAGCATAATCGACACCCCTAAAATTCCTATGTGAGGCTTCCTGTTCTTATCCCTTTGTCGAAAACATTCATTCACAGAAAAATAGAAATACAAAAATGTCATACCGCGGAGCTAAAAGTCACGTTGCTTTTTAATCAGCAGATGAAATCACAACACATTTAGCAGTGTCAGTCGGAATAAATTAGAAAACATTACTACAGCTGTCAAAGCTGTGTCACCACAGAGCCGTAGAGAGTCAGAAATAAAGACGGTTTAAAACAGTACACGGCTTAGATGGGAGGCCATCAAGGGGCTGTGACAGTCACGGAGACGGACGAGAGGAAACAGCGCAGCATGTTCCATGATGTTACGCTGCTGGTGCAATGAAGACCCTGAGGCAGCTGTGACAACTTCAAGTAAAAATAAAGACATCGTTGATTCTCTCATTGAATTGGTTTTCAGAAGCATGTAAACTCCAAATGTATTCAAATTAAGGCGTTATGACAAGTACTTTAAAATCTTTCCTATGTGTCACTTCAGAACAAATCTGTTCAGACAAACGGATCTATTTTTTCTATTATGTTTTACTTTGTCATATCCAAAAATGTATACATGACAGACATGACTTAACAGGACATAACAAGACAGAAAACATGACATACAACGTAGGAGTTGCTATTGCTGTATGAGTGGTTCTTGCATGAGGCCATGTTTTTAGCATAACAAGAATATGCCATTACATTATATGCATTTTAACTGTCAAAAGGTTCAATGTGTATTGTATGTACCAGAATTTAAATGTAAAACATTAAAACGATTAACCAACATTATCAACAGCGTGTGAGGAGGTAGCAGTGTTGACGGTATGTCAGAGACGTCTGTGTGTTGGGAGCAGGGCGTGCGGCGGCGGCTGGGAGACGCACGGATCTTCCGTTAGCAGCGAGCAGCTCTGATTAGCTCCATCAGCCCGCTGTGACTCCCGGGTGCTGGGATATTCGTTCGCTCGTCTCTGCCGCCCGGACCCAAGCCGACACACAAACCATCAAAACGTAACGTTACACGGACCGCACAGCCCCCAGTGCCACAGTTAACACACATCCAAGCCCCACGTGAAGATTAAAAGACAGCAGTGATATTTAGACCGGCTCTCAGAGTTTCAGCAGGTCTAATGAACTGACTGACTGACAGGAGTAAAAAATATACACAGTGAGTATATCAACACTAGAAGAGAGCGATGTAGCTGTAGAATACAATACACAATATAAAGAATACACTATAATACTCTAAAACTTAGAAACAATAACTATGTTTAACTATGACAAACTACTACGACTAAAATATAAACAGGTTAACATGTCATAGTCTGCTTTTTTTTTAATAACTGATGCTTTTTGATGATTGATGAGTTTAAATTGTATTTCTTTGGAGCCGGTGGCTCAGAATTACACATCAAACCTTGAAAAAAAGAGTGTCTGGGAGTATTTTTTATTTTTTTTATCTGAAAGACTTTGTCAAGCTAGTTTGCTGAGGTAGACTTCTCCGTGTCACAGACGATTAGAGGCACATTAACACAAGCAACGATAAATGTTATGCTCACATACTGTTCTGCCGATCAGGTTATGTTAAAGAAGAACAATTTGTTTGAAATCTTCAGACAAGCAGAGAAAAAAAACCTAATAGAAAAAAATGAATCACCCAGAAGAGGACAGTAGCTGTACTGGGCAGCATAGGTACACTGTATGAATATTAAGCAGGGAGTTGAAAAGGACAATGCATGCTTGCGGAAATCTTCCCTGGGTAAATTAACCAATAATTAACCTCAGGTAAACCCGTTTTTTTCCCCCATGCTTTTACATAAAAGGTCACGTTTTAACCTGCCCTCTGTGGGACGTTGGTTTGCTCCTGGTGTTAACCCTCTCTGTTGAGAAAGACCAGCCTCTAATTTAAACAGGAGTGCATATAGGTCATGATGGATGGTCCTTTCTTTCTAGTGGCAGCAGGTCACACAAACTAAAATCTCACACCCCTCGCGAGCCTTTGTGTGTAATAACAGACATCGGGTTGTTTCTTTTCCTTCTGTTAAATCCGCACCCGCCCTCTCGTTCTTTTCTTCCCTCTTGATTCTGTTGTTATTACCCCCTCTCCTGCTTCCTTTCAGTAGAAAAAACAAAGGTGAGATTGTGTGTGACTATCAATACGGCAGGTTGTGTACCCATGCCGTCTCCCTGGAAAGATGGTCAGGTCAGCCATTGCTCATGTTCCCTTTCTTGAGGTTTAGTAGAGCAGATTGGTTTCTGTGTTGGCTCTGTGCTGAAGAGAGGAAAAGATAAGGTCATAAGTGTGTTGTGAACAGGGCCACAGTGGTTCTGCATGGAGTTGTTTGACCTGTGAACGCTGTTTTCCCTACAGGAAAAAAGGGAGGTGTGAAGGTAAATCTTGCTCAAATTTGAAATTAGGCAGCAGGTTGGCAACAGAAATATCAAATTCAGCATGTGCCTTTGTGCTCAGATGTAATCATTGCTGTTAAATACTGCAAAGGAAACAAGAAGTTTGAATTCAAAATGGGCAGTTTTCATACCATCTCAATAACAGCATTGTATGTAGTAAATACTATAAGCCTGTTTGTTCTTGTGTATTTTGTGAACTTAAAATGTTGGGTTTATAATGCAACTGTAGCTTGTGCTAGAGCAGGATATTTTCAGTTTAATACAATTTGTGTCATTAGCACTGTGCTTAAATGAATTGCTGAGATCTTGTAGCACAAAAATCTGACGGGGCAAAAAACACAAACAGGTTTTAAAGCTGCAATAATCAATAGTTACAAGCTAACAATTAGTAAATTAGCTATGTTGTGTAAAAGGGATTGATAGTAGTGGTTAACCTACAGATACTTATCACACAACTCTGCAGTTCCTCTCAGCTCTGTGGGGCGTTTTAACATATTTGCTGCTTGTTGTTTCGGTTTCATTGCCGGTCATTTTTCTCCTTTGATTCACTCTCAATGCTCTCATCCACCTGCATTTACAGGAGCAGGCAGCTTTTTTATATAAAGAAATAACATAGTGGAGCATTTAGCAGCTAAAGAGCCAGATATTTACCTCAGGAGTTGGTGGAGACTAAAAACAGAGCAAAAAGGAGAGTGAATATTGGACTTACATTTGCCAGGTGGCCAGAAATATGATTACAAATGAACGCTAACGTTGCTCTGTGTCCGCCGAACATGTTAATAGGCGACACATTCGCCATATCAACTTTGTAAGATGACAATATGTCATGTTTGTATTTACTGGTGGTTCCAGCTGGTCAAACAATCAATTATTAATGCTTTAAACAAACACTCAGATTAGCCAGAGTTATATGGAAGAAAGAATGAAGATGAACTGTAAAATTATTACTAACAATATGTCTCATGTCGCTGTCGCTCGGTTTTACCCTCAAATGTACCTGTTTAGATAAAGACTCTGCACGTGTTTCTTGCCCTGTTGAACTTCGTTGTAGCAATGTTGCAATCTTCCATTGTTATCGTACTAGGTAGAAATTATTGCAAAAAATAAGATTCCTGTTGTCATAAACCGAAATTGTCTTTAATCTTGATAATCACAACTCTCCTTGCCAACTGTATTGAGGGGAAGAAATAGAGTAAAGCAATAAGAATAAACACATAATAAGAGACACAATCAATATTATTAATTATTATAATTTAGTCAATAATTTAACATGATTTATGAGCTGTGTATTTGAAATGTCCACTTTTGTTGGGTGACTGTTTGAGTGCCTGACAAAGTGGATTGACATTCTCCAAACTCTGTATTTATAATGAGATTATCCAACACAGATTCTAGTAGCGTACTATTAGAGCCATTGAGATTCAAGGCAGATTATGTAAACATCATGCAAAGAGATCTCTTATTTAACCTGCAGTGTCACACGTAAAATGTGTGTTTGTGACAAAAAAAAAAACAATCAGGATTAGGCTGCTTACCACATATTCAGGAGATTTATTTGAATGTGTTCTAGTTAATCCTTTAAAGATATGAAAGGATCATCCGTTGTTTAGCAAATAGCTATTTTCAATACTTAAACTTTACATGTTCAAATCATTCACCTAAATTCATCAGTTTCCTTGTCTTTGATGAGTGTTACCTTAATGACAAAATGAATAAATAACCAATTAAATTAGCTTTTTCAGATCAATTTAACCTCATTATAGCAAATATGTCTTAGGCATCACGACACCAGCACAACAAAGGACTTTGGACTAAACTGTTTCTCTTCATTCAGTGAGATCCAGCTAAAAAAACATCCATGAGTTGGTAGAATCCATAATGACTTAAAAGCATTACATCCATCATTTTGTTTGTCTGCTCAAAGGTGGTAAGTGTATGTGTTTTGGCCTTTCCTCCACATTATAGGGCATTATAGGTTACTGAAAAGATTTTCCAAAACTCTGTTTTCAGTGTTGACGTGTATAAGGGGAAACTGAGTGTGGCTCGTTATCACCTTTTGTGAGGCATCACTAATAAGGTGACATGGCTTTCAATAGGCGGCATTAATACATCCATGAACAGCAGACGTGGCTAAACAACCTTGTTGACAGGACTTGATACATGTTGACTCACAAATGTACAGTTTCCCTTCCACTATATTAAGGGGCAGAGGCCTCAGAATGTGTGTGTGTGTGTGTGTGTGTGTGTGTGTGTGTGTGTGTGTGTGTGTGTGTGTGTGTGTGTGTGTGTGTGTGTGTGTGTGTGTGTGTGTGTGTGTGTGTGTGTGTGTGTGTGTGTGTGTGTGTG
>CALSBV010010288.1:5193314-5229718 GCA_943590825.1 Bovichtus diacanthus
CATATCAGGAAGCTGTAGATTTATGTGACTCATCTACTACAAAGCATAACATAAAGCCAAGAATATTATTTAATTGCTGATTGAGGAGCCTCACAAATGTTCTAATATTCAAATGTAGATTCCAAAAAACTTCAAAATTCAAAGCACCAAAGACATCAACAAAAATCTATTCGTATTCATATGCGCCCCTGGTTTTTCCCCATAGTATGAATTTGAGAACAGAAAGAGAAGGACGAAAAGTAGAAAAATTAGTTTTATATCAACCCTGTTCATCCGTTCTCCCTCCTCTTATTAATCCATCTCTCCTGGCCTTCCCTTCCTCTCTAGGTCTCATTTGTCTTCATTCTTCTCTAACAACAGGCTGCTCCAGGCTCCCATTACAATTATGCAGTCATCTGGGGATTTGACTTTACAAAAAGGTCTTCTCATGTACCCATTGTAGCTTCACAGTCAGAAAATAGAAAGTAGAGAATCTAAATTGGATTTAATGATCGTCGTTCCCCACTAACTGTATAGTGTGTGTATGTGGGCCTCACTGTAGAGTGCAGTGTCTCCTCTTCATGTTCAGTCACCCACAGATGGCATAACTAGCAGCGGAAACAACCCCTGGTACTAATGTGCCTAATTCCCTGATGAGTCGAAAAAGAAAACTACCCCAGAAGGAAAAAGAGACAGGTTTCTTTTTTTTTTTTTTTATTACTGCACTACGTAGTCGCCAGGCAGTAAATGGACTGAGGTCACATCGCAAATGGGACAGGAAAGTCAAGTGGAGCCGCACTGAGAGATGGCAGCTCTGAAAAACCTGTAATTTTAGAGTAATTTACCTCCAAATGTTTCCAGCTATGAAATACTTCCTCGTCGCCCTCTGTTGTTGCCCAGAATCTTTAAAGAAAAGAAAAAGAACACACAGTTACAATCGATGACATTTCCCTTCATCACTATGAACATGAGCGCTGTAGTTTATTTTAGTCAATCCCACAGACACCATCCGGCTGCTGTTAATACTCACTAGCGCACCAAATTTGTATTAATCCACAGGTGCAAACAGTCCCCAACAAATGCACTTTCCTTCTGCTTGACAAACTGACAAAAAGAAATGACAGTGCACAGCTGTTTCTATAAATTGTTTCGCTTTATTCCGTGAACCCGTTTTAAACGAGAAACGTGTTTTAACTGTACACATAAAGTTCTGTTTACTGATCTACTTAACCAGTGAAGAAAGTTGCATTGTGTCTTTTGGCGCTGGGTGGAGCTTTCTAAAGGCTCAGAAAATAAAGTGATGTCATCAGGGTTGGGTGGAGAGACTTTTTTTTGGAAAATGACCAGGCAGGAAGGGTTCTAACTGAAAGATGCTGTTGGAGCTTAACCCACATTAGAGACTAAAGGGAGGATTATTTTGGACTCCGCTGCACTGATTTTACCATTCCCCCAACTTTATTGAAAAGCAAGACAAAATCAATGGAATAACCCTTTAAAAAAAATGTACCGCTTCAGTAGGAACGAAAGGGCCTGGAGATGAGAAATGAAGCATCGACGCACATTTCCTCAGCATTTAGGATCCCACCAGCTCTTATCATAGACACTTCCGGGTCATTTCATTCAGTTAGGAACCTTATTAAGCAAAAAAAAAAAAAAAAAAAAAACATTCGACCGCAGCCCTGACTTAAAACTTGTGTCTCAAGGCTTCGCCAAACTTTACTTGCTCCTCGCCACATCAGTCGGATCGGAGTTAGTTATTCCTTCATATTTTTCTTCTTTCCTTGTGTCAAGTTGAGCTTTTGATCAATAAAAAAAAGCAGGCAGCACTCGAAAGCACTTTCCCTTTCATATTCATTCACGCTTTAGCAGAAGATACGTAGTGAGAAGCAGCCAAAGGATGTCTCTCTTTTTTTTTTTTTCTCCTTCTTCCACTCCATTCCACATACTGTGCACGTACATACACAATCATTATTATAACATCTCAGTCTCCAGCATTCCTCTCACCTTCACGTGTATCTACAGCCTGACAGACAATTTCTGAGACATCCAAACTAATTCTATCACTTTTCATTCGCGTCTCGGAAGCAGATATTGCTCTGCCTGTCTCCTGTTTCTGAAATGCATTTATCGGGGAGGGGGGGGGGGGGGCAGCAGGACAAGGTTAAAGAACTCCCTCGCTTTACGTGTCCACAAGCACTTGAGGGAGAGTCGTCCTAATATCCTCTTAATTTTCAGAAATTCCCAATGTGATTTCTCTCTCATTTCCTGTCTGTCTCTCTCCGTCTCCCTGGCTCTGTTCTGTTATCACATCTCTCTTTCGGAGGAGTTATCACATTTGTCTTTTCGCTACACCTCAGTGTAGGCAAATAGGAGGCGCCAAACAGGCTTTGAAATTGAATGCAATTTTATATTAGGCAGACAGGTGCATCGGTGTAAACTCCTCGGCCTCTTATCAGCAGAACCTGCACAAAACCGTCCTTAAGATGCGTCTCAGTTGCTGACAGTTCACATCAGCAGGTTTGCTTCATTTTCTGGTTCTGTTTTTTTTTTTTAATTGTTATTTTTTTTTTATTACGATGGTTCAGGTTGAATCTTCACTGCCCAACTTTGTTAAGGATCAATCTGAAATGTTTTGCACTCTGGTCTCGAGCAGGAAAATGCAGCTTCAAGGAGGAATTCTTTATTTGTTTTATCTGGATCCTCGGTAGCTTCCGCAAAGTGGCTGCTGGTCTTACTGGAGTCCACGTAAAGTTTTGATCTTAAAAAAAAAAAAAACCAGCAATTTAGAATAGCACAGTATCAATGTAATGAGACAAGTGGAACAAATTAAGTATTAGCATCAGAACATACGAGGACTGACTACACAATAAAGGTGTTCAATGAAAACAGGATCAGGTCACATCTCATTACATCCATATGCTTCTGTTTCAGTGAGAATCTACCATTCTATACTACATCCGGCCAGAAGTATGTGGACAAAGTCTGACAATGACGTTTATGATCAATTAATCTCTATATTTTTCTATATTTATTTTGACTTTGACAATTAATCAATTGGTTGTTTTGTGCGTATAATGGTCTTCCCTGGCAAAAATAAAGGTTAAATAAAAATATATAATGTATGTATAAATATAAAATGTCAGAAAATAGGGAAAATAAGTTTATAAATCCCAAAGGTGAAACATCTTGTTTTGTGCACAGTCCAAAACCCAAAGATATTCAGATATTTCACAAAACATACGACAACAAAAAGCAGCACATTCTCACATTGGAAAAGTTGGACTCACAGAATCTTAGTACTGTATGTGCTTTTGCTTAAAAATAACTTTAAGGATAAGCCAATATTTAAAATAGTTCCCTGTGAATCCGGTCCACATACTTTTGGCCATGTTGTGTATGTTGGTGATTAGTATCTATAGAGTTCTGTTCTCATACATAAATCTCTATTTTTTTTTTCCCCAAATCTTAATTTGTGGGGGTAAAGGCAGTACACAGCAGTAGCTGGGAAAATTACTACAGAGCTTGGGTGATGAGTTGGCATTTTCTCACCATTAAATACTGCATTACTCATCTTCTGTGACCTCCCACCCACCCTGTCTGATGCTGTGAACTCTTCTTCTTCCCACGCCCAGAAAGCCAGACTGGCCAGGATAAGAATATCCAAGTCCGGCAGTGCCAACGCCTTCCTCCACAACAAATGCAACGGGCTGCTCAACGAACTGCTCGAGCTGACGGTGAGAACAACCTCTGACCCTCTGCTCACTAACAACCACCAACAGCGCCACCAAGTGGTGCACCACGATTACTGGGGAGTCATTTTAAATGTATTCATTAAGTCAATGTATTCAGTTTGGTATTCAGTATGAGAGAATGATCATATTGTTCCTTGTCAAACACCCTTCTGCTAATTATTTCAGTTCACTGCAATGCGATAGCTTGGAAGCAGCAACTTCACATCTGCAGTGGACACACACAAACATCTACACACACACACACAACATGACAAACAATTACTGCTATAATTAAGCAAAGGACAATTTACAAGGCATTTAGAAGCTATAAAAGCAGCAGAATTTGGAGTCATTACATTCTGGTTGCTATACAGGGGAGGGGTGATAGCAGAGGAGTTATGCCAATAATCCCCCATGCGGGCGTTATCAGTGTAATCACACAACGTACTTTTCTTAGTTGTTTTTCAGTCCCAGACTTGATTTAATCCTTGTCTGTAATGCTGGCAAAGTCAGACAACAGAGGTTGTTTTTACTTCCCTTGCTTGTTGTGTCGCTCTTGGTGATAATTAGATGGTTAGTCCATAAAAAAATTTAAAAAAAGAGGCCGCAGCAAACTTAAAAACTGCAGCAGTGAACAATAAGGCCGCGGAGGACACTTAAATCCCACATGACTCCTACCTCTACAAAAGGTACAAAATGTCTTGCCAAATCTCCTCCCGTCTATGATTATAGACAACTGCAGTGTTATGTTCCTGTCTTTTGTCATCACCATATCTCAAACCTGCAATAATTGATTTTCGTGGTGATTTCGTGGCCGCAAAAATAAGTCGTAAACACAGCACTTGTAAAGTTGATATAGTGAAGTTGTTAGCAAACAGTTGCGTATTTACATATCCGGCACACACAGAGCGACATTAGCATTTTTCTGAACACTTGGCAAATGTAAATGTATATTCACTCTCCTTTTAGCTCAGTTTTTGGTCTCTACCTTCTCCTAATGACAGTATTTGGTTCTTTAGCTGCTAAATGCTCCACTTTCTTCACCATCTAGTCTGTTTGTCTACTATTTGGTGCTAAGCAGGTGTTCAATATACATAATCTACAATATACTGTATATTCAACTATTTGAGAAGCATGCTTATTGGCTGCCTTGCTGAGAATAAGATGAGATTGATGCCGCTGTCATGTCTGTGCTCTAAGTATAGAACCAAAGCTTGGCAATTAGCTTAGTTTGGTTTACCACAGTTTCATAATGAACCGAAAAAATGTTCTCACTTCTCGACGGGTGGGCTGGCTGGCACTTGCCGGGCACATTTCCTCCGAGGGGAGGTCAGCTTTAAAAGGACCTTTCCCGCTTCCCGGGGCCGTAGACTCACAACAGGAGACAGACTGTCGGCAACCCACCCAACTTGTCCTGAAACAACGGACCCCGTACCGTTTACCAGGCTTTGTGGGTGGGACTTTTTTTTTTTTTTTTTTTTTTTTTTTTTTTTTAAACCGTGTAATCACTATTCATATATTGTGTTTAGTGTCATTTCCACAGTTAAAAACAAATGTCCCTATACAATTACATTCACACTATGAAACAGAATAATAGACCTATGCAGACGGTGGGTAAATGTCCACACTGCAGACATTTACTATGCATCCAATGTGTTTATGAATAAATAATTTATAGAGCACAAAATTATCAACCAGCAAATAGTTTTTTCATAGATCTAACCTCTTAATATTGCACCAGATTGATGAATTAAACTAAAATGTACACATCTTTCTTTTTAGTAGATTTTAGAGATTCACTTTAGGGTTTTTTTTAATTTTTTTTTTTTAAAACTCTGTACAGAGCCACGCGAGCGGTTTCCCCCTCACGTTCAGTTTTTATGCAAAGCTAAGCTAATTATCTCTTGGCCCTAGCGCCATTATAAACTGAGGTATTGATCTTCTCATCTGACTCTGTGCAAGAAAACAAATATGCAGAGTTCTTAACATGTCTAACTATTCATTTAAATGACATGTCTTTCTCTTTATCTCGACTTGCACACAAAAAAAAACAACCTTCTGCTTTATGTAGTCGTCCACCACCATGTTCTCCTCGACTTCTAGACTTGTCCCTTTTTATTTTTACCTTGTCACCACCATGGAACAATGTGTTTGGTAATGCATGAGCAAATGCCTCTATCCTTCGTATCCTGTCCATCACTCTTGCTTTCAGTGACACACTCCCCTCCTTGCAGATGGTTACTAAAATGCATTTGGATCTAATCGAGTCCAGTGTGAAAGCTCATGGGTGTCTGGAAGTGGTTAAAATTATCATATAAATGCCATCTGCGAGTGCTGAGCGACCCATATCCCTTTGCATGTGACTGATGAAGCTGCCAGAGTCCTGCCGCATCAAAGGAGGGTGTTGTCACTGCTGTCAGTCAGTCAGTGTGGGGGTCTGGGGTGGAAGCGAGTGGGGATATGACATATGACAAAATGACTGGTTCTCTCACAACCTGTAGTTAGATTAGAAGTTCTGGTCTGCTGGTCTTTTTCAGTTTCCCCTGAAGGCTTTTACATTTTTTTGACAGCCATTTATTTGTTACCCAGGTCACAGGCTCATTATCATAGAGGGTGATTTATTGATAATCCTGTCAAGTTTTATTATAACCTTGCACAGAAAGACCTTACAGCTTTATCCCTTTAGCTGCTGTTCATTTTCACTTTAGAGGGAGAGGATTTGTTCCAATATGCCCTCATGCTTAAAGCCCAATCACTGCCCACATCACAGATTTTTTTTTCCCCCAGCGTCTCAAACAGGTCTAGAATCGTGCGCATTGACTACAAACAAAAGAAACAAACACGTATTTGTAGGGAAGGAGCGAGAGGATTCACAATCCATTATGTTCCTGTGCCAATACATTCAGTCACAGATCTGCTTACAAAACTACAAAGTGTACAAACTCACTGGATGGTAGGAAATCTTCATAAAGCTGGGGGAAAAGAAACATGATGTGTGACAATAAAGAAAGGTCTCCCATATTTAGGTCGATACAAGCCATGTAAAAAAAAATCACAGATGGCTGATATGTGAGCTCGTCATGCATGATTCAGGCTATTTGATGAAGTAACTTGATTTGTCAGGTATTTTATTTATTGGTTGAGCCAAAAGAAAAAAAGACAATCAATCTATAATTTTGTCTATAATATAAACTTGACATTTCAGAATTGTGTCTATGCAGTAATTCATAATTTATATTTATAATGCAGTATAAAAATGACATATACCAAAAATACATGTTATCTACATCACCTGCTCCTATTCACAACAGAAATTAAATTAAATGAAATGAAATTAAATTAAAGAGACATTCGCCATCATGAGTTGAGTTAACTGACTTCCGTTCTTCATTGAAGATATAATACAAGATATTAGGGAAAACGTCCTTAGTGAGGTTAACACTCTCAGGACCACATTGTATCAAATCAGCTTCTTTTGTTACTTGAAGTAACCTTGACACAGGTCTCAGTCTCTAACTACACAATGTGTTTGATAGGGCCTCTGCCTCAGGGCAGATCCATACATTGAAGCATCAGAAGGCGCAGTTTCCTCATGCCCACATCACTGTATTGTTCTTGTGTCTGGAATTTGAATGAAAGTCCTTGGGCTGGATCGCCACCCACCCAAATCCTTTGAGTAACAATACGTGCTGTGGGGAGGGAATTAATTTGTTTTCAGTTTTCATGTTTTTTGGCAATTGTGATTGCTTTGAGACTAAGCTATATTGGAGCCGGAGCTTTGAATCCAAGTCCTGTTTGGAGAAATACCAAAAAAAAATGGTTCCAGAAGTTTCTGTTTTTCTCAACTCTTCTGTTTTTCCTCTCTCTAAAGCTTTATACATCAATATCTGTTCCGCTGCCTGAAGCATCACATTGCGCTCAGTGGTACCTACTTAGATAATTAAGTAAGAGAGCTGGCAACAACACAGTTTTAGAATTGTATGAGTTCAAAAAGCTGAAAGGGGGAGTTATTTTATTTTGAAGCCTGCTTACATAAGGTACCAAACTAAGGCAATTACACTATTAATGGAACAAAAGATGCCCAATTGAGACAATTATAAACAAACCGCTTGACAAGGCTGTGGGATCAATTCCCACCAAGCAGAAATGTGGTCCACTATGTCACTAATTGGCTCGTAAGTTATTTGAAAGCAAACGGTAAAAGTTGTTGGCTACCTGATCATAATGCAAATGAGAGAGAAACAAACAATCCCAAACCAAGATAGTCGAGTTTAAAATGGGAGACATGAAGCAGAACTAAAGAGTCACGTCTGACTTTTCAATACGGATGACAAAGTTCAAATCAAAGAGTAATTTTGTGCACAGAGTGAGAGGCGTTAATGAGTGACGAGGATACACCAACGATGTAATTTGTCAACATTCATCAATTTTGTGTGTGTGTGTGTTTGTGCGTGTGTGTTTGTGTGTGTGGCTTACTAAGGACACAGAAGAGGATGAGCAGAAGCTGAATAAATCCACCTCTCTGTTAGAGAGCCAACACCACCACCTACTGCACTGTCTGGAGAAAACCACTGTGGGTACACTCGAACATCTCTCTCTGATGACACTTACAGTGTTAAAAATCCACCGCCTACATTAATGTGGTTGAAAATATCTCTCCATTGTCATTTAAGTATTTAATCATAATAATGTTTTGTATCAGTATGAAAGATTTTTATTTATTTTTTTTTTTTTAAAAAAGCTTTCCTGCCAACATGCCAACTGCAAGATAAACACGTGATCAGAATCAAACTAACCTAAACTAAGTGTTTGTGATATACACTCTGCAGTGGTGGAGGAATATTCATTTACTGAAGTAAAAGTACTAAGAGCACACTGTAAAAATACTCCTAAAAAATAAGTCCTGCGAAAATGTACATTAAAATGTACTTAAATGATTTAAAGTAAAAGTACTCGATGCAGAAAAAAGGCTTGTGACAGTTATGCTATTATCTATTATATTATTGCATTATTATTACTCATGCATCAATATAAAAGCCAGATTTTATATTTGATTTGTAAGTGCTTTAAGGTGGAGCTAATTTTAACTATTTTGTGTCGGACTTCTACTTACAATGATCATTTTGATAATGGATTAATCTGTTGATTATTTTCTTGATTAATGGACAGATGGATTAATAACATTCAATAAATGCCCATCAATGACTTTTTTTTAAATACAAATTATTAAAATAATAAAGAATTAAAAAAAGGAAAAGCAGCAAATCCTCACATTTGTGAACCTGGACAAACCATTATCAAACTAGTTGCAAATTAATTTTCTGTCAAAGGATCCATCGACTAATAGTTCAGCTGTACTTGTACAATTTCATATGTTCTGTGTGCAAAAATTTTACTTTGTAAAGTAACTCAAATCATTTTTGTGGAGTAAAAAGTGCAATAATTTCACAATGTCATACTGAATAAATGTGCTTAGTTACAATCCACCACTGGGAACCACACAACAAACATTTTATAATAATGTGTATTTCCTATTCTTTTGCATTACTACTAATATTATTTCCTATGTGTATTACTCAGTAGTATTTTTTTTATTATGACATTCTAACTCGTATTGATTCTGAGGTGGTCAAGCTTATGACTTACCCAGTCGCTCCCACATCCTCCAGGGCACATTTAAAAAGAGGCTCCAGGGAATTGTATTTCTGTCCAAGATGTTTATCCCCATGACAGCAATGTTTTCCCTCTCGTCGAATCTGTGCCTCAACCTCAGTTGCAAGCAAAAAAAAACCAAATTTCTGTCAAAATTGCCTTAAACTGTTTCCATATCAGTTTAACACTTTTCACTAGGCATTTTATTTTTTTATTTTATTAAGTGAAGGTTGATCCGAAATAGGCACTCAGTGATTTCAATGATGTTGATGTTCTGTGATCCAGTGTACTCTGAAGTGTCACATTTTGAGAGTTGAAAAGAAAATTTTGGTTTTAAAAAAACACAGATTTGTAAAAGACAGTGACACTGGCTCTGCGTTCAGCTCATATACTTAGTGAGTTTGTGAATGTACTGCTCGTTTATTATTATAATCAGTATTAATCATCTGTCTTTGGTGTATTTATGTGTACTCAAGGCATTCCTGTTTCGTCTCTCCAGGCTCATGAGTTTGTAGACGAGCAGATGTACGAGCAGAACTGTTTAGATACGGCGCTACAGACCTACCCGTCCCGCAGCCCCTCTCTATCAAGCCACGACAGCTCTGTGGGTACCTGCTGTGGCCGCAGGTCAAAGAGAAACACTCCGCTGCCTAATGCCAGCCAGCCCGTCCCATCACACCAGAGCCCACTGCAGGAGCTCAGTGCCATCCACATACAGTGTGGTGACCCACCTTCACACACCACCAGGTAACAGTAAAGGGCAGCAGAAACACGCGGCAGCATCAGGGGGGGGGGGGGGACTGATGCTTTGTATTCAAGTTTTTCACCGAATTCTGCCAACGTTGTTAGGGGGAAAGTAGTGAAAAATGTAGCCAAACACAATATTTCCACTGAAAGAGTCAGGTATAAAGCCATGCATGGAGGCCTGCGTCCTCTTCTGTGCACCTCCAATTGAAAGCCTTATTAGTAGTGTGTCTTTTTCAAAAACAACACCCGAACTATTCAACTTAAGTGTGTGTGTGGTGTGCTTCACCACTGCACACCTGTGAAGTTGTGTGACTGCATCCTGCACAGTTGAGGCGCTAGTAATGTCATAACAAATGGCATGAAAAAGTCATAGTGTAGTATGTTGTGAGAATTAACATTAGGAATTATACAATAGTACATCATAACAAAGTCATAGTACGTGATGAAATGCTGCTCTTACTCTCCATTTCTCTCTCTTTCTCTAGTCGTTCGAAACTCAACCTGAAAACGAATGACGGTGGCAGGATTAACTGCAAAGGCGGTCGGATCACCACGGCGATCATCAGCCTACCGTCTCCTCCCGCTTTGACCCCTGATGGCGATGGTCTCCGCGGGCCCCCACAGAGGAGGCCGCCCCCACCCCCGGGTCACCCTGCAGCTCCGAGCA
Organism: Bovichtus diacanthus; assembly: GCA_943590825.1. NCBI lineage: Eukaryota > Metazoa > Chordata > Actinopteri > Perciformes > Bovichtidae > Bovichtus > Bovichtus diacanthus. The sequence continues at coordinate 5,204,091 of CALSBV010010288.1, forward strand.
TCCAGACCACAACAAGCTCAGCTGGCACCAACATCTTCAAAGTGTCTGCTCTGTGACTCTCTGACTGACAGGTGTGGCTCAGCTCGGCAGGAGGAAAGAAACAACAAAGAAGAGGAGGAGGAAGAGGAAGAGGAAGAGGAGGAGGAGGCCAAGCATGTTACACTACCTTTATGGACGCACCATGTCCCGTCTCGCAGGGTCAACAGGAGGAGTGCTGTACTCCAGAGGAGTTATAGAGAAGACGCATGATGTGGAGACATAACGGAGGTAGAGGATTGTAGATATGTGAACCGAGAATCACGCACTCGTCATGCCGTGTGTGTACTGTAGATACGGACAGGGTCGCTGCATTTCCAATAGTTTCTGACAGCAGTACAGATGTTTAACAGCAGGTGCTGTGGAAAAGGTTGAAAGACATTCTTGCAATTAGCATATCCGTACGTCAGCAGACACTGTCGACGTACCACAAATTCACAGTAAATTGAAAGTGAATTCACAGTGAACCGGTAAAGAGGATATTTTGTTGACGTTAAATGTGTTTGAAGAAAGATGAAGAAAAGTGTTGACTGTGTTTACTTGAATTGGATCGGTCTCGTTTGTGTTACGTGTTATCTGTCTTAAGTATTTTGAGGAAAAAAAAACTATTAAACCTTTAGCTTTCTTTACGGCATCATTTGAAAAGTCACGGTACCTACGATGCTGCTAAAATCACACGGCTGAAATGTGAGTTTGATGTGTCTGAGACTTAAAAGAGGCGTTTTTTTGTTGGTTTTTTTTGGTAAATAATTGTATCTAGACATTGTGTCAAGGACTCAAACTCAAACTGTGCTTTTTAGTTGCTTCATGTTTAAATTTGTGACTGGAGATTGACTGCAGGGAGTGAAGATGACCTGACACTGTCTTCATGCCTTTGGTTTTCATACTGAGGTAAGACAAAGCAGTGGGTCTCAACCTGATAGTAAAAACTTCCCAGCTGACCCCAATTAAAGTGAAGATTTTTTTGATTAAAAGGACAAGGCCAGCGTTATTCAATAAAAGAATGTTTGTGAACAAATAATAGGAAAAGACCAGAACCAACAGTGTGATATAGTCTCTCACCCTTACTGTGGCACTATTGTTCTTACTGAAGACACCAACTTTAAAAAAAAGATTTAAACAAAAAAAAGGAAACAGAAAATGTTTATGATCAAAAAAGGCTTAGTAATTTTCTCAGACATCTGGGCACTGCAATTTCTAGCAAACATTACTTAAACAGGCGTAAATAATGCAGTTATTTGGCACTATTTTCAGCCGCAGATGAATAAATATTTAGAGTGCAAGTGAGACCAGCAGCACGGTCTGTATGGGAAACAAACTATAGTTCCCATATTCACTGTAATAAAACAACATGTGTTTTTATGGAGGTCTATGGCACATAGGAATAAGCTATATCAGGCTTTGGCCTATGAAAAAAATATAGATTATTTCCAGCCATATCCCTTAAAGTAATGAAACGCATACTGTATTTTTACTAAACGAGTATATGATCCTGTTTGTATAAATGTGATTGGTGCTTTTTGTCCTGTGGAATAATCAAGAGCTGCAGCTGTTGCGCTGTCGCTACTCGCCGAGTGTCGTAGGCTGAGAGGGAGATGAGAAAATGATAATGTGCGTCATGAGCACGAGTGTCATTTCAGGTATTGAATGGCAGAAAGGTTGAGCACCACTCTCATATCAACCACCCTGGAACATTACAGGGAGGGCAGTTCATGTTCAATCCATAGTTTTTCAAATTCCAAAAAGGTCAATGAAAACCTGATTATTTGTAAGGTTCCAAAATGGAGAGAACAAAGATTAAAATATGCAAATATAAAAATGGTTTTGGGGGAACCAGTCACTCTAACAAAGCAGAAAATAATAAATGCCCAAATTGGTTGGTAGTTGTGCCATTTTTTGTCTTGATTTAAACTGTCAACGAGGAGATGTTATTTCACAGCTGACTGCAGTGTGTCCATGATGTGGGATGTAAAATGAAAATACAATAAGTTTCCCCCTTTGAAATAGTCATAGGTTTCTTACAGCGAACCACACGTTTTAAATGTATTTTAAAACTTTAAATTTACATTTGTAAAGAAAGCAAGTAAATGAGAATACGCTACGTTTCACAGAATAATCCCAACTCAATGTCCTCTTACTGGCTTTTCTGAGCTTTCAACTGTTTGAAAAAGTCTTTCGCCAGCGGGTTGGACTTTGCTCTTTTTTTTTTGGTCACGGAGATGGATCCGCTTACATGCATCAAATTTGCTCCAGTTTTAAGTCGACGTGGATAAGAAGTCATAAAGTGCGGCGGATGAAATCAAAACAGCCGCAGAACGAACACTCGTGACAACTGAGCAAACTCCATCCGCTGATGAAGACCATGCGAGATGGTTGAACGCCTCCGTAAAAGGCCTCGAGGACCTTGAGCCGGGACTGTCCCGTCAAACTATGTCCAAGGTCAATAAAGAACTTTGAAGCTTTAGAATAGGCTCCACCATGGTAATCTCAAAGATGGTCACAAGATGGCAGCAATGATGCTTTCTGACGTTGAAACAAAATGATTGACAATAAATAAAAAATGATCTGGATCACGTCCCTACTGCATTCATATTCTTTCTATACCTCCCTGCTGCACATTGTTGTTCATTTGAAGTTGATAGACGCCTGGTGTTGGGACTAGTTTGTGACTACTTGCAAAGTGTGCTTTGGCTCTCTGCATCGACTAAACAGCGTGTTTATTTGTCTTTATTGTTTTGCAAGTGGAAACTACAATGAAATGAAATGTTTTGGCTGTATCGGTATACTTTGTGTTCCTTCCTGTATTTTGTCACGTTTTTTTAAAAACCGAGATGAACGTATTTCCGCCAAAAGAGTCACTTTCCATCCTCTGTAAGAACAACAAAGTAGTAGTACCCTTTATGCTGCTATATATAAAAAAAAGAAATAAAAAATGACAAACCCTTTAGATAATCTTTCCATCCACAGTTAATGCTGAAAATACCGAGCGTCCGCTCCGTCGTGGTGTTCATAACTTGGATCTTAGTTGACACAGTATACTACACATTTAGGGCTTTTTGCAGTATCGTAGATCATCACCATGCTTCAACAACCGAAAGCACTGCATGTGTGATGTATGACGCTTACTTGTTGTCACTATAAGATCGACTTGACTTCAAAAGGCATTGTGGGGGTCACTTTTTTAAAAGTCTTGGCATTGCTGTTTGTGTTGTTTCTTATCTTTTCATCCTTTTGAACTGAGCTTTTTCTGTCTGTTTGCTGTCTTTACAGTATTTTGTCAGTTTATTTGTTATAACAGCTATGAAGTGTCAGATGAGAATTAAAATCTGCCGCAACAATCGAGTGTCGTCTTTCTTCTCGCGCCCGTCACCAACGAGCCAACACATTTGCTCTGACTGTCTGCTTCAGTAAAAGCAGCAGAAGTCCTACATTCAACATTTTACTTGAAGTACAAAAGCTATAGGATCAAAATGTACTTAAAGTAAATGCAGAATTGCCCATTTTAGAATTGTTGAATCGTAATTATTGATACATTAATATGTACATCACTTGGCAGGTAGCTTGGGAATTTCACCAAGGGATCAATAAAGTTTTACCTTAAGCAATAATTACCTCATAATGTATTTGTTTATTATATTTGATTTGTTCATTTGAACGTTCAAAGTAACTAAAGGTATCAAATACATGTAGTGTAGAGGAAAAAGTACAATATTTGCCTCTGAAATGTAGTGGAGTAGAAGTATAAAGTAGCATACATTTTAAATACTCAACTACAGTACAAGTACCTCAAGATTGTACTTGGTTTCAAGTGGTGGAAAGTAACTTTGCATGTTTGCTGTGTCCCCTTTCAAACATCAATAGGCAGCTTGGGGAAAAAGCAGCTTTAATATGTACATAAATTCAATGGATTTTTAGAAAAAGAACATTATGGCTTTTGTTCTGAGGAGTAACACAAAGGTCAAACTAATTTCTCTTATAGATGAAAAGAAAAAAAAATGTAAATCGGGATTATTCACAATATCGGACTGTTGGCTGCTGCAGGTTTAATACTTGCAGAAATTATAACTTTGTAGAAGATTACAACGCTATTATACAAAACAAACACACATACATGTGTATATATATATATATATCCCTGTAAATTAGTATTATTTTAGGCTTTTTGTAGCAGCTTTATATCCCACACCAGCAGTGGTGGAATGTAACTAAGTACATTTACTCAGGTACTGTTAAGTACAAGTTTGAGGTAATTGTACTTTACTGGAGTATTTTCATCTCACACCACTGTATGTATATGTCCACTACAATTCAGAGGGAATTATTGTTCTTTTTATTCCACTACAATTATTTGACTTTAGTTACAAGTTACTTTACTATGGTTTTATTTTTTACATGTTTTAGACATACATACTAGGATTTTTTTTTATGCCATACTTTAGTATATTTTTTTATGAAAGTTTTAATTGCATACTATACTGTGACATGTTTATATATATTTTTTATGGCACACTATAATATGACTTTTAATTACTTTTTTTATGGCATACTATAGTATGACGTTTTTTTATTAAGGTTTTTATGGCATAATATTCTATGACTTTGCTATGATATTTTTCTATGAAGTTCTTTATGATGTAAAAAGTATGATATTAGTAAAGGATCTGAATACTTTCTCCACCACTGCACATTAGGAACCAGTCAATAAAAACTTCCCACACACACACACACACACGCACACACGCGCACACTTCAAACTATTACATAGTCACAAATACTGTATATGTATCTGCACTTGTGTACATGTCAAACTCGATGGCAGCATGGTGCACAATTCATCTAGTATCTGTAACTAAACACATCATCTACACACTAGTATTGATTTTATTATCATTTATGAGACTAAAGTGAGAATTCTGAGTGACAATAAAAATATAATCTGTTTCACTGTTTAACTTTTACTTTTTTATACATTACCTTTTCCCTTTCTCGCCCAGAAAACACAATGTATGTATAGATTCTATAACACAACTTCATAATGAACTGTTTTAGCTTTACTAACACATTTTATTTTAAATATATATATATATATATATATATATATATATATATATATATATATATATATATATATATCGGAAATAGAACTTTGAGCTAGATATTTCTCAAGGCAATGTATCATATTTCAATGATTAATCACCAATGTAAAGTGTACTCATAACAATTCTGCCTAAACTTACAGACAAAAAAAGTTAATGAAGCGAAATAAGTTGACTTCACTCAGACTTTATATCTTCAATATGAAGCAAAATCCAAACTGTAGCCACAAAATGGTTTATGACCAAACTAGTTATGTAAACACAAAGCTTAGCAACGGGCAAAGACGGAAAACACAAAAACAACATTTGATGCTGTGACATAACATGATGCACACAGTCCACAGGACGCTATGTTTCTGACACACCTCTTAAACACCACTTTCATGTATTTAACCAGGTGTTTCACTGTCGGCTCATTCCTGTGACTCTGATCTTTCACTGCTTATTACCCATCATTAGTGGTCGTCTGGCTCACGTCCTGGCACAGAAGGACTGGACGACACACACGGACTCTGACTAACTCTCTTTGGTGAGGGAGTGGGTTTTTATCTCCAATCAGCTTCATTGTAACAGAAATGATTCAAAGAGGGCATCACATCTCACAGGATATACTGTAGGTTCAATATATATGAACTTCTATAACCTTCATTAGGCGCCGTTACACAATAAAATGCGTACAATTCAAAAAATGTGATTTTCTGATACAGTGAAGAGCCAACAAATATATATATATACAGGCCGTTACTGTCTCTGTCACTACATATGAAATGTGCATTAGCAAATAAGACATCCTAAAAATCCCTTTTCTCATGCTCACCAAACTGCTGCCACACTGTGTCACAATGCATTGGAAAAAAAGACAGATTTGTGAATTGACAGTAGAGATGTGACAGGAAATGAGGGGCAACAGAGGTGGAGAATTGTTTGACACTGAGTCTCCCGGCCGGATTCAAACCACAGCCATTCAGCAGTTCATGGTCAGCAGTTTGAACTATGGGTTGCCAGGTTCCCCCACGAAAGATACTTTTTAAATACATTACTGCAGGTTTCTGTAGTGACACACCCTGACCTTTAGATGGCAGTGCACTAACATCTTTTGCAAGACTAGTACATGTAAGCCTGCTTAAAAAGGGACATAAGGGGAAAAAAAAGAAGAAAAAAAAAAGATGTTTGTTAGGTTAATTATCAATAACTAGAGATTATCTTGCGATTGGATCACACCAGTCACAACGGAAAATCAGCTGTTCAATTTAACAACTCTAGTAGTCAATAAAAATAAAAAATGTTTTCCCATTCTTCCCTAGCCTATTGTGACTTTATAAGAAATCTAATATGTCTGACGGATGATGAAATAAAAAGTACGGAGTGATAAAGTAATAATTATCAATTGGATTCCTCTTATTCTTCCCATTATCACATCTTTATCAGCCTCTTTGTGTGAAGTGTGAACAGTTTCTGGTTCATGCAACAGGATAATAAAAAGACACGATTACCTCACGGTTCAGGACACTGATGTGGTTTTATTACATATTTAACAGTTTAGGAATGATACTGACCACATTAACTGGAAGACATTACATGATCACAGTGTTTCCTGTTTCTTTTAAAGCACAAACATGAAAGCATGTACACAGTACTTTGTGATAACTATAGATTTAGAATTTGAAATAAAAAAAATGGAAATCGCTCAAGGGCCTGTTTCATGAAAGCGATTTGCACTGACGTAACGTTTCACAAATGACTGTAGCTTGCAAATTGCAAATAAATGTGCAGGGCTTTTGCATGCTCATGCATGGAACAATGCAAGAATGTTGTTTGATTTTTACTGGTGAAACGTGTCAAAATGAATAGGAGGGGAAGTCATCTCATGTTACTAATTGCAGCTTACATCGTTGCAAATTTGGTGTGCAACAGGACCCACATGAACAACTGGCCAAGCACAACCTGTCTGAAGTTTTCCAACCCAGAGTATCATTTTGGATGTTGACAAAGCAAAGCAGAAGATACTTTTCTCATTGTTTAGGGTTAATCTCCAGCAGGGATCTGTAGCAATTGGCAGTGTGAGTGTTGGAATGACATCTGTGATAAAAAATTGAAAACATAGCACAAGTCATAATATCACACAAAGTAGTTTCAAGGACAATTATGTTTTGTCTTTTCTCGGGAGTGGATTTCCTTTTTCTTTGGCCTGAAGACAAAAAAACGTGAGGATAACTTAACACGTCGTACTATGACAACACACCATATGTCTGCGGATGTATAGTTAGACTGCTGCTGCATGTGCTGACAGCTGGGAGGAAGTGGACACATGCAGGAGAAGCAGCTGCAGGTCGGAGGTCACACTTGGGTTGCAATTGTTCCGAATCACAAAGCGACCCGCTGAACGTTAAATTAGACCCACGTGTCACCGTCTCACGAACTGCTGAGCCGCTTCAAATCAAGTTGTGTATGTGATACATATATGTATGCAAATAATACATTTCATTTGTAGTTAATAATTAGTTAATAGCTAGCTACATAGTTAGTGAGATAATGAAGCTGCTTTAAAAATGATGAATGGGTTTCATAGGTCCGTCGGCATCTGAAAGCTCTTTGTTTATATTAATAAAACAACCACAGCCAAGAAAGAAGTTACGCTGCTGTGGAAATGACACTGAGCAAACAGAGTTATAAATCTGCGATATGAACACAGCAGAGAACTCTATAAATATTCTAAGTGCTGATATGACAATAAAGGATAATCGAATGAAACACAGTGCAGGTCGTTAAAGTGTCTTCCTCTCAGTCAGAAATGAAGTTACTCTAAGAGGATTTATTCATTTTCCCTCTTTCATTGCTTTTGGAATCTGTCTGTCTGTCTGTCTCTATGTCTCTCTGTCTCTCTGTCTCTGTGTCTCTGTGTCTCTGTCTCTCTCTGTCTCTCTCTCTCTGTTTCTATGTCTCTCCGTCTATGTCTCTCTCTCTCTGCCTCTGTCTATGTCTCTCTGTCTCTCTGTGCCTCTGTCTCTCTGTGCCTCTGTCTCCGTGTCTCTGGGATGCATCACCAATGGCTGATATTAAAACTTCCAGATGACAGAATCAGGTCAGAGGGCACAAATTTGACTGGCCTATCAATAGCGTCAATTTCAAAATTGTTCGATGCAAATGCCAATACCATTTTCTATTAATTTTTCCAAGCAGTGTAGGCCTGATGGACTATCAAGTAGTTTCCCCTAAATGACCTTCCTCCACTTTCCTTTCAGCCACAGAACCTCGAGCAGTTTCCTTGACATCTTCAGATTGGAGGAGATGAAGTGAATGTGTAATACCTTTCAGGAATGTCAAATCTATAATGTAAGGGGAGGGGGTGATAAACAACTTTCAGACTGGGTTCCTTATGCAACTTCCTTCCCCTGCTAATAAAGCCTTTGCATCAGGGTCACGCGACAAAAGCCTGCAGCTCAGGTGTTTCCTCACTGACGCAGTGAAGGTGGCCAGGAAGCTGTTTCATGACACATATGGTTGCTTTTAGACACATCCTCCTTAAACTTCCTCTTTCAGTCCAGTGAGCTGCAACAATGGCTGCAGAGTCTATTCTACTAGTCTGTCAGTGTTATGGAATAGAGAGGTTTACTTTTTTTATTATGCTCTTTTAGTAGCCCCAAACTATCTGATCCTTTGGCCTTGATGCAAATATTTCCAGATGTTTTAGTCTCTCTCTTCATATCTCTGTGAAATCATTACAAGATGCAGCGGACAAATGGAGAACTCCTCGTCCATAATAAAGGACGGGTTCTTTAGTCTGTCCTGAGAGGCTCACTCATTGGAGGAAATTGGATGGGCAACGTAAGCGCTTCTATTGAATGGGAAAATAGCAGAGGGAGAAAAAAAAAAAAAAAACGGGCTGAGCAACACACTCACACTCACACACACACACACACACAGCAGGCTGACAGTAGCAGCGGCTACTGAGAGACACACACACGGACCGAGACTCTTGATGAAGCCACAAGAAGGACCTCGTGATCATTTTTTGGAGTAAAGGCATTTTCGTCATCAGGAGTTGTTTTTTTTTTTTTTGTATTTACAGGATTCGCGTCATTGCGAGCCGTGCGCGCATTCCTCAGCAGGATTTGCGCATCTCCAAATGCAAATGGTCTTCTGCTTTCCGCGAGAGCGTTGTTTTAATGTTGCTGCCCAGCAGAGAGCTCTATTAGTCATGCTCGAGCGGCGACTGGCGAAGCTTTTCATCTGAAATTCTTGTTTTTAAAAAAAAAAAAAAAAGAAGAAAAACAGAAAAAGAAAATGGAACAACAGCTCTCCAAACCAGAATGCAAAAACATGGATTCGTGTCTGAGGCGACTGAAGCAAGAACTGGTATGTTGTGTTGTACACTGTACTTCTATGATTGCAATCAGCTCTAAATAAGGTTATTCTACTTTTTAATGTGCATATTAAACATGTGGCATTTTTAATGAGCGTCGGTACACTTATGTTCGCGCCAGCAACAACAACAACAACAAAAGGAAAGAAATCAAAATCACATCAGATTTGGCGCTTTCTTCTTATAGTATATGTCGCACATGGTGTCCTGACAGATCTCTCACATTCCAGTTGTTTAGCTTCAGTTGGGGGGTGCATGTGCATTTTTTTTTTAAATCGTATTAATCTGTGTAGGCTTAAAGCTTTTAGCACACCAGAGGCATCTCCTGCTCTCTGTCCAGCATCTGGGACAGATGTTTTAAGCTTAATGAGCTCAAGGAGGACTGTTCTTATGAAGGTTCCTAAAAGATATAGTTGTAAGATTCGTGTTGCAATAGGCTCGAGCTCAATCGATTATTCGTTCAATAGAATTTTTTTCCAGTAACTATTTTTGATGGATCGTTTGATTTACTTATAAAGCAGATATTTCAAGAGTTTGCTGGTTCTGGCTCCTTAAATATGAGGATGTTGCTGCATTTCATCTGTTTAATCTCATTGTAAACTGAATATCTTTGGGTTTCTGGACTGTTGATCGAACGCAATGAAGACATTTTTAAAACCTCACCTTGAGCTCTGCAGAACAGACATTTTACACCAAACAAACAAGGTATCAATTTAGAAAATAATCAATAAAATGAACCAAAATAAATGAATCATCAGTTGCAGCTTTACAACAGACAGCTGTAAGGTCTCATTTTGAGTCACTGTGAGTTTCATCACATTATTATGCCCTAAATTAATATGTTCACATCTCCTCTAATAAACAACTGTGCTTAATGGTGGCGAGTGTAGAGTGTTATATCTCTTACCCCCGTCCTATAAATGTAAAAACTAAATCTGTAAACTGCACCCATCTACCCAAATCATTTGGCAGTGACACAATGTGGACTCATTTTCAAAGGAGCCTTAACTGGCACAGATTTCCTTTGGAATCATCTTCAAAGCAGACGCAGACTCTTTAAAAAAAGAAAATGTATCCAGCCACTGGCCCACAGAAAATCCTCGCATGGCTGCGTGTTTTGCGACATGATCTGCTCTGTGACTTCTGTGAATTTGCTTCTCCAAATTAGCCACACGTCTGTGAAGTGGCACTTGAGGTTTTAGGGGAGTTAGACGTTGATGCCAGGAGGACATGTTGCGTTAGAGCTGCCATATCGCAGTTTGGTAACAAAACAGAAAAAGTGTCGAGCCATGCCGGGGATCAAACAGCAGAACAGAGAGCAGATGCCGGTTAAGAAGCCAAGGCAGTCTCCCCCTGCAAAGGACCATGTGGGATGCAATCTGTTGTTCAGAAAAATGAGGGGTGTCCATGCCAAGGTTGTCACTTTTCTTTCTACTGTGACGGATTTTCATCTAGTGCTCACTGGAGAGCGGTAAACCCGCTCCATCTGCAACACAGAGATCACAAACATCCAACAATCGAATTACACCTGCTGCCGGCCGAGTCGGGTCGTCCTTCAATATCACTTCAAAGGCTGATTTTGAAAAGGACCGTTCCAGTTGCTTTTGCATGTTTTCGTCCATTTACTACAAATCACATTCACCATTAAACCCAGATATCCATTTTGCAAACCATGCAGCTGTGTTAAAGACATTTTTCAGTTTCAGGAAGCAATTTGTTTCCTTTTTTTTTTTATTGATGGATATATCAGTTAGCGGACTGTTGAAATTAGCTCGAGTTGTGTAATCCATCTCCCTCAAAATCAAGTCTGAGTTCATTTAGTCAAAGATAAATCACCATGATAATGCAGTTTAGTTGCAGATTGATTTGACTGCACTACATTACCCATGCTACTTTAACTTTGACGATAATTAATGTGGACTTGACGTTCAGGGTAATAACTGCACAATTTAGGCCAGTTTAAATGAGCCTGATGTTCAGACTGAATTTCAAATTCATTTCACTTCATTATTCCGTGTGACGTTGTGTTTATGGTAGCTGTTTTCTCACTGGAAGGGGTCATTATTATTTCAAAGTTCTTTAAATCGCCACATAAAAGACCTGGACAGCTGCGTCGATCTCATCCCCGCTAGTCATCTTTTCATGGCCATTTTTCTGTCTCTGTATTTCCTGCTGTTCGCAAGATGATGTCCTCATTCTTAAACCCATCTTCAAAGCCGGGAGCCATTAATGAGCACAATACCAAACCTCTTTGAAACACTTGAAAATCAAAGATGTGGGCAGCGATTCAAAGGTCTGGAACCAGGCTGAGTTTCAAGAGTTTGCTAATTGATTTCTCTACCGTGTGGAAATAGTTGGACACTAATGGCTGCCAGGAACAGGTGGGAAAATACGTTCAAAGACATACAATTGTACAGCGTGAATTTGAAAACGGTTACCAACTTTGTAAAAAAACACTAGTATGGTCCTTTAAATGTTCACCTCGTAGTTTAATTTGCAGTGTCTGGAGCGTTATAGAAATGTGAGCATGACATTCAAAGCCTGCGTAAAAGTCACGTAAATTACAACCGTGAACTCAGTGCTCCACAGCAGACAGCCTGAAAGCTAATGCACCATCAGCTCTGTGAGAAGAAGAGTGTCATACGAAAGTGTGAACACCGTGTCAGGGGTCGGGGGGGGGTCGGTCTCTGTGGGGTAGTGTTAGGTCACGCTGGAACATTTGACCCTTCACCCGACAAGGTCTGGGGCTATTTCTTCTAACTGCTGACCACATCCAACACGACAGTGATGCTAAAACTCAAACGATGACCGATTAGTTTTAAAATAGACAGGAACGCATCAACCTTTTTTAAAAATCTCTCGACCAGCTGAAAACAGAGTTCGTCAACAGGCTGTTAGCTCCCATTTGTTCCTATAAAAAGCACCGCAAGGCTCCATAGAAATCCTGAAGATATAATGGTAACAATGAAATATTTTTAAGCTCCTGCATGTATGACTCATTATTCACATAACAGACAAAGAGTCATGAAAAAAACGCCATAAGCCCCTTCCTGCCTGCTCAGAGACGAACTTACGAATGCTGACATGCCTTTGAGTCATCTTGTCTAAATGCAGGGTTCGCACCTGCATTTCAGACACTAAAGCATAAGTCAAACCTTTTGATGTCATCGCTGTCGAAGCTGATTTCATATGCATCATACTCCTTTATCCCTTTCACACCTGGGGGCACATTTCCAAACATGACTGGTGTTGAATTCCAAGCTGACAAAGAGCATGAGGTCATGAAATCTGAGAAAAATTGAGTTTCGTGTAGTCTGGAAAACTCGTGTGCCTCAAATCTGCTCCTTCTTTGTTACCTTTAGGGTGTGGGATCAGAAAAGTGCACACAGCACAAAGAAGTGTAGTGGCAGAACTTTAAGCTTGTTTGTTTGGAGACTCCCTCATGGCTTCCATTCTCCAACCTGCCCTTCCTTCCCCTCGACTAAAATTGGCCATGCTCTTGGTGGCAGCTGTGGTGTTTTGCTTGGGGTGTTTTTTTTTTTGATTGGGCTCGAGAGGGATTTTTTTTTTTTTTTTTTTTTTTTTTTTTACAAAGACTGTTTACATTATGAGACCGCGCGCACAAAAACCTGCTTCGTCACGGTTCACAGAACGTTTAGATTTACTGTTTCAAGAGAGAATTGAGTGGTTAATGTGACCCCGCTGGTCTGTTATCGAATAGTGTCTCTTCTCTCCTCTGTTTGCTTTCATTTGAAGAAAAATATGTGGATTATTTCTCATGGGTGTTGCTCTGACTGAGGTCTAGGTCAATAGTGGGCTCTCTCATGTCTTGTCTAAATTAGACTTTGTCTGACATTATTGCTTCGTCTGTGGCAAAAATAAATTGGATTTTTGGAATTGTTCTGCTACTGAATTGGAAGATGTGTTGTAGAATGTATTAAAGCAGCAATAATTGATTTGTTGGCAAGTTGGGGGCAGCAAAAAAAGCTGTAAACAGAACATTGACAAATTATCACCGTATTAAGTTGTTGTGGTAAATATGTTATCATACAGCGAACCCAGAACAACATTAACATTTATTGCTAATTGTATTGTGTTTCAGGTCTAGCTAGTCATTAACTTTGTCCGTCTGCTGTTTGGTGCTGGGCAGCTAGTGTACAGTGGGTTTATCTTCTTTTTTTTTCTCTAAATGCAGCTGCCTGACTGGAAAACAAATCCACGAGGTCAGTGAGAGTGAATCCAAAACGATAAAGTTGCAGGCCGTAAAACCAAAACAATGAGCTGAAAGATGCTAAAACGCTCTACAGAGCTAAAGGAAACTGCAGATTTGCGTGATAATTCTCTGTGGGTTCATCAATACATTACACATATTCATTTGATCAATTATTAGTATACAAATATTAATGAGTGCAGCTTTAAAGTGGCCCATTGACTCATCTCATTTATAACACAGCACCTGCATTCAGTATAAACTTCAAATTCCCAAATGCTCTGTATTCCACATCTACATAAGCATATTATTATGTGCATTATAGAGCATATAATGCATTAATGGAGGCACATCCACTCCAGATAAATCACTTAACTCAATGAGCTTTTAAATGCTGCACAAAATTCAAGCCACTCATCATGAAAGCTTTTGATGTTAGACTAAGAGGGGGAAGGATCTGGAGTCTCTGCAAAATTAACGCGTCACACTTGATGTCAACACTGTGGGCTGGAGAAGTGGCGAGGCACTTTCACTGCCTACATACAGAGTTGCTGACGTCAACTGCTGCGCTATCAAAGACGCGACTAATGATCACTGCTTCCGCTGAAGATTTTTAGCCAGGGAGACAACAGACTGTGTCCCAGATTTTTCTCCAAATATCATCTGCCAAAGCTGATGATATGGATCCCGATCATCCTACGTCTCCCAAAGCAGCATCGTTTTTTTGATGGTGTAAATGAGCCATAGCAGGAAACAAGCTATTAAACCACTTCCTGTGACTGAAAAGACCATCAGGGAGTCTTTGCTGGGCAGCAGGTCGGAGAAGCAGTGATACATGTGTTTTAAATAGAATCCGTTTTTATTGGGGCACCAAATTCTCCATTTTCACTTACCATTTGCTGATAGTTTGGCTTTTATTTGCCAAGGGTTTGGAATATCTATTTCTGGGATTTATACTACTATCCCTTCACACCAGGAGGTGAATGCAATTTAAAACATTTATGAGCATCATCTCTTTCCAGAAACAGTGTCCCCATTACTCTGTTCAACCCACAGAACTCGCTCTCAGGAGTTTTCACAGGAACTATTTTTTCTGGTAGAAAGTAGTTCCAATGAAAAGTGTTCACAGTGAGGTCTCTAGCTTATATAACAAGTCCTCCGAAATAAACAACAACATAAATCATTTATTACAAGTTAGGCAGGGCGGCCTCCCAAAAATTCTTATGTTACAAAAATGCCTGCTGATAATGAATCAACACGCTCAACCTCGGCATGTTTAGAAGGGTGCTGAGAGCACAGCATAAAAAATGCTTAAGATGAGGAAAAGATCATAGTTTTGGTTAAAAGAACTAGTTGGCTGACGTAACTAAAAAAGAAAACATCTTCACATATAGAACGATCATGTTCACAGTTAAAAGAAGCAATCGTTGACTCTTGGTATTAAACATGATGGGAGTAGCAGCCTCCGTGTCCAAGTCGGACATTTTGTTGTCATGTAGCCACCAAAGGGGCTTTGTATGCTTAACATAGACATTGCGTTTAGGAATTTGCACAGACGACAGGTGCCGTCATTTTCTTGGGAGGTCTCCCAAGGTCTCCGGTTATCCAGAGCAACCAGGACACTTTTTCTGAAGAGTTGTTACTGGGTGTGTTTTTGTTTTGGTGCTGTGGGCATCAACAAATAAATTCCTCATTTACCTCAATTCTACTGGGGTGGAGGCAGAAATCTGAGAGATAAATATCTCAAAATCTAAACAAATAAAACCAAAAATATCTGCCAGGCTATTTACTACTGTTGGTAGGTGAGCAAATGTTTTTTTTCTAATTTACGTGAACCAGCCCTTTAAGGAGTAGCAGATCAACACAGTGAATATGTCCAAATGTGGGTAAAAGATGTGAACGTCTACGCTTAACGACGCTTTGTGTCCCGCACTCTTTAGATGAACATTATTCACACTTCTTCCTCTCATGAACATGACCCAGAGGACATCAGGACCAAACACAGTCACCATGTAGCCTTTTTTTTTTTGTCAAAGGAGACATTCATTGCCGTGTGCACAGTAATTTATTTCTTTCAGTGAATGCTCCACAGCTTTTATTGCCCTCTTGATCACGACCTCGGGGCTGTCCGCAGCAGTCAGTGGCGGGTGCAGCAGCTCAGTCACAGAGACCCTCTCTGTGTCCCCCGGACAGAGACCCCATTTCTGTCCTTGACCCACACAGCCCACCATTCATTTTTAATTAGGGGTGGAGGGAGGGTGGAGGGAGGGTGGAGTAAACTAGCTGCTGCTGCTGCTGCTCCTGGCCAGCTCCTTCTAAACAGGAAGACCTTTTGGGTCTGATGACCTTGGCCTCACTGTTTCCTCCCCCTCCAGCCAATAACAAATAAAACAACAACAACGGTGAATAGCCTGTATTTTATAGCCGGAATAGAGCGCTGGCTTGTTTTTGAGTTCTGGTTGGTGTTTTTATTTCTCAACCAACAATCTAGTTAATGTATATATCAGCGAACACAACCTTCACACACACACACACACACACAGACACGCCTCATTAAAAAGACTCTGATTTCATTCGAGCGACTCATGTTTGGACATGTTTGGATGTGTGAGCTCAGTGTGTCTGCGCAGTGAATTTATTTTTTAACTGGAGGTTATATCAAGGCTGCGACGAAGAGACGAGAGCTCGATCTCAACAGACGGCATTGATTTATTCATACGTTGAGGTATTTAATTTACTCGCGTGCATATTGAATGCTTTCTGAGTGCATCTTCACAGTCGATGGACCTCGACTGTGAGAATGTAAAAATAAAGAATCACCAATCAATTATTTTTTAAATTAAAATGCCCAGAACTTTTTAATAAGCCTCTATTCAACATTAATTCAAGACTGCCGGCCATTGTTCTTAAACTTTGAAGCATTCAGCCTTTAATTGCCAATTATGTGTGGTTGGCTGGCATCACTGCAGCCAAAGAAGAAGTGGTGGGGGATGAAGGGGGAGAATCTGGACAGCGCCTGTTTGGCTCGCTTTCATTCATTCAGCTGATTTTCACTCGGCCTGCTGTTTTAAAATGATCTTTTTATAGAAATACACGCTTGATGGATTAAATGGCTGAAAGAGTTTTGATGCTCGAGTTAAAAAAGAAGATTTGACTAAACTTAACAAGACTGGGTTAATGATGCTGGTCTTTCCGGACCGACATTACCCCGCAGCCCCAATTTCATCAAAGTTCTCTTTATAAATAAGATCAGACAGACTTTTTTTTTCTCATCTTCATTTCTTTTCTAGGGAAGACCTTAAGGGACTTGTGTATGTCTTGTCAGGTCTGTGTCCTCTGTCTTTCTCCTAATGAGGCCCTGAGCTGGTTCACAGATTTGTAAAAGTGACACATCTCAGGATGAACAACATCTTTGTTTAAAACTACAAAACGCCACGGGACGTTATTTTAAAGTCACTTCTAGCATCCCGAGCAGACGGCAGAATGAAGGCTGAAAAGACTGACATATTTGGGACACAAAGTTCAGTCTTAAAATGGCAGCGCAGTGCCTGGAGTTAGTTGGCATGGTAAAGGTGAAATAATAAGGGTTTAGTTTACTACTGTTCTTCTGTTTGTTCCGCAGGGCACAATATGAATTATTAATGTAGCCTTAGAATAGAACTGCAAGTAAACAACTCAGTGTGTTTTAAATAACCAGGGGGAACGCCTGCGTTTTGGGAATAATGGAAAAGTTGCATGTGAGTGTTAAATTAGGGGGTTTTTGGTTAGAGTGTGCAAACAGGTGCGGCCCTTTTAGACTGCATGAGAACTGTGTGCTTATCAGATAATATTTCAAAAACAGATTTAATACATTTAAGTGGTCCAGATTTCACCGGCAGCTCAGAGTGCAGTAATCCCTCAGCTGATCCCTGCATAAACTTTACCGAAGCCACATGTCTGCCTCTGAAGATGTAACGACAATACATAACTCCGCACGTCATCTTTGTTGACCTTTGATGTGGAGGAAAGTAAACCAAAAGGATGTACTCTCTCCCAGCCTCTCCCAGGGCACAGCCAATTACAGCTAATGAAGTCAGCCATATGTGGAAGACAAAAAGACAAGAGACAACCTGATTGTGCTAATTACACGTACCTTCGCTGCCTAATATCGTGAGCCATCGGGAAGCTCCGAGGCTTTTGTTCCCGGCATGGGCATTGATAGGCTTATTATCTCATCTTAGAGGCTGTTCACGCCCCCGTGCACCTACTCAGCCATATGTTATTGATGATCAGAGGGTTTTAACCCTGAGGATAATGTTAATGGTGCAGGGTATCTGAAAAGTGTCGAGATACAGACTATGTGAACGGACCTTGAGTATATAGTGCTGAATCAATTAGCAGAAATAAAAACAACAACAATTCTGATGATAACATTAGGTGATTTTTCAAGTACATGCCAAAGATTCTCTGGTACCAGCTTCTAACTTTTTAATAAGTCCTGCTTTTTCTCTACTGGTTTTAGACAAATATTAAATAATTAATTAAACGATTCATAAAATAAATCATTAGTAGTATATAAGAAAGTTTCACTGTTCCACTGTTGTTTGGTCAAAATGTAAAATATCATCAATGTATTTAAGCTCAAGACTAAAGATCTGAGAGGCTAAATGCTAGCATGCATATTCTCAGCAGGTATAATGTACCATGTTCACCATCTTAGTTCAGCATGCTAACATTTACTAATCAGCATTAAAAGTGATTACCTTTTTTTTTTTTTTTTTTCTTCAAGGGGACAAATTTCTCTTCCAAATTTCCTAGCAATCCATCCCTTCGCCGATGAGACATTTCAGCAAAAACAACAAATGTCATATGCTAAAAATAAAAAAAAAGTCAGGTGATCACCAAAGTCAGTGAGCTGCATCCTCAGCGGACCGTGATGATGAATGTCTTTGCGACATTTCATTGCAATCGATACAAAGGTTGTTTAGATATTTCAGTCTGGACCAAAGTAGTGGACCAAAAAACTGACATTACTAAACCTAGAGCCTAATAAAAGTAATTAGGGCAAACGAGCATAAAAAGGTACATATGTATTGTATTGGAGATTTGGGATATTTGCCTGTTTTCTCATGGTTACAATTACATTTTTTAATCTATATGTATGGATTTTTGTTATTACATATGTCCGTTTTCCCAGAAAACCCACATTCTGCAACAGTCCCCGCTCTCACGGTGCTTATAGGTTGCTTTGTGTATGATGCTGTACCGTCAGTTGCCCTACGCAGTTACTTTTCCCACCCTGGGGTCAAAACAATCACTGCTCCCTCAAGATTAAGTATCACAGCCTGGTGATGTTACACCCCCCCTCCCCACATCTATAACCCCCCTCATGTGTTCTTATGGTGTCATCCATAATTAAATCCATCAACAGTTTTCTCTTCGACATCTAAACATATGGCGAGGGCTCCCTCCCCGTCACACAACCCTCCTCCCCGCTTTCCATCCCTACTCATCCGGCTGACTCTCACCATCCCGCTCACTCGTCGTCTCCCCTCTCGCTCTTCTCATTGTCAGTCTGTTTCCGCCTGAGTGACCCCACCCCCCCCCCACCGTTTGGGGATTACAGTCTAGACGGGCAGCGCTGATTGGCTGTCACGCCCAGCGGTGTCCCCCGATTGGAGAGATATATAGGGGCAGTCAGACTGATCCGTTTGAAAGGTGAGAGACAGTGAGAGACTGGTAGAGGTGCAGACTAACAACAGAGAGACAGACAGGATATCTATACCTCCTGCTTTGTGACAGTTTATAGAAGGTATGGGTTTTTTGTTTTGATTTCTAAAGATTTCTAATATTTTGTTTTATAGTCGTGCAAGTTCTTGTTTTTCATTTTCAGATATTCCATTTTAAAGTGCTGCCCCATAACGTAGTTGATGTTATCATAGAGGCCTGTTTTTATCTGCAATAAACGGACATTTATGTTTCGTTGACTGTTTTCTATGTTGTTGCGGTTTAACCGACAGATGCTGACAGGCAGGTTGGTTCGTGGAGAAAAGAAGCGTTGATCAGTGTCGTCTTCTGTAGGCGTGTTTTGGAAGTTTTGAATCAACCCCACAGACTACCAGCACGTTTTTTCAAAATTCCTTGCATGCTTTCTCTCATCTTCACACAAACGTTTTTCTTTTTTTGCTCCCGGCAGGTTTACTCTTCAAACGGTTGCTACATTTGCCAATGTGAGCCTTTTCTTAGAGGAATTATAAACCTGTTGTTATATCAAGAGAACAATTGTAAAGGTCTGGGTCAAATGATTCAAGCCTACAAGTTAGACACAGGTCGGGATGTTGCCTCTGGGCTTTCTGTCTACATTCAGCAGAAGACTGTTAGTGCAGATCACATGACACAGGCTCTTAAACAGATGAAAGCAGAAAGAGAGAGGAGGAGAAGGATAAAAGCAGAGTGTATGATTACTGCTGCGAAGAGGGAAGCACGAGTGAAGACAAAGAGCTCGGAGGACGGAGCAAATATGGATTAAAGTACTGTAAATTGATGGAAAAACAAAGAGTAAAAGACTGAGAAAAAATGGAAAGCTAGTCTGTTTTACAGCTGTCATGGTTTGGATCCTGACTCGTACGCAGGCCATATGGGACCCTGGCCTCCAAAACTAGGTCACATGACCCATAATTAAACAAGATGCACAGCCTGAAACACACAAGAGAAGAGTCACAGAGACAAAAAGCAGGACTGTTACTGTGATGTTTTTGCATGCATTTAATGTCTTTGATACTGCCATTTGAGAGTGTGTAATTGGGTTTGTGCTGGTGCTGAGATAAATGACGAACAAGAGGGGGGACAGTGATTAAATCTTTGATGGATAACATGGATCGTGCATGAGGTTGAGGAGTCAAATGATAAATTAAATTGATGACCTCTACAAGGCCTTTAGCTGTTAAACCGAACTGGACATTTTAGATTTTGTCTCTCATCATTTATCTCTTTCTCTCTGTCTCTCTGCAGCTGTGTATGAAAGAAGCCGGAGATGGCCTCCACGCTCAGATGAATTCAATGATGGGAGCCCTCCAGGAACTCAAGCTCCTTCAGGTTCAGACAGCGCTAGAAAACCTCGACATTTCAGGTCGGCCCATTAACCGAGGACTCCAACATCCAGCTTTCCCTGAAACGTCAGCTACACCGGCTTCAACCTCAGCCAAGGATCGTGTGTCCTGCTTTAGCCAAACCATGCCCGAGGAGCCCAGCCCGAGTCCAATGCCAAGTCCACGTCCATCGCTGGAGAGCAGAAACACCTACAGCCGAGATGACAGGAGCCTGTCTCGAAACAGAAGCAGCCTGGGAACCTCGTCTTCTTCGGCATCCAGCCTCGACAGTGAGATCGAGGGAAGTGAAAGAAGTGCACGAAACGTGAGAAGTGAGAATGACCTCGAGTCTATACCGAAGAGGTGGTCAGGATATTCAGCCCCACAGGTGGATTTCTACGGACCAATGGTGGGAAACCCTCCACCGGGGCCCTACCCTCAGCCTCAGGCTCCCCGTCGTGCTCAGCCGGTGGACCTTCCTGGGATCCTGTACAGCCTCTCCAGAGAAGGCCCTTCATTGGACAGTGACTACTCCCAGGACAGCACAGATGATGCCAGCGACTGGACTTCTTCGCTCATGAGCCGCAGCCGCAACCGTCAGCCCTTAGTGCTGGGCGACAACGTCTTCGCCGACCTCGTGGGCAACTGGCTGGACCTGCCCGAGGTGGAGAGGGAAGAGGTGGAAGAAGATGAGAGAAGGAAGATGAGGGAGGAGAGCATAGCGGACGGAGGGGCGGACAGGCCGGACACCCCAGCTCACCCTCTCCGCCTCAGCCGCTCGCAGGAGATCTGCAGAAAGTTCTCGTTAACCACAAACATTTTCAAGAAGTTCCTGCGCAGCGTCCGGCCCGACAGGGACAAGCTGCTCAAGGAGAGGCCCGGCTGGATGGCTCCTGAGCTGACAGAGGGAGACCTCTTCAAAAGGCCAAAGAAAGTTGCTCCTAAAAGTTCAAAAGGCAGCTTCTACCTGCCCTTCTGGGCAAATGGACAGGAGAGCAAAGGCAGGCCGTGTCCTCATCTAGCTGAAGCAGAGAGGAACCACCAACACCACTTCCCTCAGATCCACCAGCAGCCATTTGCTGGGATTTATTTAGACAGGAGACAGCCTGGTCTGGAGAAAATGCAGCCCTTGTTTGACTACAACACAGCTGTGTGGGTCTGACTGTGAGTCTCGGGCCCACAGACTGTCAGTGATGCCAAACTGAGTGAGTGACAGGTGCTGGGGGGGTTTTTCGCTGTGCTGGAGGGGGAATGAATGAGTGACTGAACGAGAGGCTTTGTCACAGTTATCTTCCAAAAATGAACCGATGAACTTCACACCCACAACGAGATTATCAGGGCAACATTTTGTCTGACAATCCAAAAAACCTAAACCTCGTTTTGCTGTGTGTGTGTCTGAGTTTGTGAGTGTGTGCTGAAGAGTGCGAGACAGCTTTAGAGAGACATTTTCTGCAAGTTTTGTATTATTCAAATTTCTTGTTATGTGTGAGTGCATGTATGACTGGGGTCTCTGGATGTCTTAAAAGACGGTACATTGAAATGGGCATCTTTCTCAGAATGTCACCATCATTACAGATCTTCATATAAGAATCCACAAACTTTTTCACCGCTCTGCTACAGGACTCTCATATCTCACATCTTTGCATCTATAAGTAGAAAACACCAACTGCTAGATTGCATGGTTACCGTTTTTATAAGTGATGCTTCAAAACAGCTGTTACTGAACGCACTGCCACTAAACACAGTCATGAGCTCACTTTTGTTTCCCACAGGCCTCGAGATGCCTTGGAAACTCAGGTTTAACTGAACCCGTCTGTCTCATTCACCTTGCTCAGGGAATGAATGGTACACAGGAATAAACTATGAGACACTGCCGCATTTAAGTGCGTTTCAAAGACAGTTTAGAGAAGTCTCGCCTCATCTCATCTTGCCTAGAAAGACGTAACAGCAGTACAGTGCATGACTAATTCAAAGATTGCACATTAAACTTTGAGATTCGTCCCTCATCATCAGCAATGCTATGCTGGCGGTCATGTTAATGTTGAGTCAACTGTCGGAAGGAGGCGGGGATAAAGATGGCACAGCCAACCACGAGTACCGACTGACTGACATCTGGTACCCGGTCGTTATGTAAAACGTGTTCGCCACAGCCTCGAAGAAGATGCAAAACGGGCTCCAAAATCCAAAAGCTTTAAGAATGAACTGAATTATGGCGATAATGACACACACACACAAAGTTATTACGGTTACATTTCAAATTTTGCATCGTGACTTGCTGTCATGTGGCTCAATGCTAGTGGCAACACACACACACACACACACACACACACACACACACACACACACACAATGTACAGAACATTGTACATATTTGTCATGAACCACACAGCAGCAATAAAAAACATTTAATGTAATATCCCATCGCATGGTTTTCATTATTCTGCACAGATAAAAATGTCCCAGTAACATGACAATAAACAACCACAAATGTATTTAAACCACAAACTGTTGAGTTAATCTTGCACTATCTATTCTCTTGTATCATAATAAACTGCTTCAGTGTTTTTGATTTCAAGCAGCATCATAACAGTTAAAAAAAAAAAAAAAACGACAGCTTCCTTCACAAAATTCACAGAAACGTCAGGATTCCCTCAGGACTATACATGACACTGCCCACTCTGACTCACAATACTTTGTATTATAGAGGACCACTGTTATGCAAGGACAATCTGATACTCTTACTTCTTATAATTATGAAAAAAAACAGTTAATTTCACTCAGTTTTAAATGGGATCCCAGACCAATCAACTTTGCCAGCAGGGATTAGGCCTGAGGTCTTTTGAGTGTCTTGGCCAATCGATCCATATGGTGTCGTCTCAGTATTCAGGTCAATACACGCATACTGTACATTCAGAGGGTCCAACACACAGATGGTTTCTGCTGAGAAGGCCTCACAGTGTGAGGTGTCATATCATACAGTATATGTATGTAAATGTTACATTTGGTTTTCTTCTATTTACAGTTGTCTAAGTGTCATTTTCAGCACTGTTGTTGATATTTTTCATCAGGGTTCTGCGAACCTTCGGTCGTGATTATGTGTCATGTGCACTGTAAAACTGTCACTGACTCTTTGTAAATTAAATCTGTTTTCAGAAAGAAATGCTACTCTCTGTGTCTTGAGTTTGGTTTTGTGTCAAATAGTGAATCTGTTATCGATTTTCTAGACATAGCACCATATGGAAAACTTGTACTCGCATGTATTTCAGTCACATTCTTGACAATGGAAATTGTTGACAAAACCATCTCACTTGTGTGAATATTTTTGTTCAGCTTTTTAATGGTATCAAACGATTTTCTTGTGAAGATGACGTTTGCCAACACATTACTACCTTTAGAACAGCGTCCCATTAACGCTTATATATTCATAACCTAGCATACAAAATAATGTAAAAAAACGACTAAAAAGTAGAAAACAACAACCAGAAAATCAAATATCAGAAGTCAGCGAGCAGCTTTTGCTTTCAGTCGTAGCTCTCAGAGTGATTTGTTTCTGCTCTGCTCTGCATCCTCACTACAGTAAAGTGCTGCTGCATGACTAAAAGGTTCATTGAGGGCAAAGCCAGCAAGTCACTCACTGCCTGTGCATCAACTGTGCACTAAATTGATTCTAAATCTGTACAACATCTCCATCAGGGTCTTCAATAAATAAACAAAAGCATCATGAACTCTGCAGCCCTGCAGTTCATCACAGGCACTTCTCAATCCCTGAGATGCTTTTTATGAGATACACATCAAACCACATCAATCAGTTCATCTTTCTGTCCTCGAGCACTTCATCCAAGAAAAGCAAATAATACCTACTGCAGAGGTCGTGAGCTATTATCAAGCATATCTGCTCTACAGTGTGGAATAACATGATATTCTGTGGCTCTTTTAGAGCTGAAACCATTCGACTATAGATTGATTTATTGATTAAAAGGAACTCAACAACTATTTTTTATAAGAACTTAATCGTCATTTTTTTCTAGTAGAAATGCCAGGTTACAGGTTCCAGGTTGTGCATTGGTTACAGCTCCCAGATTGTTGGTATATTCTGCTTTTATGTATATTATTCCATTGTAAACTGAATTTCTCTGGGTTTTTAACGTTATCGAAGACGTCATCTTGGATTTTTTTATGAAATGTTTTAGACTAAATGAAAAATAAAATCAGAAAATAATCTGCACGTGGGCTTTTCTTTTTTGTGTGAAGTAATTTGAGACATACTCAGTCAAAGAGATACATAAATGAATAAACTTGAAATAAGGAGGCCGAAAACAAAGATGCTTTTAAAACAAAGCCTTCCCTGTTGCAGTTTCTAAAAACTGGTGTTACGGAAACATCGATTAATTGAGCGACAGTTAATTGACTAAACAAATCTACAGAATCCAATGAGGGAAGCAATTACAGGATGTTTTCACTATTTTCTGTATTTTCAAAGAGTACATAGTTCATCAATTACTTCAAATGTTAATCAGCATATTAATCAGCATTGAACATGAAAGTAAATTGCAGGCAAAATTTAAGAAAGAAAAAGCAATAACTTCCCTCTTATGTTAATGTTTCATATTCTTCAACCTACATAAAGTAAAGTTTAACATTTCCCCCACAGTTGTTTACCATGTATCTGCCAAATGTGTGCAGATCAATATTCTCTCTCTTTACTACCAGGAACACATTATAACCTTATATAACACTCAACAGGTCAGTGAGCATTCAAGATTACAAAAAGAGAGTCTGGGTTTATTTAGAGATGAACTAAGAATAATCTGTGTGTGTGTGTGTGTGTGTGTGTGTGTGTGTGTGTGTGTGTGTGT
>CALSBV010010288.1:5238815-5302498 GCA_943590825.1 Bovichtus diacanthus
TTTTTTTTTGTTTTTTTGCCTAAACAAGTTTATTTCCACAACTCAAGGTTTTCAAAGTCAGTTATTTCAAACATTTGCTCATAAACTGATGTGTCTGACATTTGAAACGGTCTCTCCAAACCCAACTAACCAGTCCCTCCATGCTGACTCCACACATTTTCCTCCACGTCGGTCTCAATGCCAGAAGAGATTTATTAAAAGAGAAGAATGTATACTGTGGGAGAGAGAGATGCCTGTAGTTGACTCCTCAAGTGAATGTATTTCCAGGCTGAGAGCAGGGAGCTGCAAGGTCTCTCTGGGTGCATCAACAACAACAATCTGCTCCATGGGAACATTAGGTTGTAGGGTTGGAGTTGACTTTCCACGAGAAATTTAGATACAGATATATCATTTTGTTGGTGTTGCTTACCAATGCAGTACTGAGGGGAATTGAATTTTGGTCTTTCTGTGCTACAGTATAGTCAATAAAAACAAAGAGCTGTGAAAACATAAGTACAAAAGATAGAAATAGTATGAACATTTAAAATATTACACAATGTATTCTGTTCTCGGCTAATGGATTACTAAGAAGATTCCCCGCCATCAATTGAGTTTGTTCCTGTAACAGATTTCATGAACGGATTTGTGCAAAAAATGTCCAAGTTTCAGGACGTATGCGTGCAGAACAGAGTTCTAAGGACGTAAGATTCAGGCTGGAGACGCACCTGAAGGTAGCAGTTTGGCACGTAGTTATGAAAACAGCAAATTAAGCTCTCACACAAAACCATTGACTTAAAGATCTCTCTTTTGCTTCGCTTAATACAACATATAATTGTGAATACAACTAGTGTGTGACAGGACCATGCAGGTCTGTCTGTTCAACTCCTGTAAAGCAGATAAACAATATTACCCTCTGGTTTGCAATGCGACAGTACAAAACCTCCTATAACAACTTAACATCAGCCCATAACTCTCACAATACTCAACATGCGTATTCATATATTACACCACTGTGAAAAATGAACAGAGTGAAAGCATCATAACTCACTGTGCAATAAACATAAAATCCTGAAGCAAACTGCACGTGCCATATACCATCAACAGAGGGGCATAATTTAGCAGCCAAGAGAAACCAACACATCAGCTTTAGCAGCCTCATACTGCAGCTGTGGGATCATCAATCAAGTCTACGCAACAACAGCTGATTCTTACCTTTGAGGTGTGAGAGAGAAGGGAATAGTAGTGCAGAGCAGGCAGGACAGGAAGTGATATTATTCAAAACGTCAGCATGTTAGCTACATTAGCAACAGGTGTTTTCAGGTGTGGTACAGCAGAGCAAAAACAAACGGGGCACTGTCACTTTAAATGCCCTGCTTTCAGATCCAAGGTGCGTTAGATTCACGGTGCGGCAGGTAGAGGGTGTCGTGTGTGGGTGGAGCGGGACAGTTCGGATTGTCTGCCAGTTTAGGTGTCAACAGTAGTGGAGGAATTATTGAATTGAAGTAAGTAAAAGTAGCAATAAAAAATAGTATAAATAAATACTCCATTACAAGTGAAAGTACAACATCAGCAACGAAATGTTCTCAAAGTATCAAAGTGCTCAGAGTTATATTATTGGATCATTATTATTGATGTATTCATATGTAAGCGGAACTTTAATATTGTAGTTTAAACTACTCTTACATACTTTTGGCAGTTTATTCTGTAATAATGGATCATATTTTGTAAACTGATCACCTGTTCGGTTTGTAAAATCTTAATTTGAAAAGTAACTGCTATCACTCTTCAATACATGAAGTGAAAAGTGCAATATTTGTCTTTGTGAAGTAGAAGTAGAAAGTATCATTACATTTAAATACTCAAGTCAATTTTAAGTTACTAATGCAGATTAGTTGAACATAATTTGTATCCAACAGAGTAGAAAAACATAATATCTTTGTGCTTGTTTTGCTTTCTTCTCCCATCTTCTCCTTCATGTGGCCTCAATGGAAGGACTCACTAATCATGACCCCAATTCAGTTTGCTATCGCCACCGCAGCCTATTCCCCGGGATTGTGTGGCCCACAAAATATCCCAAAGTCTTCCTCATCTTTGCCTACTGGAGCGTTGGTTCTGCATCGCTGACTCTCCTCGGAGCAGAGAGGAGAAGAGGACGGAGGGAGTGAGAAGAGGGATGGATGGACACCTGGGAGAGCTCAGGTCTCTTAGTGAACACAGCGCTACACATAAATACATACATACTGTACAAGCAAAGACTTCCAGGGTGGTAAAGCTGAATACAAATGTTGTGTTTTAGAAAGACAGAGCCGGATCAATATTTGTTCAATAATTATTCGCCTAAAATGCTATTTCTTACCATATTTGTGACTCGGCATTTATCCTAACCTTTTGAACCTTATTATTCATAGAGGTGGAAGATTGAACCCGAGTTTGAAAGTTTCAACTCTAAACAAGGCTAAATAATGAATGAATGGGTGGCCCAATTTTAAAAGCACCGTGAGACGAAATATTCCTTTTTTTAAATGTACCTTTCCTTGATCTTAATCCCTGCAGCTGACCCATCTAGAATACGCCCAACACAGGCACACAAACCCTCCCACCATTTACTTTCATCCCTAATCTTTTACTTTCTCCTCCTCCCACACCCCTCTTTCATCATTCTCTTTCCCTTTATCTCCACCCCCTTCAATTTCCTCCTGCAGATACTTCTCCTTTCTGTTTCTCTTTTCAGCCTTTCCTTCACTATCTCCTCAGTTCTTCCTCTCAGTGACAGACCGTTGTGCATGGGAACACAGTCGCCTCGAGTCAAAACAACACACACAAAATGTCTCGGCTGCAGTTTGATGAACACTGATAGTCACAGCTGAAATGTCACGGGCAGAGCCTGCTGCTAACTCTCAGCACATCTATTCTTCCACGCTCCGCGCTGAATGGAAAATAAAATTGAGTTTTCGAGTCTCAACCCTGCTGCACAGCGAAGTGCGAGCATTGCAGTGTCAAGTTCTGAGTCTATTACATCCAAGTGTTTTCATGCAAATGCTGATGTACCAAAATAGAACAGATTAGTGGAAACTGCAAAGTTTGATAAAAAACATTTTTATAAAGTATTTTATATTCCCAAGAAGTATTCTCACATGCTTAATGCCAAAGCAGACGCCTTTGTCTGCTAATGGTGATGAATTCACATTAGTGGAATTAAAATAGAAAGTTCTTCATGTTGTCGGTCAGGGGAGCGGCTATAAATAAGCCCATAAATATGCTAATAATGGGAAAAAAACATCTACGCTTGTACTTTCTCATGCTGATTTGATTACAATTTTGGCCTTGAGGCTTTGTACGGTGCCATTATACCGTGCAAGTCGAGGCTCTGAATCCAACTAAAACCTGTGTTTTTATGTCACCTTAAAAACATTATGGAGAACAAGGTAGAAGAACGAGAACATGATAATGAAAATGATTTGGGGCTGGGCTTATTTGTGTAAAATAAAATCAGATCAAATTTTATCTCAAATGTTAAATACGTTTCTTGCGTCTGGACGTCCAAATCAACCTAAAAACAGACATTTTGGAAATAGCTACGGTGAAGCTGATGCAGGTCTGAGGGAGAGCTGCAGGGGAGAGGAGGAAATGTGGCCATAAGAAATGTGGAGAAGTCTCAGTTAGGAGAGGGGGGGAGGTCAGAGATAGAGAGCTAACAAATAAATACAGGTAAGTATATTGAGTCAAGTACAACCATGCATGTTTGTAGAAACTGGTAGGACACCCACATTACTAGGCCTTAGACATTCTGTCTAAAACCAATTAGCAAATAATGAAATATTTAAAAGAATATTAATTGGCTTCCATGCACCCATAGCACTCCAACCCAGCGTGAGTGTGTGAGTGTTAAAGAATAGCTTAATTGCAATGTATGTCCTCATAGCACTCAGAGGAAATAGACACTCTTACAGTCACTGTGTGCAGACGTTCTGGGTATGATAGACGTATTGCTTGCACAACCCTTGTGTTGCATCAGTTCAGAAGGTGAGAAACAGTTTGCAATAAATGTTGTGAACTTTAAACTCTTACTTAAAATTACAGCCGTTTCATTTTGTGGCTCACTGGCTCTATTTACCGTCTCTCCCAGCCTACTGTAGTTTTTAGCAATGAGTGTAAGCAGTAGCAACGATGAAAAAGGGAGGGGGAGGACAGGGAGGGAAGCTTCTCTGCCCTTTATTTTAGTCTGAAGGAGGGAGAGGAGGAAGAGGAGGGTGATGGGATGAGATGAGACACCCAGCACTGCCCCTGAGGAGGAACAGCAGTACTGGGGAAGCCTGATGAGAAGTGGAGGGCAGAGTGGTGTGTGTGTGTGTGTGTGTGTGTGTGCGTGTGTGTGTGTGTGTGTGCGTGTGTGTGTGTGTGTGTGTGTGTGTGTGTGTGTGTGTGTGTGCGTGTGTGTAAAACCTCACCCTATTCTAAATTGCGTGCACACTAATGAAATGAACGACACTAAATAAAGCATTTAAAATCTGAAGTGTGCACACATGAATGTCCACATACCTATGCATGTGTGCACAATGTAGGAAATCTGTATGCATGCGTGCATTCGTTCGTGCGGGGTAATGAATGACCCTGAGTTTACCTCAACGTCTCTCAGCTCTGTGATTAACTACCCCAGATATATCCCAAATTAAAGATGTGGGGTTTCAACTTTAACCCCCGTGGAGCAGCTCGGCACAGGACGGCCCTGCCCAGACTCGGTGCAGCTGCTGCGGCCTGGCGATTAGAGGGCACTTTGACTTGATCCAAAACAAAACCAGTGTGGTGAGACTGAGACTAAAGGAAGAGAAGGATGCAGCTGGTGAAGACCCCCAAAATACCCACGTACAGTCATAAAACGGAAGGCTACTCTTGCAAAACCATATTTTCTAGTCACGCCACGGCATGTAACAGCGAATGCAATTAATATTTTCAACAACATACATTTAAATGATTTTCACTTCCTATGTTTGCAAACCTTACGAAAGGAAATCTGCTGAATGGCAAAACCAAATAAATCGGATTTAGGTTTTGATCCGGATGTGAGATTCCTGCCATTCGATGATTTTAAGGGTCATTCTGCATTCATGTCCTTATGGTAAAGTCTAATATCTTGGATTTTCTTGGATTGGAATTTCTGGGCCATTCTGACTCAAAGTCAAATCCACATAATAAATGATAAAATACAGATTCTGCACCTTTTCAAGTTAAACAATTGCTCAGTGTCTGTGGAGGTTAGTATTGTTATAATGCCTTCTTGTATTTCAGTAGCAACTGTATTTTGTCAAACTGCCAAGAGGCACTGCATTGTACTTTATGCTGTTTTGAGCAGAGCTGCGGTTCATTAACACATGGTCAAAATGCTGTTTCGCAGACTTCCTCTCAAAAACTTTTTCTGGAGTGAAATGCTGGACTTAGTAAACACTGTTCTGCCTGAGACGAGCATTAAACAGTCAAACAATGTAGTCTTGCAGAGTCAAAACAGCTTATAGTGTGAGCTGCAATAATTAGGTTCTGATCCGGATTTGAGGGTTTGGGAGGTATAAAAGATGGAAAAGTCTAATATTCTGGACGTCCAAGTTGGCTGGTAAAGTCAACTGTATTTATGAGGTTCTCTGTCAGAAAGTCAATCCCAGTTAACAGCTAATAAAACACATAAACTGTTACAGAAGCTGCTTCTCTGATGATTGTACATGGTAATTCAGAAGACTAGCATATCCATATATTTATATTCGAGCAAGTTTGACGATGATTTTGAATGAATACTTGCTCTGTGGCAACAGACAGCTCATGTGTGTCCACTCACAGGAATACTTCCTGTCAAAATAAATAACTAGCAGTTTACTGGTTGTTAAAAGCTTCAGCTAAATGCTTAAAGTATGAAAGCATCTTATGAGAAGTATATTTTTGATTTGTGTGCATGGTTAGATTAAGGCTTTATAAATCAACCCACTATCATCCAACAGTATGTGGTTACCAACTCATAGTATGAGTTTTCAGCACTTCAGGTACAAGTGACTGAAGTGTTCCCATATTGCAAATTGTTTAAATCATATTAAATGTATTATAGTCTAAAATCGCAATGTCGTATAATTCAGCTGTGCAAACTATGAAGCATTGCTCTCCTCAGACCCTTCAGTCAGATCAGGGGAACTCAAAAAGCTAAAAAATAAAAAAAAGCTTGAGGAAATGTTAAAGGTGTAGCAACATACAACTCTGAAACTTTAAATGTCTGATGGACTGAATTACCCAGAAATCATGTAGCATGACATCAGTAAAGAATATTTGGAGTTTTGCTAACTAGCTTCAACACATCAGTGCCTATGAACAGAGATGATGCTAATTATAATGCTAATAACCATCCGAAACACTGGAGTATCACTTTGTTTTCTATGTCCATGGTATATGTGTTTGTGGTGGTGATGGGCAGCTTAAGGGAAGACGCCTACATTTACGTCATGTAAGTGTCCACCATGTCTCTTCTTCAGCGTCTTCCATCCCTGCTCTTCGTCCTGAAAGTTCAGCACAGCAGCGGCCATTAAACATTTAACGGCTGACTTTTATGGTTTCTCAGAGCAACAAAATCCTTTTCCCTCAGCACATGAATATGCAAGGAGACTCTGGCAGTGCAAGAGCAGTATGAAGGCAGACCGGGGCACGGTTACGCTGCTGGCTGAAAGTCGCTGTTGTGTAGCCTTACATCACATCATCTCCTGGTGCAGAAAAGCACACTACTGGAACACTAACCCATTAGGCTACAATCTCTGCTGGCTTTTTATGTGTGTCACAGCTTCTTTTTCTGTGTCATCGCAGCTGAAATGCAGGCTGTGGTCCCCAGGTGGGTGAATCTCTCACTTGGATCCAGAAATGTTCATATTTCTGCATTTCTGCATTAGGAATCTGACACTCTGCAACAGTGACAGGAATTTCCCGACAATTCTTGAGTAGCAATGACCCACTGAACACTACACGTCCTTTTCGTTCACGTCAATGCTGCGGCTCCAATACAGCTCTGAATGTTTTTGACAAGGTTTTGTGCAATGAAATCTGACAAGACATACTGTACTGCAGGATACTTTTAAACTTAATGTAGCCTTACTTTAACCTACATGTCTAAAACATTTAGATCTCTTTTAGTTAATTCACATTGCCCTGTATTGCAGGAGGCATGTAGTCAGACGAAGAGTCTGCAGCCACACTAGCAGCTCTGTGAGACAGCGTAACAGTATGTTCAGCTAAACGCTAACATAAGCGTTCAGAAACACTCAAAATGACAAAATATTCTGATGTGAGCAGGTTTAATGTTTATAGTGTTTACTATCTTAATGTAGTATGTTAGTAAGCTAACATTTGGTAATTAGCAACTTTGGCGACTACTACCAATGAAAAAAGTCGCTAAGAGGCTAAAATAGTCTCTTTACTGAGACGCGTTTAAAAGTATCCGTGCTGAAGTCTACATGTTGTGATGTTTATTGAAGAAAAGACTTATTATTAAAGTATTGGAGCCTAGTTCCCCCTCTTTTTCTCAAAGCCTGCAGTAAATCAGTAAAAAGGTGATAATTTCCGTAAGTGATAGTAACCAAATAGAACATGAGCAGCCTATACAAATAATTATATAATAATAAAAATATTAATAATAAGCATAATAATAATAATGAACACAGGCTAAACACACATTTTAGCTCCTTCAAGCACTGAGCCTGCTGGGACTGTCATTAGTTTTGCAGTATATATTGCACAAATGAGGTTCATTTGAGCCACAGATGCACAAAAACTGCAATGACACAGAAATCACATGAAACCACATGACAAATTAAGGTCAGTTACAAACCTTCGCCAATGGGAGCTGCGCCGCAACGTCATAGTGCTTTACTGCTGTGTGACTTGCTCAAAGGCTCAACAGTAGTATTCCCTATAGGAGACCATTACTCATTCATACTGTGCCCAGTTTTCATCAGTTGGTATATGCATCTCCGTCACAAGCCCACTTTTCTAACCTGTAGGCTTGTGTTGCCCTATTTGCACAAGAAAATGAGTCAGGACATTTGGGTTCTTGCTTGTAGCGGAATTTAATTGAATATGTGAAATGCAAAGGTCTGTGTGTGTGTGTGTGTGTGTGTGTGTGTGTGTGTGTGTTGCCACTAGCATTGAGCCACATGACAGCAAGTCACAATGCAAAGTTTGAAATGTAACTGTAATGACTTTGGAGAGCCATTCACTTTGCTTCCAGCGTGACCATCAGGCCTAACGTTTGTCCTTTGTCCAGTACTTTATAACAAAAATACCTGCAAATCAGCCTCAGCTGTACTTTGTGTTTAGTGCTAATTAGCTGGTGTTAGCATGCTAACACGCTAAAGTAAGATGTTGAACATCAGCATGTTAGCGTTGTCATTGGGAGAATGTTTGCATGCTGACGTAAGCATTTATCTCAAAGCACCGTGGTGCCTCACAGAGCCAGCAGCAGCGTGGACTCTTCTTATTCAGTAGTTAGAAGGCTATATCACTTTGGAACTGCTCGTTTCAGGGAGCAGATGTTGTGCCACACTGAGACTTTTAAGGAGCTAAAAATAGCAGCATCAGGCTACCAAGAAGCGCATGTATTATGAGGTGAAAACGCCTCACAGGCATTTTTGTTTCTCAGGAGCTGGAGGTAATCTTAGAGGGGTCAAACACTTTGATTTACAAGTTAAAATCCCTTGCAGGTGTCCTTTTTCTCGATAAATTCCTATTGGCAGGTTTTTGTCTGCATCCTTTTGTGAGCTAAAATAGAAAACATTCAAGCCTCACCTGGCCTGAGATGCTCCCAGCTGTGTGTGTGTGTGTGTGTGTGAGAGAGAGAGAGCGTACTGCATGTCCTCATAAATGTGCAAGTGCACGATACGTGTGTGTGCGTGTGTGTGTTCACTGCATGGCCATGTCTGTAAGCATGTGCATGTGTGTGTCGGCGGAGGCAGCCGGTCCCCAGGGGGCTCGTGGTGTTACAGACTGTCCTGCTGCTTTTATTACTCCTGCTCCTCAGGGCCAAATGAAAACACAGTTCAGCTTGTTTTCAGCAGACACAGCGTCACAGAGTCGCTGATGTCCGACTCCTGTGGTTCTCGCCGTCTCAAATCGTCCGTCTCTAGAGTCAAGTATTCATATTTACAATGTATGTTTTGGGATATCACACACACACAGTTTGTTTCAACACAGTGCCATTCCTTTGTCAACCTCCAGTGGTGGAAAGCACATTTACTCAATTCATTTAATTAAGTACATTTAATTTAATTGAGGTACTTTTCTAGTATTTTCATTTTAGGCCACTTGTACTTTACACTACATTTATTTGACAGCTATAGTTACTAGTTACTTAGATGAAAATGTTACATATGAAACATAAGTAGTAGTATGATAAATTCTTAAATATTGAACGACCCAACAGCCTAATTTAAACACTTAATAATCACAACGCAGACCTCCGCCAAGACCAAATGCCCTATCACGGAATGATAATAAAAGTGAAAAATAATTCATGTATCCGCCCCGTGATCCAGATCTGCTGCAAGGTTCACCAAGGTTCATGAAAATCAGGCCAGTAGTTTTTTCTGCAATCCTGCTGACAAACAGACAAATTGATAACATAAGTAAGTAAGCAATAAGTGTGAAGTACAGTCTGTTTGAAAGGGACCATTCTGCAAAATGTGTACTTCATCTTTAAGTGTGCTGATAATATTTATGTATTTGTACTTGGGTAAAATGTTAAATGCAGGTCTGGAATGGAGTAATGGAGTAATGGAGTATATTTTTACATTGTAATATTTTTGCTTCTATTCAAGGATCTACTGTCAACTTCATATCATCTAAAAAAAAAATACGACACCTGGGTGGTAAAAACAAAGCCGCCCCAATATTCGCTTTTGTTTGTTATCCTTCCTCGCGCCTCGCGGTTTGCTCTTAAATACCCGCTTCATCATTGATGAAGCTGTCTGATAGCGTTTGCCCACGATATTCGGATGCCATGGCAGAGGGGGGAGTTTTCAGTGCTCATCGTGTCTCCAGCCTCGCTGGAGGAGAGGAAGGCGATTGCAGCACAAGGTGCAGGGAGGACATGTGACAGAGTGTAAAAAAAAAAACCCTGTGGCTGCTCCCTTCCCCCATCCCCACACTCCTTCAGCTTCTCTGAATTAAATGGGGCCTGTCTTCTTCCTCACAGCTGTAGCCGAGCTGTAACACGGTAAAATAAATGACAGACGCAAGCATTGTTCCTCAGCCGGAGTGCTCCCCGTTGTGCAGACAACTCTTGCAAAAATGTTGTGTCATTTTGTCATTTGTGGTCCAAAAACAATGACTTATCAAGAGCATAACTATTAATAATAACGGCACGCTGACAGAGGTGATTGTTGCTGTTAACATTTCTTGTTTTGAAAAGCAGGCACACAGTTTGACTGCATACACTGAACCTATTTTGGTGCCTGTCTGTGAAATGATTTCTATTATGCTGCAAGGAAACCGCACTCACAAATACACAAATACAAACCCAAAATGCTTACATGCATACAAACACAGTAATGGACTCATACGTCAACTAAAACATTAATTAGACCCACAAAATAGTCCCAAACTCCACTTGCATGCAGATGCACAAGCACAGATTCACATTCATTAAACACACACGCTGAAATATTCCCTTTGGTGAAGTAAAAGCAGAGCAGCGGCTGTTTGGTGTTTATTTACAAAGCAGGAACTCGGGCCATAAACTCAAAAGCCCAGAGGCCCAGAATAAAATGACGAGGGGTCTGAGAACCTCTTTGTTTTTCGTCCAAACCTCTTTGTCTTTCATCCAAGCCTCTTTCAAGTGCAGTTGTATTCGTCTTTAACGAGGCAAATACCAAACGAAAGTGGTAATTCAGGCAACGACTGCATTTTTTATTTAATTAATTTTTTTAGGAGTAACTGGATGGTGTGTTGCTCTCTCAAGCGATGACTTTGTGGTTGGTGATGGTCCCGCCGGCGTTCCGCTGTGCTCTGATGATTTTACCAGATGACATAGTTTTAAACATCAGTGCATCTTCAGCAGAGACAGACGTGCGCACACTGAAAGGCGGAGAAGCATTCATATGCTTATGTGGGCCACTAAAGCCAGAAAAGAAAAAAAAAAAGAAAAAAGAGGAAAGAAATCAAGTTTCTTCTTTCACGCCCATTGAAGCCAATTTGCATTTGTGAACATGAAAAAAAAAGCCGCTCATGAAACCGGAGAACACAGACACTAATCAAGGATTTCCCCCAGCAGAGCCAGAGCTTCTTCATGCTTTAACATTCAAATGAGCTTACAACTGAACTGTCTGGACCAGAAAAATGTCCATTTCCATTAAAATCGCTCTCAGCATGTGCACTGTGCTCCCAAAGTCCCACAAACATTTAGTGGTTGTGGATGAGCAGCAGGGTTTCTCTCTTGATTTTACATTATTAATTGAGTCTTATTTTCAGCTTAAGGAGAAATGTTCGCGTGGTTGCACAGACTGAATTGCAATTTTTTTTTGTCATGAAGATCTGTTTTCAAAGTCGTAAAGTTCAACCCAGAACGAGATATAAGTTATGAAGGAGCTGTTTTGGATTTGATGCTTTGACTTTTCACGAGACTGACATTTGTGGTTTTGAAGGAAATATTTTGACTGCAATTTGATGGATTTCAAAACATTCATTTTCCTTAGAGGATCATTTATATATATTGTTCTATTTATATATATATATATATATATATATCTTCATTAAGCACCGCAATCAGATCAACATGTTCATTCGTCTTTGTTTTTATGACCAACTTCCTACAGAATTAATGACATTCCCATCAGCCTCAGCTAAACTAGCCTACTTTGATCTGAGCGCTAATTAGCAAATGTTAACATGCTAACACGCTACATAGATGATGAACATGGTAAACATTATTTTGCTATACTAAATATGTACGGATTTTATTAACAATGCTTGAAATAGAAGACTTCAAGCAAGAGAGTTCCACAGATACAGATATGTGTCCTTGAGGTCGAGAATGAACCTCCGTACTCACAAAACCTCCTGCCATGAGCATTGTTACAATAGGCGACTTAATCAGGATAAATCAAAAATGCCACGTGCAACCGCTTCTGTAAGTGTACAGGTGTGTGTATGTGTGTCCGCGCGCCTGCCCGAGTGAGTGAATGCATTAATTAAAGTACCTTCAGCCCGCGCGGAGCCCGTATCTCATCATTATGAAGATAAAGACGCGATAGGGGCAGACAGATTGACGGGAAGCCCTGGAGGCTCAAATCAGCCTGTATCGACCTTCAAGCCACCGAGGAGGAGCAGCAAGCTCACCTGAACACACACACACACACACATCCCCCTCATCAGTATGCATGACTGTGCACTGCAAGCATTTATGCTATTGTACAGATATGCACACACACACACACACTCCACGCAGCAGGGCGCTCCAGAGTTATTACACACTCAGAGGGGGCCTGATGTTGGCAGGTTGGCTCCAATGGAAGCAGATTTGCTGCACCTCGATGCAATATGTCCAAACATTCTGACAACATGCTGGGCTCTGATATCAAAGTTAGGCCTCAATTAGTAACTGAGAGCCACAGCAGGACAGCGGGACACAATAACAGCGTTATGCAATCCAGCGCAACAGGCCTGCAACAAGTCCTTCAGCTGTGAGGCTTCATGGTGAATATGTGTTGTTGGAGAGGATTCAATTCTTCTCTGTGGCGATCTCTGAGAGTGCTGTGTGGTCTTGTTGTATTGGAGAATATTAAAGTCCATATGTATTATTTTATTTTCCTGAATGAAAGCAGCATCACTGGTTCATTAGACAGTGAGAAACAGGTGGCCTTATGCAAACAAAAGACGCTATGTTTCTCATAGTTTGGTTCAAACTCATCTTAGATTTGCACATTACTGTAATGTGGCATGTTAGGTTTGGTGCCGGTAATTACTTTTCCAGGTGTTGAGATTTCCAGCTTTCCAAAAATAATTTCCAACACACACCTTAAACTTTATTTCCCCCGCTGTACACAGGAGCGAGTGTTTTATGTATCGTTCGCTGCTCAAAACACAATTCTACACTATGAGCGACGTGCCGGCATCACACATGATATTTTTCACATTAAAGTCATTGTGCAACATCACAGCCTCAGGCAGCTCCTGCATTAGCTAAGGATGGAAAGCTGTCTGTATTTTTTTTTTACCTAACTAGAAAGGTAACTACAACAAACAAACCAAATATAGCAAACAACCCAAACATGACAACAAATCAACAGGGTGCACAGGGACATACTGTACATCCAATATTTCTTTTTTTTGCAGGATAGCGTAAGAGCTTTGAAAATGTGACTTCCATAAAGATCACGATGCTTTTCACCCCACATTACATGTTTAGCTCCTACATGCTCATATATTGTGCATATATATGATCTTTGGGAGGCAATGACTTTGAACCTGTACAGTCAATCACACAAAAACAAACCAAATATCTTCATTTAGGTAACGTTTTAGACGCAGCAATTAAACTGCGTAGGGGCTTTGCACATGCAATATTGTGCATCCTTGTGATCTGACTCTGCAGGATCAAAATCATTCCCATCTCACGGCTCCTAACTGACTATCCAGCAGACTTTTATCCAGTCTTTGTTACACTGCAGGAAATTAGGGCCACTCAGGCCACTTGACGCAGACAGCAGCTGTGGATACTCAGTTCTTGAGAGTCCCTTTTGAAAGAAATACCAACCTGCACCATTTCAATACGCCCCAACACAGCCTTTGAGAGGCTGGGTGCTGCTTTCAATTAGTTATTGTTGTGAGGAAACGGCTGTTCATCTGGGTGATATTTAGCTGTGGGTCCTTCGGTGTGTATTCATACACCAATAAGCAGCTCAGTATTCAGTTCAGTCATTTCTGGTTGTGTAGTGGAGAACTACATAGGGACGAGGAGAAGATATCCGTGTGTGTGTGCGCGTGTGTGTGTGTGTGTGTGTGGTGATGAAGACTGAGCTGTGTGAAGAGAAGCCAGTTGGCCGAAACCTTCCTCTTCAGAGTCCGGTGACGGATTTCATATAAACGGATTTCCTCCGTCTGATCTTGACAAAAAAATCAACACTGGAAAATCCTCTTTGTTTTATTGTAGTACTGTCAGTTTAATTTGTTTTGAAATTCAGTTGTAATCCCCCGTGTCGCATCAATTTCGTTGTTGTGAAGAAGGCACACGTTTTCTCACTTTTCTCGTGTTTTCTGCGTCTCACGTGTTTTTCTATGTGTTTCTGTCCAAGTAAAATAATACAGGAATGGAACATTTTACATTTAGATTTGACAAACATAACATCATTTTACAGAAACAGTAGCGAATGCTAGTAGACGTTCTGTTCTGGTACAGTATTTATTTTTTTTACTTTTACTTTTAAAATGAAATGAGAAAAAGGCTTTTAACCGCTGTGTGGTAAATGTAACGTTATCTCGGATATCGAGTTTGGCTGCAGTTGCTACTGACGTTAGTTACCCTAATCTTTTATATAGTAGCATCCAGTAACACTTTCCACACAGCACTACCTTGAGCCTGTGCTATGTGTGAAGGAGGTTTTCTTTTTTACGTCACCTGCAACACCACAAAATAATGTAGATAAATGCTCCTTGGCCTTGGAAGTTGGAACGGTTTGTTTACAATTGTAGGTCGTAAAGCTGGTTAGCCACACATGCTAACATTTTCAAATTATTTTAAAGCAGACTTGATACACATTCCTCACATTTTTGCTCTTGTGTTCTGTGTTTTTGGAAACAGAAAACCATCCTTAAAACTAATTATAACGGTTTAGCAAACGGTCCGTTAGCCATTTTGATCACATTAACACGTTAAACTGGAATATGTGGTGGATCTTGACAGAAAAAGGCCAAAGAATAAAAAAAAAAAAAAATATTTAAATACATTAATGAGTGTTAGTAATTAAAGGGATGTACATTACACAACAGCTTCTCGATGTGGAACATTTTCAAGAAACGTTTTCTGGTGTTTTTGTTCTTATTTTACCGAGGTGAAGTGTAACAGTGCTACTAAATGGCGAAGCCCCAGGTAAGACCTGGATGTGTAAGCAATTATACCTGAAAATGATCTTCAGGGGGCTGATTTATCTGCACTGTGCACTGAGAGCAGATTACGAAACCCAATTCAGCGTGCAATAAAACCCCTATTACACAAGCAATGAATTTCATCAAGGAGTAGAGCAGAGAAAGAAAAAGGTCCAACCATCCATCCGTAGAGTCATGGAGTCTACCTTGTGTTGAGCTGCAGCTGAATACAGAGCAGCCCAGGGAAGCCTCCACAATCCCAGGCAAGATATTCATTACAGCCACAAACCTCCAAGTCAGCAGAACAGGAGAGCAGGATTCAATGAGTGAGCAGCCATCTCCACTGGCTCTGATTTCATGCTCCAAGCCGCATTTCCCTCGGTTGCGGAAAACCACCACCCCCAACCCCCACCCTTGTTTTTCCATTGTTCCAGACGTTTTTTTTCCTCGATGTCGGCCCGCAAACGTGACTGCATGCAGAAAGTGGCCATCACACTCAGGAGGGTGAAGCTCTCCTCCATGAGGTGCCAAGAGGAGAGGGATAGGATTTCATCCCCTGACAAGAGCTCTATTTGCCAGAGTGTTTGCCCTTAATGTGGTTTCACCCATGAGCAAAAATGCTCCTGTATCTGTGATGTAAAGCCGTGTAATAATACCAGGTCCCCTCTACTCCTTTGTTAGGGTTTTAAATCAATGGCAGTGTGCTCTGCAGCCCTGACTCCAATTCAAGGTGGATAATGGCGCAGAGGTTCAACACAAAGCCTATTGTCTTACAGTTTTCCTGCAGCATACATTTCATTACAGCATGTGTCGCTTAATTTTTTTAAATGCCTAAATGTCCATGGTTCAATGGTTGAGTTCTCCATAGAACGACCGTCTGACTAATATGAGGGAGGCATGTAAAGTTTGCACCGACAGGCAGACGCCATGTTCTGAGTCTCTGTCTGCAAACGGCCAGACGTCAGCAGCTGCCTCATGAAGAATGTGTTTCTGCCTTTGAGGATCACCTCAGGGTCAAAGCTCATTTACTGTAGTGTGCGGCGGGTTATGTTCTGCAAGACAAAATGCATATAAATGCATGGAAAGCAGGAAACAAAAAGGCTACAACAATGAGTGTAGCACCAAGAAATAGTCTAATAACATAACTGAGAAATGTTTTTGCCTGGATACGAGTAAATATGGCATCTGATAGTGACAAGAATAGATTTTTATTTGCAGTAAAAAGCAACGCCACCACTTACCCATTACACAATAAAGAATATATTGTATGAGATTACAGAAAATGCAAGACATTACTTAATAAATAGATGAATAGATTAGATCATAAAATTATGATCCATACAGAACAATAAAAAGAAAAAAAAGAAAGAAAAATAAATAAATAAAAATGCTACTCATTAAATCCCTGAATAAATGTGGTGACAGAGGTTATGCCGGTACATTAAGTCTCCTCACCACCATGAATAACTATGCAGGCCAATGACCTGCTACTATATCACAGAGGGGCGAGGACGACAGCAGCAGAGAGTCAGAGCCTTGGAGAGAATTGATATTGAAACATCACTAACACCACTGCAGCTATCGCCTCCACACACAAACACTCAGACATGCACACACACGCACACGCACACTCGTTGTGGTGAGTAATGTGGGAGCTTGTGACCAGGAGGGAGAATGAGGTAATGATGAAAAAAGCCCCGTGACAATAAGAGAGGAGAGCCCTCTTCTAATGAGCTATTGACATTTTCAGGGGATGAGTCAGAGGAGACATGCTTAGCAGCTGGAGTATCAGTCCCTCATGAATGATTAGCATGTATTAAAAAGATGCTCCAAAAACGCGCACGCAAATGCAGCAGAAGACAAACTGATTAGGTTTTACCTGACAGAGAAGTTGGCATGTCACAGGCAAAGTTAAGTGAAGATGACAAATTAAAAAGATCACAAAAGCAGAAGATCAGGTAGCACGAATTGGATGGATGAATCCATAACGAAATCATGCATCACGGAGAAGGAGCGGCTCGATCAGAGGGTGTGCAAGATATGATTTGAATCCCAAATGTTTTTTAAAACATGTAAGAAACATCAGAAATAACTGCACAGCGGTGAGAATTCCCATCAGGGCAATTTTTATGCCTCTACAGTACAAGCATGGTGATGTAGTGAATAATCATACAAAACACTGCCCATGCTCTATAATCAACATCAGGGATGTTGCTTTGTTATGTAGTGCTCTAATTTAATGAAGAAGAAGAAGAAGAAGAAGAAGAAGAAGAAGAAGAAGAAGGAGAAGAAGAAGAAAGAGGTTTGCAGTTTGTAGCGCGAGCTGCATTTTCCTTTGATTATTACCGCAATTTGTGTTGTTTGTGTGAAGTTAAGCCTGATTACAAACATTATTAATTAGTGTATGAATTGATTTGCCTTCTTTTTGAAGCCCTTGGAGAGTGTTTGCTGTATATTTACATGAGTCTGATTAATTGCAGCAAAACATGTGGTTTGTGCCATATGTTGAATCAGGTTGTTGGTCATATATGTTTTGGTGGTTCTGTGGTTGTTAGCCACGCTAGCGGTGTGACTCTGTGGCGATGTGTCTGTTGGTCTGTTGGTCTGTTGGTCTGATAGTCTGTAGGTCTGTTGGTCTGATGGTCTGATGGTCTGTTGGTCTGATGGTCTGTTTTTCTGTTGGTCTGATGGTCTGTAGGTCTGTTGGTCTGTTGGTCTGTTGGTCTGTATTTCTGTTGGTCTGATGGTCTGATGGTCTGTTGGTCTGATGGTCTGTAGGTCTGTTGGTCTGTTGGTCTGATGGTCTGATGGTCTGTTGGTCTGTATTTCTGTTGGTCTGATGGTCTGTATTTCTGTTGGTCTGTATTTCTGTTGGTCTGTATTTCTATTGGTCTGTTGGTCTGATGGTCTGTATTTCTGATGGTCTGATGGTCTGTAGGTCTGTTGGTCTGTTGGTCTGATGGTCTGATGGTCTGTTGGTCTGTATTTATGTTGGTCTGATGGTCTGTATTTCTGTTGGTCTGTATTTCTGTTGGTCTGTATTTCTGTTGGTCTGTATTTCTATTGGTCTGTTGGTCTGATGGTCTGTATTTCTGTTGGTCTGTTGGTCTGATGGTCTGTATTTCTGTTGGTCTGATGGTCTGTATTTCTGTTGGTCTGTATTTCTGTTGGTCTGTTGGTCTGTATTTCTGTTGGTCTGTATTTCTGTTGGTCTGATGGTCTGTTGGTCTGTTGGTCTGATGGTCTGTTGGTCTGATGGTCTGTTTTTCTGTTGGTCTGTTTTTCTGTTGATCTGATGGTCTGTGGGTCTGTTGGTCTGATGGTCTGTTGGTCTGATGGTCTGTTGGTCTGTGGGTCTGTTGGTCTGTTGGTCTGTTGGTCTGATGGTCTGTTGGTCTGTTTTTCTGTTGGTCTGATGGTCTGTTGGTCTGTTGATCTGTTGGTCTGATGGTCTGTTGGTCTGTTGGTCTGATGGTCTGTTGGTC
This sequence comes from Bovichtus diacanthus, assembly GCA_943590825.1. Taxonomy (NCBI): domain Eukaryota; kingdom Metazoa; phylum Chordata; class Actinopteri; order Perciformes; family Bovichtidae; genus Bovichtus; species Bovichtus diacanthus. The sequence goes on from CALSBV010010288.1 coordinate 5,257,376, forward strand.
TGTCCTCCACTGAAATATCCCAACAACTACTGGATGGATTCTCATGAAGTTTTGTTCATGGTCCCTAGATGATGAATCCTACTACCTTGGTGACCCTCTGACCTTTCCTCTAGCACCACCTTGACGCAAACATTGAGTGAAATCTGCGACAACCATTGGATGGGTTATCATATAATTTGATTTCAGTCAGTTTTTCCTCAGGATAAATTGTAATAACTTTTCATGTAGCCCCATCTTCAGGTAAAATTTGAATTTGTCCAACACTTTATGACGAAATACCTGCGAAACCAGAAAGCACTGCTGAACCTCAGTACAGCCTCAAAGAGACAGTAGCGTGTCTCTTTAAGGGTTGAGTGTGCAGTCGCAACCACAGACATTTGTGGTCAGTTTTTTTTATGTCTTGTGCTGTAATTTCATCTTTTGGTGCATCTAAATGCTTGTATTTGTGAGTAATCGCCCACATTTCTTAGAATAACCGTCTGAAAATACTGTCACACGGCCTTCATCAGTCCTGCAAGTCTTGCTCTATAATTACTCACTAAAAGTGCTAAAACAAAATGAAAAAACCATAACAGCTACTGAACTTGCAAATTAACAGATCCATCTCCATGGCAGCCGAGCATCAGCTGATGAAGCGCTGGAAAAAGCCGACACGTGGATCATGTGTCGGGATTGTTTGGTTAAACAACTATATTGGAGGTTAATGAACTCATGCTTGTCATAAAAACTTGCTTAAACCTGCTGCAGTTGTATAGGTGGAAAGAAGAAACAGTAATAAGGAAAAGTGAGAGCGTTATTAAGATAAAGTCAAAGGCTTTGTTCAAAACGCAGCAGGTGTAAAGATTATATTGTTTTATGTTACATTTCTGTTGGTGGAAAACAAGGTGTCGTCTTTTCTGACGGATTTTAGTCTTTAGGTGTGTTGAATATCTTTACAAAACAGAGATCTTCCTCATTACGTGATATTCACAGTTGATATTCTGAATACTGAAACATCTCAAGATAAATAAACCCTTTTTGTAGCTTTTTTCCTTTTAACAATCGCTGCATCTATTTGCCCGGTGATCGTGGAGCTGACATGATGGGAGCCATTTTTCGCTCACTATCAGAGGCTGTGATGCATTAGCACAATCTGCAGACAGACACGCAGTGTTGCTGAGACGTGTCTCCGAAAGAGTAATTGTCTGGAAGCCAGAGCCAACAGGAAGGTCCTCGAAGAGCGGCTGCCACTATGCTTTTTAAACACATTTCCATTGATTTTTCAGTGTTCTCTTGTCATCACCAAGCGCACGGGCCCTGAATCAGGAAGCCTTACTGGATGAAGCTTCATTTACAGGTGAAGCACTTTGTGATATTTCATATATCTAAAAGACTACGTGAAGTGTGGGTGGAAGAGTTACAGACCAAATTAACTCAGTCGAGTACAATAATAATAAAAGAAATTAATGTAACTTGTATTTAATTAGGTAGTCGTCTGTCAAGGTTAGTACATACATATGGAATATTTTTAGGTCATGTACTGTAGTTACAAGATTTAAAAGAGAAAAATATGCAAGTGAGAGGCTTTAAAAGCGCTTTATAGATGAATATTGCAAGATGATTATTCCTTCTTGCCATTCAGTAACACGTTGAAGTAACGACGGAGCAGCATGTACAGATATAAAAGATGGAAAAAAAAGACCAACCGCCTTTAATTTTATACATAAATACTATATAAAAGTGCAACAGGTTAAACTGTTGCTTTTGCCTATTTCTTTTATATTTTAAACAAAATATGTACAGTGGCTCCAATGTTGTGCTCTGGTCTAAAAGAATAAAAGAGTCACACCGCTGTCTAAACAGTGAAGCTATATGTGAGCGTAAACAACGACAGCCTGTGTAAATACAGGTGGATCTTTGACGTGAACAAATTGCCTCTTATTCCTTAGGCAAACATAAAGGAATACCAGAGGGGGGAGAACATCATCAATTTCCAGTTATGTGCCACTGCTAATGAGAACTGAAGCCCTTCATTTTAATTATAAAACTGTGTGATCCAATCACAGGCAGGCAGACTATCCATGTTCAACAACGGTAGGGAAAAAACAAGGATATGAAAAGCATTTCATATTAAACAGGGTAGATATATATATATGTATATATATATATGGGATATGTAGTAGTAGTAAAAATGAAGTCCAGAAGTAGTACGATGCAGAGAAAATGCAGATTTAAATCCTCATTCATTTGAGTCAATTAGGAAATATATACGACGCATTTTCTCTGAAGCAACAAAATTATATTTCACCCACGTAAACAACAAACAAAGTGAACAAAAACTCTAAAATGCTTGAGAAATAAGAGACAAACGAGAGGGAATTCAAGAAATACATTTCACAGCCCACATGCGCATTACTGTGAAACATATATACAGTGTGAAGAGGGAAGGAGAAACCTGCCATTAAAATATATGGAGTATTAGAGAATTACCTAAATAAATAAATTACAGGCAGGAAATGGCAGATGATGAATCCTCGGAGGGCTAACGTAACCTTGCACTCCAAACTGTCAATATCCCCCCGACAGTGAAGCTCATGTTCACTCCTCTGCAGAAAATGCATTAGACACAGATGATATCCCGAGACCAGGCCTTCAATCTACCCCACACAACCACTAATCTGTTAATTGATCTGGCGAGGGGAAGGAGAGAAAGGGTGTGTGTGTGTGTGTGTGTGTGTGTGTTGGGGGGGGATAGAGGGGGGGGATGACATTACAGAAGAAATATGTGATCTTTTATAATAGGTTCAGGGACCTTAAGTGGATGAAAGCTTGCTGTTGTTTTCAGGCCCCTCTTTAAGAGTTCATCCATCCCAGTTAATTGCGAGCGTTGTATGCCGCCATTGTACAATAAAGACATCAAACTGTGTTGAAGATGTCAGTCGGACTCTTAAAGAGGGACACATTTTGACAGATGATGAAGAAAATGTGTGCGTTACCGTCTCATAAGTACAGCCGAGGCTGATGGGAATGCCATTAGTTTTGCAGGTACTTAGTCATAAACCAAGGAAGTGGACAATTTAGGATAAAACCCCCAACACCCACTGCGTTCAACATCATGTAAATACCTGCAGTTGAGAAGCTTTTAGACCACTCTTCACGGAACGGTTATATCTGCTTCTTGCAAATGCTTCTTCAGGAAGCAGTAGGTCCCAATATTTCGTGAGGTGAATTAAATGTGTGTGTTTCTGAATATTATCCATTAATAAATGTCTTTTTCCACACAGCTGGTGGCACAGCTGGAGCGTAGTAGCTGTTGTTTCTGGAGCAAAAACGTCTTTATCATCCTCCCTTGGTTCATCAGGGTATCGTCATATCAAAACAGGTTGAGGTGTTTAACCAAACTGTTGCCACAAAGTTGGAAGCGCACTAAAATATAATCGTTTTCTGTGGCATTAATATTTCCAAAATTTGGAAACTTAAGGAGCCAATCCAAATCATGAAAACAGACCCACATTCTCACAAAAGTACGAGGACAGGGGTGTCAATTTACTTTTGGTCATAGAGTGTAAAAGCATATAAAATATTAAGCTTATTATACCCCGTTTTATACAACCTCCAATAGCTGTATACTAGGGAGGATCACATTTTGTAAGACTCAGAAAGAGAGCGCCTTGATTTGACTCGAGCCCACCTGGTACCAAACAGCCTTCCTACTTTTCCGAGGGGAACCGGAGAAGCTGAAGAAACTTCAGACCGGGGGGAGTCTGGAGGATGACAGCAGGCATTATTTCACGGAGAGGATAATGAATGCAAAAGTGTTTTGGTATTACTCCGCTTCTCAAGCACTAAAGGGATTAAGGGCCCGATCAAGGCTGCAGTGTAGGTGATAAGAGTAAAAAAAAACAAGAAGAAGAAGTGAGTCACACGCTCTAATCCCCTCACCAGCAGACATTTAGCATCCTCCTCTGCTCGACACATCCCCCTCTGAGACATAAGGAGCTTAGATGATGCAGCAGTTTTTTTTTCCTCCTCAAGAAGTTTAAAAAATGTTGAAGTGCTTCTGCTCATGGCCAGCCTGCTTGTTTTGACTCCTGACAAAACAGACACTTGTGGTTGGTGTTGCAGTATAAAACATACAGAAGCGTTGATTTTAATGTACAGTATATACCATTATGATATAAATGTACCATTCGATTTTTTACTGAGGTAGCTTCCCTTTAATATATACGGCTGTATTAGATTACTGTGTTGCGTTTTATGGCAAAAGACATATATATGAACTTTTTACGACTTTTGCATCAGTGAGATAAATTGTCTTAATTTCTCAGGTAGTTCATTTGATAGATCAGCCAAACAATTGATCTATTGATTTTTACAGAACACGTACTATGGGGCCTATCATCATTTTGGAGCAGAAACAATTAGTCGATTTATCAACTATTTTTCTAATCTTCTAATCGTTTGTCTTTTCTTTTTTCTTTTTTTAAATGCCACCATGTGCAGCTTTCATTATCTTATGTAATCGTTAAATTTAAATCTTCAGGCCGTTAATTTAACATCTGGCAGATTAATCAATAACGCAGCCCTACACCAGACTGTGCATTGGTATTTTCATATAAAGTAAATTATGTAAAGTGCGATAGAGGATGTTATCCATATTGTCCACCCCTAACAGTCATAATTAAGAAACATAACTTTTGATGAACTGCAGCCATTGTGGCAAATAGTGACAATTTTAAGATAACGTTAAATGCTAAAGCATAGTGTAGCAATATAAGATATCTTTTGTGTTTCACAATTTATGAACTCAACTTTTCAGTTATGAAAGGAAGAATGTGGTCTTTCTTCTTTAAAAAGTTAGTGTTGCTATAAATCTATCACATTTGCAAATCCTGGTATAAAACACAAGCTTAAATAAGCATGCATCTTAAAAAAAAAAAAGCAGTTTAAGCTGAAATCAAAATCTGTCACTTCTGTTTAAGTGTTTACCTTTTTTTAGTTAATATTCAAGAAAAAATATTTAGTTTTTTCACCAGACAAAAATCATGTTGAATTTATTCAATGTAGCCTTCAGCCTCTTTATGTATTCGGATTTTTTAATCCCCGGCCCGCTTTCCTTGGCACTTTGAACTGGAAAATCAGTGAGAGAAGATTACAGAAAATCCTGTTTTTCAGGTGAGAAAGTAGAAATAATCCAGGTGGCGGCTCAGTGCACCAGAAACTGTGGGGTTTGCAGGGCATACTATGCACCATCCTTTCCACTACACACGATGTTCTGAGTAAAGAATAATCAAGAGAAAGATGCACTAATTTCATTGCGAATGATTGTCCCATTGTACCTCATTGCATAACTCAGTGTTGGGAAGCAGGATTTGAATCAGCCCACTGATGGCTTCTCACTGAATGTGTGAAACATTTCTGATCATATACCGACACCTAGTGGTCGCTATAAGTATGGCAGAACATCATGTGTAATATGGAGCATCATACTTAAACACAGTATACTGTAATAGAGTACTGTCTTCTGCATGACTTGTTTCACATTATAGAATCAATACTTAATAGCTAACAAAATGTCCCCATGCAATTCCTATTTTTGTTCCATATAAAGTTTCCAACCCTTTATAATAAAAAATAAATAAATAAATAAAAAAATTAAAAAACACCATTTAAATTTCACTCTTCTCAAATAAGTCAAATCTGCTTTGGATAAAAGTTTAATTCACAAAAATACATTGACCAATATAATGAAAATGTACTAAAATGTACTTTAATAATCCATAAAAGCTGGAACATCATTGACAGAAAAACACGAAGCATTATTAGAGTTGGTTTAGTATAATATATTTCAGCTTCAAGAGACATAGAAATCAATCCTTATTTTTCCCCATATTTCTTCTATAAAAGACCCATTTTTTTTCTGAAGCATTATTATGCAAAAAATGGCATTAGAATATATTATGGGAGCTATGAAATCCCAGTGACTGAGTATAAAATTAAGTCACATCAGAGAGAGATATTCGCAGAAGAGAAGTCCATGAACAACAGGGCGAACAAAGAAAAAAAAATATATAATAAAAATAATAATACATATTATAGACCTTGATCTATCATCACTGACATGACAGGCATGGAGAATAGGTGTATGGCTATAAAAAAAAAAAAAAATCTCACTTTTCCACTTGATTTCACTTGAAAACATCTACACTTAACTGATGCATTTTTTTCATGCTCGTTTTTGAAGAATATTTATAATCATACAACTAAAAGAGGTCCACTTCCATGTCTTTCAACTACGATATCGATATTGAAAAAGATGAAAAATACTGAAGTTCTAACTTTGTTTTCCTTCTTTTTAAACGTTGTTATTTTCTTTTTGTTAAACTGTCGAAAAATGAAAACAAGGGGGCTGCTCTCTGGTCATGTAGGCGGCTCATGGACACTTTTTTTTTAAACTTTCAGAGGCTTTTATCATCATCATCATCATAATCATCATCATAAGTTTGTGGCGTTTGTTGGTGCAGAAAATGGAGACTGTCCGTTCAGGGTTCACACTGAAACTGAGACACAGAGGAAGGTCCTCGGAGGCGAGAGAACAGTCTTCTCTCTCTTACTGTCTTTTCTTTCTCTCTCTTCACTCTCTCCTCTCTCTGGTGTAGATCCTCATCTTTGATAGGAGCAGTTCAGCTGATTCACCGTTTATGGCTGATGGAGGGGAGGGGGGGAGGGGGGTGGGGGCTGTTGGAATGCTGGCACGTTCCAATCAGGGCAACAGTTCTTCATTACAGCATTTCTGCAAGACAGCAAAGTGGTTAAGTCTTCATTTGATAGCCTGACTAGGATTGATCAAACAAGCCGTCTGTGCCCTCTAGTGGGCGTTCAGGGACATTACATCTGTAGGAGGAAACAAATCAGGGTCATTAAAAGCCAGGACATAAAAGCTACTCAAGAGTAAAATGTTGGTCTTAAGAAAAAATGCAATCATAATTGTTATTCTTAGAATAAAAATCAAGTCAAGCCAATTGGACTTACATAGCCCAACATCACACATGTGCTTCAAGGGGTTTTACAACCTATACAGCGTACAACACCTTCTATCCTTAGATAATCGATTCGGATAAGGAAACCCCCCCCTCCCCAAAGAAAACCCTGGAAGAAACTTCAGGATGAGCAATACAGGAGCGATCCCTCCCCCAGGAAGGACAGATGGTACAGATAATACCCACCCTACCCAACAACTTTTTCATAGCAGACATGTTGACTTGTGATAGTTACAAAGCACAGAGGTTATAATCAAGATTAACGATGGCTGTGTTCCGGTTCAATGTTCCAGGGCCATGCTCTTATGCAAGCTACCGCAGCTCACTGGCATGATAACCAATGTCATCGGTTTCACCTGCGCTTTTGCTGCTGTGACCAGAACTTATTGCGAAGTCTGTTATAGCGTCGCACACAAAACTCCCAGCTGGAGTAACATCCAAGTTCGACAATCCAACTGCTAGACTTCAAAGTTTAAAAGACAGCCCAAAGCTCAATTACCAAGTCTATAAACTCTAATGGCAAAGTCGCGTATTGCGGTGATATAACAACATGTGGGCACATCTGACTCAACACTGTGCAGAGTGAAACACAGAGGAAAAAAAACAACCCAATTCTGTAGGTGCCCAAAAGTGTCTGAAAAGATGCCTGTCCGGATTTACTCAAACACAGTTACACTTCCATATTTAAAAAAAGGACACTTTTTTTTAATTTTTTATTAAATCAAATTAAATAATTCTTATTCTTATATTTAGTCAGGATTAAAAAAAAAGTGACTACAAATGAGAAAGAAAAGTACACTACTGCACGTACAAATAGTCTGCACCTCAAGAATCAATATACCATCAGATCAGGTATCAGCTCTCTGTCAGTTTCTATCCCAGTGAATACAGTGGCAGCTAAAATCAGAGACTGGCGGCTCATGAGGTCAGCAAACTGGAAAATGCCCATGTTGTACAAAGTGAAATGTCCCATTAACTCTCTCTCTCTGTCCTGTCCGAGGCTGGCACTGTAACCTCTCTCTCTCTCTCTGCCTTACAGTGTACGAGCTTGTGTGTTGTGAGCAGTGGAACAGTGGGGATGTAATCCCATTAGTGTTGGTTCATTGGGCTGGCCAGTGTGTGAACGGGGGGGTGGACAGACACCGCCCCGGGGCCTGCTGACAGAGGCCCCACTCTCACACACTGGACCACTAACTGACCAACACAGATGGATACAGACGAGGAACGCAGTGGGTGGTTTAGTGACCCTGATGTCTGGGCCGCGCACAATGGTACTGTCTGTTTCACTAATCCCGTGTTATCTGTAATATCAAAGTTTTATTTCCACCCACCCTGCAAGTTAAAAGTGAAGGATTGGATATAAAATCTCTGCTGTCGGCTCGCTTGGCAACACTTAAACGTTGTTCTGACGATGCCAAAAAATGTGTTAAAGGGTTAGTTCGGATGCTTTGAAGTGGGGTTGTATGAGGTGCTTATCCATAGTCAGTGTATCACCTGCAGTAGATGGAGTCAGGCACACTCCCCCCCCCCCCCCCCACCACCACCAGTTTAGATAAACAGACAGGAGTTAAGCAAAGTAATGTCGTGCATGACAGGGGCAGCAGCCCCTGCGAAACACATTTCAAATAAATAAATAAATACTCTACTACAGAGAATTTAAAAGAAGAGGTAGGAACAATAATTTCAAATCACATCTGAAAACAACCATGTGGTATTATTAGAGGGAATTATGAACCGTTTAACTTCCTAAACACTAGCTCTAAGAAGCTTACAGTACATTACATAATAAAAACTACTAATGCCAACATTTTTGTAATAAAAATACAACCATTTATTTCCATTTATTTTGTGTGAGTTTATGCAACAAAAAAAACAAAACAATAGATAACGATAATAAAGTAATAGGGTAACATTTAGCATTTTTGATGATTTACACCAAATTGGGGACAGTTGACAGTCTGGATGGTTCCAGGACAGTGATGAAAATAAGTTAGTCTGGAGAACTTGTATACCAGCTGCTATTACAAAATCAACAAAAAAGCCAACTGGGGGCGTGCCGACCGCCATCTACTGTACACCAACTATGGATAAGTGCTTCATACAACCCCACTTCAAAAGATCCGCACATCCCTTTAACAGTAATGCCATATGAGGGGCTGCACTCTGACCAAAGCTGTGGAAAAACTCTTGTAAAAAACAGAGTTGTTCAGCAACACCCAATTTCACAACAAAGAGGCCCCGCTCCACTGACACCAAACCCACACTTTTTAATGTTACATTTTAATGACGTGTTTTTGCTTTTTATTCAATGCTAGCACACTGCACAACAATCTCAGTCTAGTATAAAAAGTATTACTCCACTGTTTTGATATTACCTGCCCTGTATGCTATAGGGATGCATAAAGGGATCACACCAGAAGCAATAGTCTCTCCTGCAGCAGGGACTAAGTACAGAGCCAGAAACAATACAAGCGATTCAGCAGAAGAGGTTTGTGTCGTCAGCAGATAATAGTTATGACATCGTGATAATGAGATCCTTGTAAAGAAATTGTTTGTCCACTCAGATAAAAAAAAAAGAAAGAAAGAAAAATGAGTCAGCTACAGGACAGCAGCGCTAAACAAGGTGAAGAGTCAGCATCTAGGACACTTCTGCATGATCCCCACAGACACGACAGCTCGTACTGAACTCCAGTTTAAAAGTCTCCTTCCTCATTTCGAAGAAAGTTTTTTTTTTTGAAGAAGAATTTTTAGAAAGCTTCTAAAAATTCCAACAGCAACATTGCACTAAGGCTCCTGCATAAACAAAACATTTTTTTTGTATTAATTAAAAAAAAGTTGTACTTTGCACTTGGTTGGCTTATTTGAAGCTATTGGTAGATTTTGGAGTCGTATCCTCATGATTGTTTGCACTTATTGTAAGTCGCTTTGGACAAAAGTGTCTGCTAAATGAACTGTAATGTAATGGGCCAACTAACACAAAAAGTGTTGAGGAGGCCTTAGTTTACTTTCCACTGACAACTACACCCCCAGTCCAAGTGCAACCCCATGAAGGCCTTTGAGGAGAGGCCGCTTCTTCAGCGAGTGGCCATGGGGAACAGTTCTAGTGACCCCTTTAGGCTTATACCTTCAAAGTTTGGAAATACTGAGGCCCAGCGTAGCAATCTCCATGCGAGGCTGGAGAAACGTCATGGAGATCTCACAAGATTTGCTCAACTGACTGAACCTGAACTCATCTTTCAAAGGAAACTTTCCACATCAGGGTGGAAACATTCCTACTGTGACTGACCGGTGGGTTAAATCTTATCAGGAGCTCACAGTGACCTCTGACCTTCAGTGGGTTTTTGGTTTATGTGACCAGCAGCTAAACTTAGAAGTGGGCCATGTGATGATATATACTGTGATGATAGAGATATATCTCCATGCTGAGATTTTGCTACACCGCTTATACCTTCCCCATTTCTGGCTGTTAAAGGCTATTACGGGCATTGTTAAAAATCAATAAGCATGACGACTTTATGGCAATTTTAGCATTATAGGAACCTTTCACCAATGTGATAAAGTACCTTGATTTGTCAGGCATCTTAATTACTAGGTTATCAACAAAAAAAACAAGCTCTCAGCTGAATTTTCCGAGAAAATCCCGATACATAATTGGATTCTATTATCCAATTGTGACAGAAGATCTTTTTCACATTGCCAACCTCAGGCTAAAATAACATGTATAATCTTTAAGGCAACTGTGGAAAAATGTCCTTACAATAACTGCAGGAGGGAAGAAATGCAACTACAAATGCTTACAAAATGGGCTGAAGAATAGAAGCTCCATTGTACTGTCAAGCTGCAACCCAACACCGGAGTATGAATGATTAATTATCACATCACATACAATAAATATCAGTAAAGGCCAGTCTGAAATGAAAAAAAAACAGCTTCTCTGTACAGAAGGATTGACGGGAATAAGCAGCCTGGTTTACGGAGCGTCTCCGTTTTCAGACTTCCTCATTAAGTTTCCGGCCAAACGGCAAAAAAAACAAAAAAAAATAGAAGTGATTCTGATTTTCCTGGGAAACAACCTGATGACAGATTTGGATTTCCTCAGACTTAACCAGCTGCTGCAGTCTGCTGAGGTCCGTGTTTAAATCCAGCGATCATACGGTGACTCATTCATTCAACTGCAACAAGGATGCAAAAGAATTGCTAATGAAAGCGCTTCACACTTTTGAAGGCTGACTCAGGGGATGTTAGCGTGTCCTGAAACATTTACTGGGTCTGTAGATGATCGACACCAAAAGAAATGCTGTTCATTGTCACAGGGCGACAACTGCAGTCAGTTTAGAAGTGACGAGACACGACCCACACATGCAGCGTGTGAACTTGAAAAAGATGTCTGATCTGTGGTCACGTGGAGCGACTACGTGTTTAACCTGGTATGACCCAGGAGTACACTGCTCACCACAAATAGGTTGCACTGGAATAACTACACATGAAAAGCCTTTCAACATGTATAGTCGAAAACACTTATAGTGATCACATCTGTCCGGGTGGAATTGATCACGATAAGCGGATTATTATTAAAGCCCTTTTTTTTGTTTCCTCATGAAGATTACCATATAAAAATCGATGTTTGTATATTTATTACATTAATACAAAAGTAATGATACTGATAACTTTGCCATTTACTAGCACACTGCCAATTCCTCTGCCTCGTCCCTCACCAAAGGCCCGCTTGGGGTGAGGCTTTGGCGTTTTTTAGCCGCCTCTAAAAAGGGGCATTACGTGAGCAGGCATTATCAATCCACTTGACGAGGGCGGATTGCAGATTTGCTGCTGCATCTCGTTGGCTCATTTTTGGCAGTTTGTCTTAAGCTTCGAGGAGTCTACGTTTTTCATTGAGACAAAAATGACTTTCATTTTTTTCCCCCCGTCAACATTTCAATGTGCATGCAGCGCCAGCGAGGCAGAGTATCGAGGGAGTAAAGTAAAATAAAAATGGAATTACCCTAGTTTTTCCTTTCGTTTCGTGTATTAAAAAACACAATAAAAAGCAGACTACTTGATTATAATATACTATTTTAACAGCATTTCTATAGGAATGATCCATACAAGCGGCTGATCACTGTACTCGCTCCAGTATGATGAACCCAGGTCAGGTGCTCATGTGAAGTCAGTTCATTAGAAATAAACTGACCCTGAAGAAAAACTTATTTATTTTAATCATTTTCCCAGTTATATAGTATCTGTTGCACCCCCACCTGCCTGGAGGGGGGGCTCTCTCTCCCTCTGAATTGCTCCCAACAAGGTTTCTCATGTGCTCAAGTCCTTCTTGCAAAGCTCAAGAAGGGACAGTAACCACTGTTGACACGGTATATGAACACAGAATACAGATTCATTTGATTTAACTTCACTGCAGACAAACAAACCTGCAATAGGCTGCGATGACTGATGAACTACAACCGAGGAGCATCACCTGAGCTGACATACAAGGATCAAAGCTATTATGTAACACTAATTAACCTGACAGCCTGCCTGTGCATCACGACCTTGTGAATAGTTGAGCTGCTGGCCCTTTATGATTTACACCATGTGAAATTTTAGACACACACACCTGGCTCAGAGCTGCTGCAGGGGCTGGAGGGGGGGGTCTTTTAAAGCAGGACACAGTTGGATTTCTTTTTCGCCTTCTTCTTTTCCACTGGCGTTTTCCTATTTATCTGTCTGACCAGGTCATAGAAGATCTAAGAAAGATGCGACAAAACACAAAACAAAAACTTTCAGTGAATCCACATTGGTAAAATCCTCTCTCCTCTTTCATGGAAGGCCCGTCCTAACGCACTGTGGCGCCTTTAAGCCTCATCACTAAATGGATTGATGCGGTCGTTTGCACACACATTAGGTTTAACAAGGGTGTAGCACTGAGTAGCGGGTGTAATCCAGTGGAGCTCATTACCACCTGCATCGTGGATAAACCCTACTGGTCTTTGCGAACACAAAATAAAACTCTCAGGAGGTTATTCTTCCAATCAGGTCAGTGTTTTAAAGGATTCCCTGAGAGATGCATGGAACATTGTGGCTGGCCTTTAAAGACTAGTCGTTTACAACACGAGCGGGTTGAACAGTGGTTCGTTTCCGTGTGTACTCACATCGAGGACGTTGATCTTTGACTTAGCAGAGGACTCTAAAAAGGCACAGTGGTTCCACTGTCTGGCCAGGTTCTGGCCCTGCTCCTTCCCCACCACGCGCTCATCCTCCAAGTCGCACTTGTTCCCCACCAAGATCATCGGCACCTGAGGGCAAGCAAACGAAAGTTAGCATGAATCCCCTTTTGAGGGAAGCTTGTGATTTTGTGTCAAAAAGGTAAAACAGACTTGCAACCATATTTTTTTTTAAATATTAACATTGGGGCAAAAATTAATACACCACGAAATACAAAATTGTCATCACCTAAAAAAGGGAAAGAAAAAAACAGTTTGGAAGCAATGAAAAATGCTAATCAAACACAGATGTATCTGGCAATTATTTTCAGCGGTAAGCCCGTAGGTTCATAAGTGAGCCCATAAAAATAAATAAAGAAAAGAAGAGGGGGCAAGTAGAGAGGAACATTTGGTAACAGAGTAAAATGGAGAGTTAGACTACAGAAAGGAGAATAAAGAAAAGTAGCGGATGGAACTAGGTTAGTGGGAAGGTGAGTTTTGCCAACCGTTTCAGTACAAGTCTAAAAATCATACTTTTTAAGATACATCTTGGAACACATAAAAAACATGCATTATTTTTTTTTTTTTTTACAAATGCATCAGAGTGCATGTTTGCATTCAACAGCTTTAATGCGCATTTAGAAATTGTCCACAGAAAATAGAGAAAGGGATTCTACTTAAAGCTTGGATCGTGCACCAACGTCTATGTTAGGCTCAGAGAAGATGCAATACAAAATGATGGGAATGCATTTGAGATTTCGCTACATAAAAAGATCAGTACGTTCGATAAATGAATTCCTTCACACATGGTGTTGCCTACACCCCTTGAATGAACAACAACAACAAATCTAACCCTATAGGCTGCACTTAAACTACTTAAACATGTCTGCTGAGCACACTGATGACATTAAAAGTCTGGGACGGTCCAGTGCATAGGATGGACATTGGGAAGGAGGACGTGAGAGTAATAACAGGACAACAAATGCACAACAGCGACGACATGATTACTAACAGCCAAGTAGTCTTTTCGTTTCCAAGTTGAAGCCTGGGATACAGGCTAACAAAGACAATCAAGAAAAATCAATCCATCCCTGTGAGAAGGCAAGAAAATCATTTAGGTGACACAGCAGTGGCAAAAGAGATTAAAGAATATCAACATGCAATGATTGCAGTTTCCTTTGGTTCCGTTTTTTTTTTAGAAATGGATTTTAGAAATAGGCAATCTAAACTGAAAACACAACCACAGACATGTGCAGATGGTTTTAAAATCTCCCAAATACCCAACACTTCTTCTTTTGTGCCCTGAGTCAGATGTGTTAACAACTAAAATATAAAAAAAAAAAAAAAACAACACACACACACTCTCTGGAGGAAGAGAGAATATTCTGAGCAAAACTTCAGCCTCAACTGTCACAGTGGGCTGAGTCAGGGCAGTCAGGGTGTCGGGATGCGTCTCATCCTGCCTGCTGTTTCCTGACCGTCTATCTAGGGAGCATGCTGGCCCAAAAGGAAGTCATGGCAGCCCCGCCCAGCCGGGATAATATCGCTTTCCTTCCTGAATGTTTTCGAACATTTCAGCTGGATTCCACGCTCTGTCTGCTCTCTGGAATTTCATGATAGTGTGAGACGGTGTGTGTGTGTGTGTTGGGCATATTATGCATTTAAACTTTACTAGAACACTCACTGTAAAAACTGTAAGACAATGGAAAAAGGCTCAAGACTCAAGTTTGAAGAAGCGTTCAGTATGTTGTCTCAGTTTTCCAGGGGTTCACAGGATATTTGTATACGTGGTGCAGCTTAAAAAGCAAGAGACATAATCAACTAGTGGAACATTTTTTGCAGCCGGCACAACAGGCGCCAACAATATATCAGCTGGGGAAATCTATTTGTGGTGGTGGGACTGCAACAAATAAATCCATGCATGGGAAATCCTGCCTTCGCTCACTTCTCCAGGTCCAGAAACGGCACCCAGACGTTTCTAGAAAAAACGGGATGTTTGTAAGCAACGTGGTAGTACCCTAACATGTGCTCACTTGTGACCTTCTTGCACCCACAAGTCTACTGACAGCAGTGTGGCCACGCTCCTTCAGAAAGTGTAACACTTCTGAAGGCATAGGATGAATATTCCAGGATCTTTCCCCCCCCCTCCTTTTCATTCTCGCTCTCCCTGGGCTGTGGGGCAGACGACAGGAAACGGCGCTGTTTAGATTAACCCCATGGAGGTTGCTGCTTGATGTTTGATATCCAAACAAGCCCTCGCACTGGACTGCTGAACGACACTTCTCCCAGGGGTCCTAGGAGAACCAGTGGTATGCCCTCCTAACACAAACTGTGAACAAAGCTGGGATGAAAAGGATGGAGAGAGGGGATGGTAGGATGGAGGTATGCGGGGAAGGAAAAAATGTTCAGTGTCAGCAGCACACAAGGCAGCATTAGCCTACTTGAAGAATCCACGCAGGCCACAGAGAAACGGTGTGAACATACTACAGACAGGCCCTGTCCCGCCCACAATGGCATGCTCGAGATTGGATTGTGGGGAACGCCGAACAGGGGGATATAGTGTAGCTTAAATGAATGGAGCGGTGAGTCACAAGCATGGAGTCAGGCATTAGTAGCATCCGAGTCACACAAGCAGAGACGGAGATGGCCCCGGACAAGTCATAAGACCTCTCTTACATAAGAACTGTGGAAGGAAGGGGAGTGAGCTTTTAATACACTGGTGACCGCTCACCGCTTTTTTTTTTTTTTTTTTTTTTTTTTTAAAAGAAGATGGAAGTTGGCCCTGCTGTGTTCAAATGTACAGTCATTAAAAGGCTTGTTAATTGAGCTTGGCAATTTCCAGAGCGTCTGTACATTTTGCCAGCTTTGCAGTAAATGGTGCGTGGAAGAGTGGAGAATGACACCAGCTGCAGCAGAAACTACAATGCCTGCTTTAGCAATTGTTTTAAAGCTTTCGCCAAATAAGAAAAATCGGTCCTCTTGGATGGAATAAAGAGAACATGTTAAGCGTTTCCTTTGGTTGTGCATTCCTGCAAGGGGCAAAGAAAGATAAACAGATGTCACGGACATCATAGGTAAAGGCTTAAATCACCAGTGGACTGATAGCTGACAGAGTGGTTGTAAGACCCAGATAAGCACACAATGGGGATTTATTCAGAGGGAACACGGTTAGAAAATAAAAAAAAGGGACGTCAACTGTTTTCTTGCTGGTTGAGGAGCCAGTGATCCTGCGATCCATCTGTTAGCCTGAGGCTAACCTCAGATCCCTAACCACGTAGGCTCTAATGAAGCACCACAGCCTCACGATCCAGTGTGTTTTTGATGAGCTGAGGCTTTCCTTGCACATCATCCCTGACAGTCCAATCACCCACGCTGAGTGCCAGACCACAGAAAGACCACAATGCAAGGAAGGCCATAGAGAAGGGGGGGGGGCACTGGTTTACTGGCACGGATACAGGAGGAAGAGGAGCAAGAGAAGGACAAACAGAAAGATGGACAGAAAAGATTGGTATAAAACTCCTGCGACCGGCTGCAGAGGGGCTATTTAGATGGTTGACAGAGAGCAGGGAGAGAGCGAGGGAAGGAAAGAGTGAGAGAGGGTTATGGTAACATTCATTCCCTCCAGAGATCACCAAAAAAGGGCATCTGAGATCCTGCTGACGCACTCTCTGGCCCACCAGAGAGGGGATGGAGGGCTTGCTCACTCTACGGCCTTACAATTTACCAGAGATACAAAAAATGGAAATGTGCTTCGAACAAGCCAGGAAAATAATGACGGGACACATCCTCTTTTTATTTGCACGGTTACAGACTCAAGCTGAGGGCCAGACTTGGAGGGCAAAACCACAGTGCACGTGTGTAAAAAGCAAGACTAAAGGCTTGAACATCCACTAGTGAGGCGAAGACCTTCCCCTACTTTTTACTGGCTTTGTAGCCATGTGGGGACTTTGGCTCTGTGTTAAACACAGATAAAAATCAAACCACAGAGACATATGTGACGTAATATTAGCGGATGCTAGGCTACGTACGATACACGAGTATCAGTAAGTGCTCCCTTATTGTTTTCACTCTACAGACAACCGAGAAATGACACTGTGACAGAGTGTGCATTATGTCGAGGTAATACAAATTTGTAATTACTGGCATAAGATTCAGTGATTACAGTGTTGAATGGTATCCATAGCAACAGTGCAATCAGGTCCTGAACAATGTAGGCGGCTGAGAACACAGAAGTGTGGAGCTCGTTTCAATCTGTACTGTTTGACACCATCTCTGTTTCTGCAACTCGTGACAAACCACGATATAACATTTAAATAAAATGAGAAAGGAGTTCTGTGAAAATGTGGAAGAGCTGATGTTAACCTGCTTGTAAACTTACATCCTCTGTGTCCTTTACTCGTAGAATCTGTTCTCTCAGGTCCTGGAGGTCATTGAAGGTGGACTGTGCTGTGATGGAGTATACCAGGGCGAAGCCTTGGCCGTTCTTCATGTACAAGTCCCTCATCGCCGTGAACTGCTCCTACACAGCGGGAAAAAGTAAGAGGAAATATAGGCCATGAGCTCTGTCATTTTATTGTAAATGTCCATTACATAAAACAAGGACTCATAATGTTGTGACCCGTTCTGAGATTCAATACATATGGTGACAGACATAGTGCAGTGGTATTGCTGGGTCTCTGTCGAGCCTTTCCACCGCACACTCGCACCATTGTGCCGCGTGGCTGAACTATCAGCACCCATTGCTGTTCCACTAAATGCAAGCATGAACACGCATGTCGATTCTGCACCATCAATATACACACACCATTACCATACACACATTCTTCTAGCATACTTGTGCTGGACAAAAGAGCGAGACATTCCTATGTGAGGACAAGAATTTAAATCTTCAGCGTGCTAACTGATGTTTAGCAGGTATAATATTTACCTTGCTCACCATCTCAGTTTAGCATGTTGGCATGCTGACATTTACTAATGAGCACTAAAAGTACAAAATCATTGTCAATATTTGGTCATAAAGCAAAGCTTTAAACTTATTTTGAACCACATTTATATTGATTATTACATATGATTCATATTTCACCGACTGCACTATTTTATGTTTGACGTCTTGGATTCTCATTTTTTACTTGGCTGCTTTTCTTTTTATACATTTGTAGCACTTTTGGAGGGAGCCAGAAAACAAGAATTTCACTGCTAACAACTGCCAAAAACAAAGTCAGGGGATCAACAAAGTCAGTAAGATGAATGTCTTGACAACATTTCAGGTATGGCATGCTACATTTAGGAGAAAAACACACAACAGTGTCTCAGGTCATAACTAGATGGCATCTCAGCTGTTTAAGTATTTGAATGCAATTCCATCTCAATTTCTTTTAGATTTCCAACAAAACCTCACATCTTGAGCCTTAGATTTCTGTTTTTCCCTCCTAATAAATTACTATTCTGGAGAAAATGAGTTTCCCACCACTTAAAACAATCAATGTCAATACAGAGTAATACAGTAATACAGGGTATCGACAGACACTTCAGTGGTGTAGAGTTCACTTACTGTGCCTGCTGTGTCGAGAATTTCAAGCATACATTGCTGCCCATCTACCTCCACTTGCTGCAAGAGAGAGAGAGAAAAAAAGGCAACAGCTAATGTAAAGCTTCATTTCAGGTCAATGGACAGATCATATTCCATAATTAAAACACTGCATAGAATGAAAACCAAAAGAGACGACTAACACAGCGTAAGAGATTAGACAGAAGCAGGAGATAATAACACATGTAAAGAAAAAAAGGAATGAAAGAAAAAAAAAAAAAAGGGAGTTAGATGAGAAAAACCAAGAGTACAATATCAGTGAACCTGAAGAGCAGCTGCTAACAATCAGCTCACTGCAGCACTCTGCACTCTCCCCCCTCTCCCCCCTCGAGGGACACTCACCTTTCTGTACGAGTCTTCTATTGTAGGGTCATATTTTTCCACAAAGATTCCCTGTACAAACTGAACTGTCTGTAAGAGAAGAGACAGAGGAATACAACGTCAGATCAATGGGGCTTCTCGGCCACAAAAACAAAAATATCCAGAGTGGAAAAAGTGCAAAGTGTCGCTGCTGTGTTATCTGATGTTCGTCAGACAAAAGACAAAAGTTCTCCTAAAGTACATCTGATTAATCTTGCAGACACGCATGACATTAAGCACTGCGTTTCATGGTACGTTTACATTAGGGGTGGACCGAGTTCACCTGATAATGTCTTAAGGTCTAAACATGTCAGCCTGCCAGTTTGAGGGATTAACCAGGCTACGACACCTGGTCGAAGATCGCCAAGCAGGGCGTGCAACACTTCACAGACTTCTGTGGTCTTCTGACAACCTTGTAATGACAACATGATACTTAAAAGCTCACGATTGTGTCCGTTCTTCATTAAAAAGGTGAAATTGGAAATGGATTTCCACATCTACAACCACTGGTAAAGCCTAGAATTGGCACATCTGTCGATCCTGGACAAACGGATGGGAACTGCAGACACAGGCTGCAGACACGGAGTTATTTCTCAATACCGTGTGAAATATTGTTTGAAATACTGTTATTCTATTAGGCACTACTGTTAGTATTACTTCATACACTTTATATGCATTACTCTATTGTTTATACGTTTTAGTCTATTGTTTTTTATTCTTATGTTGTTGTCATTTTTTTTTAGCAATCTCTGGCACAATCATTTCTTTTGGGATAAATAAAGTTCTATTTTATCGCATCTTTTGAAAGAACTCTACTGTATAACACTAGGCTACGGGCTGATAGACCTGAACACTTAGGGAACACAAGCATGTTATCTATAAATAATTATAGCAAAAAGGAAAAAAAGCTTAAGTAAGAAATGAGGAAACGGACAGGCTCCCTGTCACAAACATACTGTTACAACAAAGTTTTTCTAAAAACTTTAAAACTAACTTTTTTTTTTGTAGTTTAAATGACATCCAACAAAGTCTTAAGGAAACAGTCTGCAGAGGTGTTAGAGTTAGGGGGGGGTGGGGGTGGCAGGAAGAGGTTCAGGAGGGAATACTCACCAGAGCAGACTTGCCCACACCTCCAGAGCCTAACACCACTAGCTTGTATTCACGCATGGCGGGTTTGCTTCACCGGACAGCCCAACAGTCTGCACTGGTCAAATGAAGAAGAGCAAAATGGGAAAGACAAGATGAGAAAGGTGCAAAGATAGAGGAACAACAAGATCCAACTTTTCAAGCAAAACAAAGGACTTTCCCAGTCTGTTCTGAGTTTTTCCACTTCAGAGAGGAAGGATTCTAGTCATTCCTGGAGGTTAGGGACAAGAAGCAGCACAACAATGGAGGGAACACCCATAAGTGGAGCTGCTTCAGGGTGGAGGAGGTGAATAGTATGTGACCCCTCTCTAACATAAACCAGCTGTGGTGTGTGTGTGTATGCAAGTGTAGGGGGAACTAAAGGGAGATGATACATGGTTCTGGCAGATTTTCTTCCTAATGACACAATCATCTGGCCTTCACACACACACCAAAACACACCCTGCTGTCAGATTTTTCAGTCACTCACTCATCCTTGTTTTGTAAAACCGCAACATAGTGTCAGTGTTTTCTACCAACACTAACGACAGAAAACAGCCGAGGGAAGTGGAAACAGCAACTGGGAGGAAATTGAGAAATAACTGGAATATCTCTTTAAGGGATGCAGAGGCTTCAAATCATTGGCACACATCATGGCGTAAAGTCATTTGGGTTAGCCAACTGGGTCACTACAAGTTGGGCTACAGAGAGCCAGAGACTGCTACACTCGGGGTTAGTTGTCGGTGAAGTGTGGGGATTATTGATTCATATCAAATTATATTTATGTAAAAGCTGTTGCTCAACAGTTGGCAAAAGATTGTTTTTTTTAAACCACAAAACATAAACTAAAGAAAAAACAGCCCTCAACAAAAATCCATCATTTAATTTACAAACTAGGATTTTCTCAATCCATAAAGAAATGCTTAATCCGGCAGTTTAGAGCTGGAAAGATTTGTCAATTAATCAATTAGTTGATTGGAACAAAACTCATTTTGATGACCGGTGTGTGTGTGTGTGTGTGTGCGTGTGTCTTTCTAAAATGACTGCAGTTGCCATCCTGTGACAATGAATGTCCATTTGTTGTGTTGCAGAGATATCTACTGAAATTAGCAGGCTAATGACTAACTAGACACCGCCCCGCCCTGCCTCGTAATACCACTTGTTTGTTTATTGGATTAAATCCAATGTGGCAGAAACGAGAAAGCGACTCGCACGCTCGCCTCGTCCTCCCCGGCACCAGGAGACTACTTTGCCGGGAGACTACTTCGCCGGGAGACTACTTCGCCGGGAGTAGAGTGCGCAGCTGTTCCAGGAGACGGATCCCCGTATTAGCAGTTAGCTTGAATTCAGCCAGAGAAACCCATGCACCGGGGGTCTGCTGCCCCGACTTTCTGTCGCTGCAATTACACAGGTTAGACCCAGCGCTCCACCAGCCCGCTGTGACTCTCGGCGCGGGGGTTTGTGCTGGCTGAATTAGAGTAGTCACAGCCATTGACTGGGGTTCCTTCTCCCAGAGACGCCACACAAACTTTAACAGCAGGCTAAAATAGACAGTCCATTAAATGCAACCCTGCCTACACAACGGTCCTGGGGGTACGTTGTCTAAAAGCCAGTGTTTGAGTGTTCCATTAAACTTGATTAGGTTTGTAGTCTGTTTAAACTTTGAGGGAAAAACAGACACCAGGTTTCTTCGGCTGCACATCAAAGGACTAACTAACCCAGAGGATACAACCTTTCCATCATGGGTTGAAAAGTGCAGCATGTTGGCATCAAGGCGGTGTCGAAAATCAGAAAGTGGTTTCATGTTAAAATCAGGTCTCAAGGGAGAAAGTACAGACACACTTGATAATCAACTCTTTTGGCAAAACCATCAAAAAGCTAAATCGGCAGGCATTCTGGGAAGCAGATGATCCCCTCCTACACTGTTCTTTTTGCAGCACACTCCATCAAAATACTCGGGGGGGTGGACAAAGGAACCAAGGACCTCCAACTTCAATCACAAGCAGTGACCATGTGGGATATGAAGCCTGGACTGTGAATAATTTATACGCACTAATCCTCTACACAAAGAGAAGTTCTCCTTGCACGATTAGGGAGGAGCCATGGGAAGGAGAAAAAAAAGAAAACAGGGGCGCATGAGTGCTATGCAAATATTCTCTGCTGCACTCTCATGTAAACATTCAAGTACAGTGGCAAGTGCATGCACAGTGTCACATAGACGATGTCACTTAGATTTAGGCTCGGCCTCACTGTTAGCTATCCACACGTCATGGTTCTCTTATGGGCACTGTGGACTCACCCAAGCTAAGACAGGTGACGTCAGGAAGCCACTCTGACAGTGGTTGTTAGATTAGTATAGGACTGCTTCAGAGGAAGCCTGCTTCTCCAAAAAAAGTGCAGTCAAATTGTATCTGTGTTTAAAAGTCCTTAAAGGATAGGCAAAACAGAGGTGATTCATATCGGTGTTAGGTCCCATAGTCATTGTATTTCTAAGGCTTAATGTTTAAATTTTTACCACAAAAATACCTGGAAATAAAAAAAGTCAAACTTTCTTTGCTTTTTATGTTTTTGTGTGTACAGCCTGTGTGTGTGATAACCAACAACCCAACTAAAAAGAGAAGAGAAAACATTCTTCTTTTTACTGCCCCGTAATGCAGATCCGATCCACTCCTCCAGTTAGTTTCATGAAAATCCGGAGAGTAGTTTTTCCGTAGTCCCGCTGAAAAACAGGCAAACAAACCGAACCAAAAACATAACCTCCTTGGCGAGGAAACTATGTTTTCCCCTTTATGTAGATTGGCAGTAGGGTTGGGCGATATGGAGAAAATCAAATATCACAATATTTTAAACCAAATACCTCTATAAAAATCGATATAGCAGGGTTGGCTATTGGTAGGTAAAGTGCTGGTAAGCGGACGATGAAGCTCAACTTTTGCTAACAAATAAAGACGATCACATTTTGAACTTTACATTATTGAGCATTAAACCATTTCAAAAAGGCAAGACTGCAAGTATGTCTTACTGAGCTCAAGTAGGAGAGAAGGACAACATTTCTCAGTGTGAGTGTGTTAATTCATGTTCTCGAGAATGGCAAAGTGGTTGTGCTTGTGCTTGATGCCTGCCAAGACACAAATACCACTCTCCCCCCAACTCAAATGACATTCCTCATCAAGGCCCAAACAAATTCTGCTTCATATTCAATCAGAGAACAACACCTGTCTCCTTTCAACTCCCTTCCTATTGAGCTTCCCACTCATAACTGTAGCATTTTCTACAAAAGGTTGAAAAGGATGCTCTTGCTTTCACACCTTTTCTACAAACTTTCATACCAGGAAAAACTACACACAATGCTGCACTCTCTCAACCGCCTGCCTACACAAGCACGACGCACACAAACAAAACAGACACACACACATGGCCATTTAAGGACATCTCCCTTTTAAAAACCAAACCGCTCGCTCTTTCCATTGCCCTCAACTACACACTGTCATTCCCAACAAAACAAAACACACCATTGCCGTTCCTCTGCTCTCGTAGTAACCCCAGCAAATAAGGAGCGAGGGAAAGCCACATGCCACAGAAAACATGCTCCACCATGACATCACCGCATCACTCACCCTCTACAGCCAAAGGTATGTATCCATCTAAGGCTGGAAATTGGACGAGGAGGTGCTGCTAGCAAGGATACGCAGCGAATGTGTCTGGAGAAACTATGTCTCAGAGTAGAGGAAACTTAAATTAGAGAGCCGGAGGCTTCACAGCTAAAACTACAACATTTAGGGTGCACTACTTCCTGCTGTAGTGAGGCTAATCTGACAGATGTGAAGCAGTCACAGCGCCTGACTCAGCAGGGCGGTATGATTGACAGCTGCCCTCTGTATCTTCCACCCAGTGCGGATGGTGAAAACGCACACATCCGTTGGTTAAGCTGGCAGCATGATACCGACTCCTGTCTCATCTTCTTATTTGCTTGCTTGTTGATCCACATGACAATTACAGGAGCTACATTGATGAGAAAGAATCCCCTTGAGGTTTAAGGGGTAGCAAAAAAAAAAACAGGGTGAGAATAGTTGCCCTGGTAGAGTGTTTTTTTTTTTTTTTTTTTTTTTTTTTAAAAAGGTTGATAAGCTGCTGGTTACTCATTACCTCCACCACAGTCACAGTTCACATCACTTCACACAAACCGAGCTTTGCATAAGAAACCCGCTAACTTTAGGGGAATAACCCAGAAACTACTGACAGCAGAAAACCTCTCAAAAAAAGGGCTTAAGTAAAGACAGGGTGCTTTATTTCACATGTAACTTATTATACCCCAATAACATCTTGAAGTTTTCCTGGAAATAAATGTGATGTTGTGCTAATTATAGGGGGGAAACAGACAGTTTAGTTAGTTGTGTCGAGTTTAAAAACAGCTGTTAAAATTCTGAGGAATTTCCCTCAAGGTACTGCTCCATTTAAATGCAAGTTTAAATGTATTCATTTTCAATAAATAATTTCATTTAAATTTTATTATTAGAAACTTTATTCTCTATAAAAAAGGTAAACTGCTCGTTGGCAAATGGCACATTTTTGAATGTTCAGCTGACCTGCTGTGCACCAACTAAAAGACTAGCTAGCTTAGAAGTTAATTAATTAAGTCAAAGTATACCAACTGAACCCTGTCTCTAATTTGACCTATAATTAGTGCCAAACTACACAGTTCTTTATAGGAAACTAGTGAATTAGGAATTTACGAGCCAGTAAAACAAAACGTTACCACCAGAGCTTAAAAAAAAAGAAATGCTACTTTAAACGCTGGCCTTCACGTACGATAGATAACACTGCATTGACATTACATGTAATTTAGCAGACGCTCTTATCCAGAGCGACTTACAGTGCTCAATGGTGGCAGACTTTAATGAGTATTGAGGATGTTTCTGATGTAAAAGGCAATTTGACATTTGTTCATCTCTCTTGAAGATGGAGTCAAAATGCCTACACAATCTTCTCTATCAATATCAAAATCCAACCTAGAGACAGAAGAAAGAAAGAAAAAAAGCTTTCGAGTTATCTAGTTGGAAAGTTCTTACATCTCTTTTCAGGCCCACTACAACCCTGAATGCCCCCTATGAGTCAGAACAAAACTTTTCTGTGACTTAATTATGACAAAGATCTGTAACTGACAAACACCATCAGTAGAATACATCTGTGTCGCTGGGGCCTTGACCTGTAACCACATCCTCTTTCCAGAGCACAAGAAGGCTTCATGCTGATCGGATGGAAAAGGAGTAGCTACCTACTAAAATAGCCTCTTCCAGTCTCTGTTCCTGTTCAAAACTCCAGACCAGCAGGCTTGCTTAGAGAAAGGGGAGGAAGTGGATTTTAAAACCTGTATCTCATCATCAAACCCGAGCTATGGAGACACTCAGGGCACAGGATGAGGCAGATGTAGCAATTCAGTTAACACATGGACACGGTTAGCCACCCTTGCAGAAATGTCTACATCACTTGATAATCCATTATTAATAAAGCGGACCTGCTGTGTTTATAGTTTAAGGATGGAGTACACACCTTTCCTGTTTTACATCACTCTCCCTGCAGCAGAAATAAACCTGCAACAGGCTGATATAAAAACATTTAAAAAAAAAAAATTAAAAAAAAGCTTGGCCCCAGACAAGAGAAAGTCAATGGAGCTCGAGGGTTATCTCACTGTGAATCTACCTAATTTGCTTACGGCAGTAGCATATGCTTATCACTCCAGGTCATGCTAAATCCCTGCAATCTGTGGCTGGGACTAGAACCACAGAGCAGTAACTAAACACTCCGTCGATGAATGATTATTACACCCTTTAGCTTCCATAACATCAATCAAATATCGTTCAAATCACAAACCCGCTTACAGATAAATACTTAAAATACCATAATCTTTAATCCAGGTAGCCGAGACCAGCATCTGCCCACACACAATCTAGTTTCACACCAGTAACTACACTAAATCCCGTTATCAAAGCTTGTTAGCAAAATGCCGCTAACTAGCTAGCTTTAACAGCCTGCGACGGGCCGCCGTCACTTAACAACCGCTAGCTACAGCTTCGTTAGCAACCAAGCTAGCTAGCCGACACATTCCTGTCCTCGGCGTACAATCAAAACACAGCTAGGTTGTCGGAAACACGCCGCAATCAAGCGCATTTCACCGCTCAAACGCCAACCGGGCTTGGCAGGTTTTAAATCGACCCGCATCACGGTGTATTTGCTCGGGAAAGAGCGAGTGCTGCTAACGTTACCTGCCCTTCCGCCTGGCCTTGACTAAAATGGGAGTGCACACTCTCCCGTTTTGTACTTGCGGACAATTTATTTCCCTTTACCCGACACACACAACGCACGCCGTGCACCCTGCTGAATCCGCTTATTATCCCGCATGTGTCGGCGCGACGTGCTCCCACGCAAATGACTTATTTGTCCGCGTTTAGCATGTAGTAAAGTTTGCCGTTTCCACTCACCGTTTCTCGCTCGCTGTCTTTCGCCGCTCCGCAAGTGTCAGTTTGCCTCCGGCCTCTGTGCGCAGCAGACGTCACTCCCGACTATTTCTCATTTTTCTTAAAAGGGCATGACACATCGGCCACTCGTCCCGCATCATTTGCATGATAACGGGGCTGCACAGTAATGATGAGTGTCAGTAGAAATGCAAACACACCCTGTTTTTTTATTTTTATTCATGATTACAAATATATTGCAACACACATTTATTTCTGGAGTTGTATTTCAACATTACACATTCTTGAAGGATGAGTTACTTTCTTTTTTTCAAAATGAAAGCAAATAATAGTAAAAATAGAATTGTTGTGTGTGAAGACAAAGTACATTTACTCAAGTAGGGCTACTGTAGCCAAGTACAATTTTGAGGTAGGAATACTTGTACTTAACTTGAGTATTTCCATTTTAATGCTACTTTATACTTCTACTCCACTATATCTCAGAGGAAAACTATATTTATTTGATAACATTAGTTACTAGTTACTAAGAAAACTTATATAAATGAACATATAACTCAACTAATACAATCACCCAAACTACCCAGCTGTAGTTAAAATAAGCTCCACTTTTAAGAGCTGCAACATTCAAGTGATGCTTATACTTTTGTACTTTTACTCAAGTTAACATTTGAATGCAGGACTTTTACTTGTAACAGTATTTACTGGGAACAGTATCCTAGTATTTTTACAATGTGGTATTTCTACTTAAGTAAGTTCTTCCACCACTGTATATAGCAAATCAGCTACACATTTATTCCAGGAGTTATATTAAAGCACAACACGCTCTTGAAGGATGAGTTACTTTCTTCCTTTTAAAAGGCTAAACTAAAGGGTATTTTTGTGTGTGAAATGATATCACTAATTATCAAGTAAATTTCTAAGTCTTCACATAAGGTCTCTGAATACTGATCATTAAAATTGATAATCCCTTTGAACATTTCCTTTTAAAGCTGTTAATAGTGTTTATTATATACATGATACCAAGTCCTTTCAATGTATGGACCTACTTAGAACTGACACAATTGTTCAATTTATCATCATGTTATCAATAGATGATTAAATGACAACAACTTTGGTCAACGATCGATCAATTAAGTTCTTTTTAAAGTAAAAATGGCAAGAAATGATAGGCTTTAGTTATATAAAAGTGAATATTTGCTGATCCTCTGAATATTTTGGGGTTTTTGGAGTTGATTTCACAAAACAAGCCCTTTTTTAAATGTTTTTCCTTAATTTTCTGACATTTTTTTAGATAAAACGATTACTTGATTATTCAAGCATATAAAAGCCCGATTAATCGCAAAAAGATTTGAATGGTTAGATGCAGTCCCTGACTTAATATGTAAGGTGTTTGCCATGTACAAGATCATACTGTATTTATTCTTTATTGTTCTCGATTTCTTTTTCTGGTTAAAACTGTTTAAACCTTGTAACAGTAAATCTCTGCCATGAAACGGACGATCCCTGACCCCACATATCAAACTGGTGACGTCGAAGTTGCATCAACTGTTCCTTCCCCCATCGCCTTGTTCATCCTGTGTCCTTCACCTGTCACCACACACAGCGGGCTTCAAACAGATAACAGGTGTGTGTGACACAAACACAGAGAATGAGAGAAAAGTGCTCCCTTATGTGGCTTTTGTAAACACATCCCAAAAGGAGTTAGTTACACAATTTCTGGCCAAGCGAAGAAAGAGCAATACCGGTCTGTAAATGTTTGTGAGGACTGCCCTCTAGCGGGGAATGAGCAATCCTGCCCAGGCAGCATGGATTGTGGGTAATTGTGGAAGCACAGTACACCTAAAAGGTTTGATGTACACTCATTCTCACTTATTATCTACACTTGTCACAAGCCAGACCAGAAGTAATGGCATAAATGTATTCATAAGACTACAACAGACACACTTAACAACTTATTTTCTTTATTGTCCCATAATATAATCTATCGTACAGATTTCATACATTATGCATCGATCCATTGCTCGAGTTTCTCCATTTATTTGTACTGCCTAAGCCATCCTTTGTCATTAGCAGCCTTTTGCACACCTTTGTGTTGAATGTAAAAGCACGGTCACATAAAATGGAACAATCTGGTAAAACTCTTTACAAACTAAAATAAATAAATCACTCTTTAAAAAAAAAAAAAAAAAAAACAAGACCTCAGGAATAGCATTATATCTGATTGGTGTTCGCCTTCGTAAATGATTAAAAATCAAATTTAAAAAAAGGCCAGCCAAATGTCAATGGCCAGCCCAAGCAGGTGACAATATGTAGGGCAAATAAAGACTAACATAGGTGTATACAAGCAGACCACCTTTACTGTATATACACATAAGTATACCATACTTGTGTATAATTCGTGAAGTTCCATGTGTGACATATTTGTTGCTAGATTCAATATTATCCAGAGCAGGCTTGACCTCCCACTGGTTGGGCTACAAGCAGTATATGAACAAAAACAGAAACACACCTCGTCCCTACAAACAAATCTCACCACGTGTGTATTTAACCAATGTTGAGTGAAACAGATGTACATGACAAGGCTGAGAATGGCAAAAGGCAGATCTGTACATGGCTCTTGAAAGAAGGAAAATAAAGATGCATTTTGTCCTTCACTTTTCTGACAGTCCATAAAGTTAGGTGCAGTTGCTATTGGTTGATGTGTGGTATTTTACATCTTCATTTCTTCTTTGTAACTTCAGCAAGGAATTAGAAAAAGGCCTAGAGGATAATAAGTGGGGGAGTCCTCTCACTGGTATTGTCTGTAGTCTCCAAAGGAAGGGGCAGGCATGGGAGCCGGGGCGGGTTCCTCTGCAAACTGGGGCCCTGGAGAGAAAAAAAATAAAAAAATTCATCTTCAGAGTGAGATGGCGGCAAATCAGAAGTTTAACAGCTGCTCGCAGTTAACTAAGTGGGCAATACCATAAAATATAACTACATTTACACCTGAGCTGTGCTCCAATTCCTATTACAGATTTTTAGTATGTTGTTTAGCGCTGCATCTATTAATTATGCTTAATATTTATTACTTTGAAGCTTATTTTAAAGATGAATCAATAATATCAAACAACAAACTGTGAAAAATATCCCAATATCACAATCGAAATAAAAGGATCTGCTCATAGCTGAAAAGAATGGGTGAAAGAAATGTGGTTAAACTGGATATACAAGGTGGACACGCTTAAGTAGACTTTTTACTCATTTTGTAGAAAATTTGAAATCATATCACACATATTACACCTGGTATTTCCAGTATATTCCATGTTAAAGTGTGCATTGGGACTGTGTGCGGCTTGTGTGTACAGCATGCTAGCAGTTGGAGGTGACTAATGTGTCCTGATGTGTGACCAGAGGTGAGATACAGATTAAAGCAGAGGTCATCTTTCACAACTACGGAAGCATTTATACTGGCCGACTTAGGGCGTGTGTCCACATAACGTTTTTGTCCTGGCAGAAAGGTGCTGGCAAGTGCGCTGCTGAGCACTTTATCCTAGCGGCATCAAAAAAGAGCTCCCAGTGATAGCTTTTTATTATCCATTTGGGCTCTTATCTATGTGTTTGATAACGTTTTTCCACCATGATGCTTACCCTTAACAACACGTGCGGCGATAAAAGCACAACACTCACCAACATTCAGTGTCCCCCCAGCGGATGAGCTCCCACAAAATGGCCTTTTCTGTTTTTTGGAATGAGTTTCTGTCTGACATATAAAGCTCAAATAGAGAGACAAGCTTCTCCTCCGTTTTCTACATTAAAATCACCAGAGCTTTCTGAGAAGTTCAGAGATGTTCAACTAGAAGCGCCCGGAGCAACCGCACAAAAAAGGCGGAGCGCTCGGTGCAGCACCTTTTCCTCGAGGCATTTGGCTCTCCAAAAATGTTTTAAAAGACGCTGCCATTATGTGAACACTTGCCCTTACTGAGCTCTGTTCTTGAGATTTTAATAGCTGGTGTAAAAGAGGTCGATTTATAAACATACAAAATCACCAAGCTGCGTTCTCCGTCTATGCAATATCCTGCATCAATCATTCAATGACACAAACTTCCAATATCAGAAGTATTACTCACCAGTTGGGAACTGTGAAGAGGCAAACCTAGTAAGCAAGATTCCAGCACCCTCTATCAACGCCAGCAGGATACCTCCCATGGCTGCAGAGCCCACCATGGCTACTGGTCCATCTGCAGAGGAACAGGGAATGTTAATACACACACAGAGTACATTAGCTTGAGATGTTGTTGTACATTAGGTTGTTGAGATGTTACTGTACGTTAAGGTGAAGGTTATGCAGTAAGTTTACTTTTAAACTCCGTGTTCAGTGTACCACAGCAACATCACCGTTTGTCTTTTGCATGGATGTGCCATCTGTTGACTGTAAACTGCAAACTTCTTCTAAGCTTACTCACTTCTTGCAGCGAGGATAGCTCCCGTCATGGCCCCACTTGTAATTGAGTTCCAGGGATCCTCTTTCCCTCGTACTTTTACTAAACCACAGTCAATCATGGAGAAGAGGCCTCCCCAAACTGCAAAGCTTCCTGCAACACAAAAAATATTCACCAAAGATACGGTTATGACATGCTTTGCACTTTGTAATTTGAAATCATTGCAAGTTATACTTGACCCACAATCCGTCTCCGGTAGACTTATCCTGACCCAACATCGATAAAACGGCCAACATTATGCATTGTAATTATTGCAAAGATTCATGCCAAAGCATGGCTTGGAACAGTGCTTTTGCTGTTGAAGCATCGAAGTTCTGAATTAAAACATTATCAAAGCACAATTTCTTTAAGTGCGTGGCCCGCAGAGCAGCCCCTCTCCCTGCAGCCGTAAACCAAACCTAAATTATGTGCAGCTTAATAAAAAAGTTAGGCACACCAAATTCAACCAATGTAAAAAGTTAGTCTCGAGCCCTGCCCAAAATGTATTTCTTTAGTGTCAAATACTCAACAGCTGTAGGTTTGAACAGTGACCAACATTGTGCCAAGTGACTACAGCTCCTGCTCATTGCAAAGCAGAAAAAAAGAAAGTGAAAATTTGATACTTAAGATAAGGTCTTCACTTTCAGGCAGATAATAGTTCAATTAAGCGGATTATTCTTACCTCCAAGCTGTGGGGCTCTGGTCTTGATGGCAGTCAAGCTACCTCTCATTCTGTGGTTCATTCCCTAAAGGTGAGAGCAACACAAAACACAGATTAATTTAATTTCCTTGTCTACTCAGGATATCTATCATTATGATGAAGTCAAAATGCAAAAATTGCAGATTATGACACCTTAACACATAGGGGAGGGAATCAAGTTCCATTGTAGGGTCACTGAAATTACTGGAGAAAGTACTAGAGAAAAATTGATATGCCTACCCTTTTTTCTAGATTATATACTGTATATTCAAATTAAGCTGCATTAAAAAGGCCCTTTTTCTGTGTCTCCATATAGTGGGATTTTTTTTGGCATTTTTAACTTTAATACTATTGCTTCAATTAAATTTGACCTTACTATTGTTATTTTCTGTTTCAATATCAAGCATTTTAACATAACACGTTTCCTCTTTTTTGGGGGGAAAAGTATTGAGTATACTCAGTTGTTATTACCTTAAATCTAATGCATCATGTTTTACTGTAAAAAGGTCAATAAAAGCCATTGATAATTTAGTGGACTGTTAAAATCTGAAAACAAAGCTGCTGAGACAATGACATCTCTACGGAGAGTTAACTGTACCATTAATCATCTGACAATAACACAACCCAGTAGTCCATACTCTGAACAGGTGTCAATCCAGTCTCATGTGGTATGATCTGAATAAGGATGTCAAAATTGGTGTAGGCAGTACAGCAAGGAACAGTGTTAAACTACATGACTGAACTTACTGAGGGGGAGTTCCTGAAGCCTTTTACAGCCTGAAATATTCCTCCTCCAATAGCTCCCATGGTGAAGGCTCCCCCACAGTCGTCCACGATCCTCCAGGGGCTAAAAGCATAAGACAGCCATGAGCAAAGGTCATTATCAGGTACAGCACATAGTGTGAAGTTGAACTGACACAGGCAATGTTGTGATCTATGATGGTAGGTTCACCTTGATAAATCCAACAAGTATGGATTGGAAGTCAAGGAACAAGTAACTCTTATTATAGTTAACATGGAAATTAAATAAGGTGTTGCTTATATTGCATCATGTCTGTTTGATGATTGCTGGAGGGTGACCATACAGATGTTTTTTATGTTGCTGTTGATTGTTAAAAGCATGTGATGCAAGACACATTTTGGTGTGAACGGACAATACAGTTTCATCTAATCTTAACAATTAAAAAGGAAACAGTAATTTGAGAGCAGTCTTATTTTAATTTAATGCAAATGTTACTTGTTACATAAAGCTGCTGAGTATACAAGGTGACAAAAGTAAGTAAAAGCAGGGCATAAAGTCAGAAAATGCTTTTTTATTTCCTGGTTAATATTACACTAATGTATGTACCACCTGGTCTGCTGATAACTAAACCTGATCCAGGATCATCAAACTGCATGAAACCGAACCATAGTTATACTCGTGTCATTGAACCTGAATACCGGCAAAATAAATCATCTTTAATCCACATCGACACTATTATTTTTCAGTAACTGAGTTTCCAGATACATTGGACAAGTCTCCAGCTGTTGTGCAATCCTCAGTCTGCCCCCAACAGATTATTATGAACATTAGCACACAGGTGGCTAACTTAGCTTGCTTACCAACATGTCAGAGCAACGTCCTTAACTCAAACTGAACAGATAAAATGTTCACAGCATCGCTTGACATTCAGTGTAGAGCATATGTCACCTTGTATACTCAGTGACCGGAGAGACTGAACTAAATGTAATGACATGTGGACGAGTAAACCGACAAGGTCACTAACAACGTGATTAGCAACGACTGTCTGATGCTAGCACACACCGCCGTTACATGTCTATGTAAGGTTAGCATTTGTGCTAACACTAGGTGACTAGCCGGATTTGAGATGTTTCGGGTTATGCCAAATGTTGTAACATACAAAATATTATACACACTTTCAGTGGTTGTTACTTGAAATAGGAGAGTTAGTTAAAACAGGTTACATATGATATTTGTGTCTGGTTATGAGACTCACCATGGTTCTCTGGCATATTCCTCCATCTTGTTCTTCCACTGTTCCCTCTGACGTGCCCCACGTGACACTTATGGACTACGTGACGTAACGACCCAACGTTAAAGGAACATTTCATGTTTTTAAGTGACGTGCCACTGGCGTGAGAAATATGTTAGCGTGAGAGAGTAATGTTACATTGTGGGAATAGCTGCTTATTATCTGATAGGATTATGAAAACCAACATTTGAGCTTGTTGTTTTGTTATCCTGTGAGTTTTAGCGTTTAAACTATTTTTGAGAAAATAAAAAGATTTTTGGGACTTCGGGGACCCGTAGTCACCAGCGTTATTTATCTATTGACGTCAGTGTTTCTGTACTAACAGTTGACCCTGGGGGCCCAACATCGAGGAAGCCAAACGTCCAAACAGTGTGTCAAAGAAGGCATGCTCTGCAGCCCTTCAGTTAAACAAGTCCTTCTAAAGTTTCTCCTCTTATCATAGATTTATCAAGTGAGCAAGCACTTTTCAAAGCAGAATTTAAAAGGTGCTTTATAGCAATAATAATAATTATAATTACAGCAAGAAAATAAGAGGAATATTTTTCCTTCGTCTGTGGGAGATAGATGGCACATGGTATGGTGACTGGTTTTACATTTTGGAAGCAACATCACACTAAAATCTCCCATGAAATAGACATAAGACAACAGGAAAACAATCTAAAGAGTTTCAAATCAATTTGTTTCAGTGTGTTGAGTCAATGTCTGTAATGAAGCAAGAACGATTAAATCATAAGAAGGATGGCTGCCACAAAAGCCCCAGGTCCCACGTCAGGGTCTAAATACTACAATACCCATGAGCCTCTGCCACCATTTGTTTGGCCTGTCAGAGGCACGGTAGTGAATTCAAAATGCTTTGTTTATTACCTGATTGTGTCAACATTTTGTTTTGAGGCCTTCATTATAATAGCTGATATAGTGCTTACATGTTCTTAGATGCATTTGTTTTAAATCAGATTGACACAGCAAACCTTGGTTCATGTTGAGATATATTGTACGTATTTTTCTTGTATTTGTTTCCATATTTTTATTGTAATTTTCTTATATTCTATTGATATGTTACTTTTCATTTTCCCTTTTCTCTTACTTTATGTTATGCACCAATACACCAAAGCAAATTCCTTGTATGTGAAATCCTACTTGGCAATAAACTGGATTTTGAATCTGATGTTATATTCCAGGGGGGTCAATAGGAGCCCACCAGCTCATTTCTGCCCTGGGGTCTCCTAGCAGGTACATTTGGCAATGCTACAAAGAGGGAGGCCCCTTAACATACAGTCAACATAAAGACTTGTACTACACTATACCTGATGTAAACACAAAACAACACGAGAATATATAAGAATGTCCGCTGAGTTACAGTCTGTATACAAATGATCCCCAAGTTCTCCTTGGATCATCTTTGTTGGCGCTGAACAACCAGTAATCTCAACATTTTCATTCCTTCCCCTCTTTTTCCTCCATCTGAGATCAGTGTCGTTGGTCAGGGGAGCAGCTACAGCCGAGAGACAGAGCGCTGGCCTGCAGCCCATTATTAGGAACGAGAAAGGAATGAATTGCAAAGCAAGCTTTCAGTGAGAAATGCCCAAATAAAGGCATTTCGTGGAGGCAGAGGCTGAGACAGGGCGACGGAGACGGAGACGTAAACTGGCCTGGTGGTGCTGTTCTTAGGATGATGGCTGCCTCACCAGCTGGAGGGTTGACAGCTCCCACTGTTTCCCTGCAGCTTTAAACATGTAAAGAAATGTTCTTGATTTCTGGCTGCAGAAACACAGGCATGTAAATGAGTATAAAGATGGAGAGATTCTTCACATTAACTGAAGTTGTCAGGATTCACATGCAGTATTACAGGAGTCCTTTAAATCTATTATTTATGCTGCAGGTTAGTTGTTGGCTATGGATTCATATCTATGTATGACTCTGTATGTAATGTGCTATCTTCTTAGCAACAGCTGGATCTAAAGTGTAATGTAAACAGTGAAAATGGATATACCCGAGTATATTATTAACAGTTAACGCTTAACTATAAAGCAAATTAAATGAATCTCAATATGTATGTATAGGTTTTTTTGTTTTGTTTAAAACATACATACCTTGATTTATTGTGCTGAAAAATATTGCAAAAGTCAGTTGTATTTAACTTTGACATATACTGTACATAGTCTCCTTAATGATATCAGCCAGACATAACTTTACTCTTGTGACTTGTCATTGCAAACTTACCAGAATATTTTATTGAAGACATACAGGCTCTGTTGGAAAGGCATGTGTAATCAGATATGACAGAGAATCGTTACATTACACAGCGCACACACACGAGTGCCCCTCTGACTTTTGATTTAATACATTAAATTTCTTTAGAAATGACATTCACTTAAAAGTATGGCATTAAAAGTAAGCCAGTAATGGTTTTACAAATCCCCCTAAGGTTAAGACATGCGGATGTATTACGTTACAAGTTATGTATCCGAACACCCAGGCTAGAATGATTCTGTACAACATATAACATCAGATACTGAAGGACAGCCATTTGCATTTCATGATAAAAATGCATTATGTAATTATTTCCATGTTAAAACTCTTCCGTCACGCACCAGGATTCCTCTGGGCTGCTTTCCAATCCATTAAACCCTGCCTGAGATGTCTTGAGATTTGGCAATGAGACACAATCAAAAACCACCTTGACCCTTTTCTTTTTTTTCTTACCCAGATTTTCTTAAGTCAGGCCGCCATTATTTGTTAATTCCCTGATATTTCCGCCATTTAAGAATTCCCAGTTTGAACAGATGTACAACTCACAAGTATAAGGTGGATTCTCTCTCCACAAATAAATAAATGGTCAAATTAATGTCCACTACACCACCGATAAACCTTTTTGTATATTAGAATTTTATAAAGCGTTATTTGTATCTCTTATGAATAAGCTCATCACACTCCCACCACGCTCACATTCAGATGCATACATAAGCCAACATGTTATATGATGGGCTTCATATTATCTAGTGCAAATAACCAGCAAAGCGTCAATATGTACTGAAGACAAACAACCGCAAAACTCATGGCAGTGGGCTAATAGAGAGCCCTGCATCACTCATCCTCCACAGAGTCCTTTGGTCCAGTGTTTGAGGGGAGAACTCATAGTGAGGGCTCGTCACCCGACCGATGGGCATCTCATGTTTCACTTTTCTCCGTCCGTCCCACAGCGCAGTTCTTCGACTGCATCCGGGGAGTGTAGAGTTCATCTCCTTGAAAACCTGTTCTATTCCAACAGGAAATATTACTGCAACCACTTTGGCACCTCCACCTGTGGGAAGAATAAAAGTGACATGTGAGATTTTATTTGTGGCTAAGCTGTCCATGAACCCGTTTTACGTCGGGCTTTGTATCGGCAAGAATCTGGCGATACGTTATGTATCATGACACAGGTGGTGCGATTCAATATATTGCGATATATTGGGACTTTTTCAAGCTTGTTTTAAGGAAAACCGTTGCAGTATAAAGAACATACCACCATATGCAGAAAATATCGTTAAATTTCTTTAAATTAATCAAAACAGTGGAATGTGCATTTGCATTTATCGCGGTCCCTGTAACATCCAACATCGTAGCGCTACTTTTTCTGCAATCGGAGCAACGGAATGAATGTTTGCCTGTAAAAAAATAAATAAAAGGATTCTTTAGGTTAACAAATGAAGTAAATACAATAATGGAAAAGAGACAGTGAAACAAAGAGAAAAAGACTGAGCTCACCTGGGATCAGACTTGTGCTGGAGCGATAGACTATCAAACCTAATGAAAAAGAGCATCCGCAAAAACCTCTAATAAGCTTTTGGTCAGAGACCTTCTTCAAGGCAGCAACAGGAAGCCAGTGAAGGCAACAGCACGACAGACTCCAGCCTCACTTAATTACCCCGATGCAGAACCCCTGTGTCAATCAGTTGAACCTGCGTAGCTTCGAAGGTTTTTGCTCAGATTTGCGTGTGCGGAGACTCTCTTTCATTAGGTCGAACTATTGATTAAAAACTATACAGTATCACGAAACATAATATCGTGATACTGAAGTCGATCGATATTTTCTCACGTACCTTCTTCAGTTGTTTCTTATCGCTTCCTCTGATCGAGGCGAGCAGTTGGTCCCTTGTGTTCTTACTACCGCCCGGGCTTTTTCCTTCCAGCTTCCTCTGCGACACCGGGGTCAGAGAGTTCCTCAGGGCGTCTACATCCAGCATTGGAGGCGGAGGAGGCGGCGGCCCCCCCCCAGGAGGAGGCGGAGGTGGTGGTGGAGCCAGACCTCCAGCTCCTCTTTTAGGAGTCAGCTTTGGTGATGGCATAGGGGACGGTATGGGAGAAGGTTTGGGGGACGCTCTGGGCGAGCTTCTCAGAGACCCTCCACCCCCCACCTTGGGTACCTCCAGCGTCCCCTTCTTCTCCCCGTTAGCCTGGGCCTGCTTCTGCTCCTGCAGGCGCTTCTGCCGCTGGCGGTCCATGTTGCGACTCAGTATGTTTGTCGTAGTCATTCTGGGTCCAGCTAACTCAAAGTGGTAGCCTAGCTTGAGCAGCGTGGTGTTCTCTTTCAGGATCTTGGTCATCTCCATCTCGGTCTTCCCGCCACAGATGTGACGCTGGTTTTGAAAGCGGAGCTCAGTCAGGGTGGAGTTGTGTGGCAGCGCCTGGATCAGAGACAGGATGCCCTTGCCGGTGAGATGGTTGGAGTCCACGTTGATGCTGGTGATGGTCTTGTTGCTGCGCAGCGTGCCTGAGATGGCATAAGCCACGTGGTCGTCCGCACGGCAGTTAGCCAAAGCAAACTTCTTAACATGGGTGTTTTTGCGCAAAGCCTCTGCAAACTCCATGAGTGTTTTGGTCTTGATGACCTCCGAGTTGTTGACGTTGAGCTCAGTGAGGGAGGGGTCGTTGCTGCGAACCTGCTCCATCAGCTCATCGAACATGCTGGAGTCCTCGTCCTCCTCCTCTTCCTCTTTCGCCTTGCTGCTTGGGCTGTTTTTGGCCACGCAGTTGCCAAGTTTCTCACTTTCCTCAGCTTTCTGAACTCTTCCTTTGCCCTCCTCTTTATCCTTTTCCTCCTCGACTTTCTTCTCCGTGCTAACCTTCTTCTCCTTCTCTTTCACGTGGTCACTATGGTTAACCAGCTCTTCTCTATCCGTTCTTTTCTCCGCCTTGTCATGCTTCACCTGCACCTCACCCCTCTCTGACGCCTGTCGCTCAAGTTTCACTTCAGGCTTGTTTTTATCTTCAGCTTTTTTCTCCTCCGCTTTAGGCTTCTTCTCTTCTGATTTGCTCTCCGGAGCCGGGCTGTCTTGTGTCTTGCTCTGCTTCTCCAACATTTTAGAGACAAGTCCTTGTGTCCTGAAACTCTCAGATCTTCTCTCCTTCTCCTTGCCCGCTTCCTTCTCGTGCTTTTCTCGTAGCTTCGAGATGATGTCTTTGGTTTTGCTCTCATCTCTTCTCCTGTCTTCTTTCCTGTCTTTGCTGTCATCCTTTTTCTCCTGTAACTTAGAGATCATATCCTTTGTTTTGCTACCTGTGCTCTCTCTGTTTTCTCTCTTGTCTCTCATCTTATTGTCCTCTTGTTTCTCTTTGTCTTTGGTCTCCTCTTTCACGTCACTCTCTCTGCTTTCCTGCTTCCTGTATCTACTGGAAAGACGACTCCGCTCCTCTTTCAAACTTTCGGGACCTTTGCTGTTTCTGTCGTCCACCTTAATATCTCTTTCAGAGACACTAGCTTGTCTTCGCAGCCCTACTGTCACGTCGTCGTTCCCCTCCTGGCTCAGGCCCATCTTCCTCAGGTATTCCTGCTTCCGGCTCTCCTTCTTTGTGTCTCCCTGCAGGAGGACAAATGTGAGGAGTATGATGTGAAAAATGATATTAGAATTATGTCACAACGTAAAGCAGTTAAATATATGCCAATACCAAAAATAGTTATAGTGTCAAAGGATGTAGTGGCCTAAACCAACATTTTGAAGAATTCAAAGCTTCATAATTCAAGAGAATTAAGACCTTGTTCTTACAGACGTACAGTATATAATGTATGGCATGTATAGTAGGATATAAGAGCTTCTACTCAAATACTGTATTCCTCTACTGTCAAACAGCTCCTCCTCCATCTGCTCACTGTAAACACACACATGCTCCCTGACACAATATGGCATGTGTGTGTTTACAGTCAGCAAAAGGAGAAGGAGACTTTTTTTTTTTTTTTTTTTTTACAGTGCAGGGATACATTTGCAGCGAGTAGCTCGCAAACTGTTTGATTTGTGAGTCTCCATCTGTTTTGCTGTGTGAGGCCGTGGCCCTGGCAGATGTATCCTTAAAAGGCAGTGAGCGTAGGAGCAATCAACCAAGGAATTCCATCAGGCCGGGATTAAGAAGCTCCGCAGGGCCTCCGCTCCATCGACTGAAGTGCCTCTCCTTTAAACACACACACACTGCAAGAAACCTGGCTCCCTGACACTCACACAAGAAGGGCTCTTTTTATAGCATGTCTCAGGAATAAAAGAGGTCTGGGGTGTGTTTCTGATGCTGCTTTTCCCAGTGTGAGAAGATGATTAGGAACGTGAAATGCATGTAAGGAAGCCTCACAGGGGAAAACAACATTTTTCTTAGCGCAGAAGCCAACTCCACACTTATTATGAGCTGATGGAGTCAGGGAGCATGGGGTCCAGTTGGCGCTTTGCTTCGAGCACTTGGAAGCTATCATTAGAATACCTCGGGGACAGTGGGCGTTACATAATGCTGTAATCTATCAGTCATAAGTGCATACATTGTCATTTGATTTAAACTCCCATTATTTTGTTATTAAAAACTGCTCAAATACAAACATATTAAGAGAGTAATGGGTCTTAAGTCAAATCCCAAACATCTGCCACTAAACCAGATAAAGATTCAAGTTCACAAACCTCAAATGACTGTTCCCTCTCGCTGAGCCTCCCTTTGCGGTCACTCTCCCGTCTGCTGTCCAGTTTAACGTCCCGGACATTGTTGCCCGTAGGCGGCTGCGCAGCTTGGCTCTCCCCTTGGTCGACGACCTTCCCATCGTCCGGCTTGAGGTCTGGCACTTTCATCATGTCATTCTCCAGCTCCTTCACCTCC
Source organism: Bovichtus diacanthus (assembly GCA_943590825.1). NCBI lineage: Eukaryota > Metazoa > Chordata > Actinopteri > Perciformes > Bovichtidae > Bovichtus > Bovichtus diacanthus. The sequence goes on from CALSBV010010288.1 coordinate 5,298,428, forward strand.
TCGGGGGAGAGGGTGGACAGCAGGTTGTCCAAATCTGGGTCCTCACTGACCTGACGGCCCGTACGGGTCAGGCCTCTCACCTTTCTCCTGGACATGGTTTCCTCCAAAAAAAAATCTGATTATTTATATTTTAGAAAAAAAGACTAGGTCTGGAAACACTAATATTTTTCTGCACTCTCTTTTCTTTTTTCCGTACTTATCCAGACCTGGAAATTACTAAAATCAAATTCCATACTTTTCCATATTGTATAGGAAACCTGGTAATGCCTCTCCTATGGTGAGAAGTATTCCCATAGGACAAAGCTGGTATCCTGCTGTCCTGTCGCGCCCCGCTCAACAAAAAGCCACCGGAGGCATCAATCCTGTTGCAAAGAGGCTGGACTCTCAGTCTTGCAGTGAGGGGTACCAGTGAACTGCAAGAGCCTCGCATCATCAAAGTGGACTGTGAGGCTGGGACATTCTTCGAAATCCTGTAAAAGTGCATGTCCATATTTAGTTCAGGGTACACACTCCTTTAAAGGTAATGGGAAGGGCTGAAGTTTACAGAGACGCCAGAGCACAGTTACACAGACTTCCTATTACACAATTTATGTTTATTCTATCACCAGTTCATAATGTTTTGTTAAGTAATGACTCAAATTTTAAATGTCTAGAATTTCACATTAGATTTTCTGCCACAGTGAAAACATCCGTGTTTCTTTTAGGAAATCAGTAGTGGTTAAAGATATTATATATATTTGTTTTTACAGGAGCTGAAGAATAACATCAAGAGGCCAATGATGCTGATGCGCTATGAAGAATAATATTCTGCGCTTTATTACACCAAAGGTACCTAAAATTCAGAGAATTGGTAGATTTTAAAGAAGCACAAATCATGTATTAGATTAAAAACAAATTACTAACTGATTAATGCTTGAGAAGAACATTCTGTTAAAAGGACCAAAATAAGCAAAACATGTCAAAATAAATAAACTTTTCAAAAATATATATGGGTAAAAATCTGAATTAGAAAAATAAACATAAGATACAAATTCAAAGATAAATAAATATATGTCATGCAAGCATTACAATAATCTTATTTTCTATGTATTTCTATACTTTGATTTATATTTTACATGGCTTAACATTTATATGAAGTTAGAATTGTCCCTTTTTTTTTGGTTCAGGGTGAATGTCTACTATTGTTGTAATAATTTCAAGAAAAAAACTCAAATAAAATATGTATCTAATGTAAGCATTCAAATGTATATAGTATATTGGCCTGGTGTGTAGGTGGGCTGTAAAATTGTTAAATGTACATGTCAGTTTTAAGGCACAATATACAATAACATCTGGTATAGCTTGAGCACAAATGACAAATAATGATCAGTGTTTTTAGTTGCACATATTTCTTTTAGATGTTGCTGGAGATGACAATGAGCAGAATACATTCTGCCAAACATGTGAACATATTTAACATTGTTTGGAGGTTTACATGGACATCTAGTGGTGAAATGTATGTAAACACATACTAACCTCCTTTTCAAAATGTTTTATAATTGGACTTAAAAAATAAATGAAAATAAGACACAGCAGACAGTTGTATTTTTACATTCCAAAGTTAAATTTTTATGTTAATAGAAATAAAAACTTTTCACTCACTTTATATTACAATGTCATACCATCCATATGACAACAGACAAAAAGCCATTTATCTAGACACATTATTCTGCCAACTGATGTCAGTTTCAGTAAACACACTCATGGAGTTGGTTTAGAAGCACAAATAAACAGCAACATCATTGAGCAAATGTTATGTCAAACTACATATGAAAGCATCTTACAAAGAGTCCAGTGTTCTCTTTGTGCTTTACAAAGGCTCAACAAATCTGTACAAATGGACGTAGCCATCGGAGGAACCAATTTATGCTGTAAACTAGCAGTAACAGTTCTTGTTTGGAGGAGATACAGCAGTAAGTCTTAAGGAAAAGCCCCGGCTTCTCTGATCAATCAACATGATAACACTTTTTTTGAATGTCTCATTTTGACTTGAGATACATTACAAACGAATAAAGATAATCATCACCTATTAGTAGTCAGACAGCTAATTGTACAACACATGCTTGATGTTTTACAGTTCATACATCTTACAAAGGGCACAGGGCTGTCCAAGATGCTTAACTTAACCCAATTACAGAATAATTACAGGTTACAGGCCCTGACCTCACTTGAGCCCAAATCTGTAAGTGTGAATTTAAAGGAGTAGTTTGACATTTTGGGAAACGCACCTGTTTTTTTTTTTGTGTTGTTGTCAAGTAATGCCAGATGAGAAGACTGCTACCACTTACGTCTTAGCGGTAACTGTAGCTATAACAGCTATAACATGCAGTTAGCTTAGCTTAGCACAATGACTGTAAACGGGAGGAAGAGCTAGCACATAATGCTAATTGTGGATATTCGCAATTACATTATGGACACATGCAATGGTTTTTCACTTTGGATATCTGATATTAAAATGATGATGATTAACATTTGGATTGTAGATATCTGATATGAGTTTTTCCCTGTAAAAATTCCATTGCAGATATCAAAAATGTTCATTCTAGATATCAGAAAATATCTGAAATTGAGAAACGTAACGTCAATTGAATTACAGATATCTTCAATATGTATCCAGTATAGCTGGAAAACGGCCACTTGTACTTTTTAAGGATTTAAAGAAATCCCTGATTGATTCCCAAAATGTCAAACTATGACTTTAAAGAGAGGGGTTCAACAAAATGTACTTTTTCAACAGTAGTGATTTTTTGGCTTTGTAGCTAGTCCACAAGGTGAGAACCCATTCACAGTAAAAGGTAACCTCAATAATAATAATAAATACCAAATGGAAAGATGCCAAAAATGGTAACACATCATATCTTATGTTACAATAACAACACATTGTTTAAAATAACTTGTTACAATATCATAAAATATTCAGCTTGATCAAACACATTTTCAAAATATGTATTTAAATAGTTAATCTGTTTTTTTCCCTTCTTTTCATGGTTAATTATTGTTAGGTGGGACATTTTGTTTTAACCAAGCAGCATGACCTGCAACTCCCCTGACCTGATATGTTACAAGAAATAAACATTTAACATGAAATCACTGGAAAACATCCTACCTGGCATTATGGAATTAATCTAAAGATTTCTAATTCATTTAAAACCAATAAAGAAGCATGAGAGGACAGATAACTTTGACTGGGGTAGCATGCTAATGTTGAGTTGTTACATTAGAATGGCGCAGCGAATATACTACCATGAAGTAAATTAGTCGAGTCAGATACAAAGAAGAGACAAAGTTGAAACTAACGGGCGACGAAAGGCTTCTTACATTAGGAGAATCATAATATCCTTCTGCAAATCTAAGACAGCATCACGCTGCATTTTTGAGCCGTACATGTCACCCTTTTAATCAAACATGCAGTTTGTTTTTCATTTTAGCCTCTACCACATTACTGGAAACAAAAAAACATCAAATACAGAAATTAAAACATCATGTAATCATATTTGAAGAGTGTGTGACCTGGAATGTAGCCTCAGGCAGTTATCAATTTATCCAAATTTAACAAAAGTGAGGACGTAAAGCCTTTTTTCCTCCTCCGATAACTGAATAGGGAGTGCATTATCATTTTTAGGAAATCCCTTCTGACCCCTCTTCTGTGAGGTAATGAGCCCTGTCTTTAGGTGACACCCTGTCATTGAGGTGGGTGTGTCCGAGTTGCTTAGGAGATGGTGTGACAGCTACGAAAAACCCGCCGGGAGCGATCAGGCGTCAGGTTGCAGAAGAGAATTTGACGTAAATACTCCAGAAAAGTAGGACAACATTGTAAATAAACATAGAAAACAAAAAAAAACTTAAAGTGCCTGCTGCTAGTTGAGCTGTAGCGTTTATTTGTGTGTGTGTGTCTGTGTGTGTGCATATGTGTTTGAGTGTGAGAGTGTTGCTGCCTTCTCCTTTTGAAACAGTCCTTTCTCTCAGTTGCTGTTGTTTCCCACTCTGTGTGTGTGTGTGTGTGTGTGTGTGTGTGTGTGTGTGTGTGTGTGT
>CALSBV010010288.1:5302508-5330845 GCA_943590825.1 Bovichtus diacanthus
TGTGTGTGTGTGTGTGTGTGTGTGTGTGTGTGTGTGTGTGTGTGTGTGTAGATGAGCACATCAATGACCAGGATACTGAGGTGGAGAGTAAGGTGGAGGGGCTGAAAAACAAGTAGGCAGAAACATTAAATAAAGTCAGATCTTCATGTACTAATATGACTACGTTAAGAATAATACATCAATAGATCATATCACTAATAAATATCACCAGATTCAGTAGGATTTATCACAAATCGTTGTTGAGATATGACCTAAAGTGGTGTCAAACTTTGCCATCCCAAAAGCAGCAAAAAACGGTCCAATTTGTCTTTATGATGGCACAAGTGGCAAGACCACGGAGTCGTTACAAATGAAAAGGCTTCGTGCCCCTGGTCAGCCTTTCTTGCATCAAAGTTGACCTTTTCTACGGCAGCTGGCAATAAAAACAAGAATCACTATTTCTCTTCGCCCCCGTGTATCTTGGCTCCAGCAGCTGTTGTGTCATATTCAACAGGTAATATTACATGAATAGAGCTGCTTTGCTTTCCCAAAAGTAGGTGACACAGTCTCTGTTTTATATAGTATAATGGCACATTTGTTTGCATTGATATTTGTGCAAAAAAATATTTTTTTGTTGTGAGAGCAAATCAACAAAATATGGCTATTATATCTAATTAGGGCTGATTATTTTTTATTATCGATTGATCTGCAGATTCTTTTCTAGATTAAATTGATGAATTGTTTGGTCGTGAAAAATGTCAAAAAATTGTTTCTCTTCTCTTTTTTAAATCTTTTGTTTTGTCTGTCCACACCATAATATATTCAGTTTAATACAATATAAAACCTAGAAAAACAGGATATCTTCAGAGTCAAGAGGCTGAAAACAAGATTTTCTGCCAATTTTGCTGTTTTAACGATTAATCGATTATAGAAAGAGTTAGTGATTATTCTTCTTTCAATCGACTAATCGACAGTCAAGTAATTGTTGCAGCTCTATATATAAAGTTTCTCTTACCCTGGCTGTATGCAGGATCCATCAGGTGTGGTGGATAATGTCCAGAATGCATCATGGGGTACTGTGGGGGCATGCCAGGGTACTGGGGCGCCATTGGATAAGCTGCATGTTGATACTCAGAGGGTCCCAGAGGTTTTCCATAAGCATCATACATGGGCTCCACTGGATAGCTGGCCATGGGGATCTGCTGGGCTGTGGGTCAAAAAGTAGACTGCCGTGAAGGAAAACTACAACCTCACGGCTGTTTGCACGAGAAAGGACAGAAATAAGAGTGGAAGTCTCACCATCATAAGGTGTCCTGCCCCTCTGCTGCCTTCTCTGGTAGAGGTAACAGCAGGAGCACATGAAGCAGCACACCATGGTCGCAATGATCGCCACAAACAGGAGGATGGAGGAGGCGATGCCAGCTAAAGTGGTGGGGCTGAGGAGAGAGGCAGAGGAGGATTTAAGCAACAAAGCCTTACTTTGATCATCGAGCTTCACCGTGTTCCTCCTCCTCTTCTACCTCGCTACTTTTTGACTCACTTCAGAGAGGATTAAAGTAAAGATGTGAAGCCTTTGATACAGACACACTATTTACCCCTGACTGACCCTGAACTCACATCCGAGTTAATGACGTACACGCTGCATCTCTCCATCATCTCGTAGTCTCAGCGAAGGAACAAAGCCCTCCCTTACAGCTCAGCCTCCACCGCCCACTGTTCTCATCTCCCACTGGACCTCATAAGCTGCAGGTTGTCTGCTCGCTACTGGATAGTGATGGATGCTGTGGAGGGAGTGTTATGTTGCAGTCTCTCAGGTACCAGCTTGCTTAGTACAGAATTATCACGATCCCTCCCAGGGGACAGCTGATGTGATAGAACGACTAATGAGAACATATTACACTGGGGGGGACCAAAGCAGGGCCATTAAGTCAAATGCAGCCAGTGGGACATGAGAACAGGCAATTTCCGAATGGCAGACATTTTTTTTTTGCATAGATTGCCGGCAGAATGCAGGGTGATGGTGGACGATATTTCTTATATACGTTTATATGATGCCCGTCAATTTTCCTTCCCACTTAAATACCCTTGTAGACAGAACATTATCAACCCGGGACTGATGCAAATGTGCACATTTACAATATTATCAACACTGCTATCTTCACACACGAGACACTTAACCCATCACCAAATTCTATTACTTCAAGTGCAATTTTTGTACATATTTTTTTTTGCAAATTCCTTTTCTCTTTTTGATTACCGTAATTTCCGGACTATAAGCTGCTACTTTTTTCCCACACTTTGAACCTCGCGGTTTATACAATGACGCGGCTAATTTATGGATTTTTCCCGCTTTCACAAGCTTCATGTCGCCAAAAAACTGAGCACCGTCGCATAATGTGACGTAAATCGAGCGCGCTCAAACTTCCCATTCATTACGGTAATTAACTTTTTTACGAAATTTCTCGGTGTTTCATTCAGTGTACCAAATGAACCTCTAAAAACATTATGCCAACCTTCAATTGCATTATTAGTTCTTGGACTGTCTTCAGCAGCGGACATTATGAACAGCGGACATTATGAACAGCGGACATTATGAATGGTCACGATTCTGATTACGGTCATGTTGTCACCCTCATCATCAGACACGGAGAAAGACATATGATGCAGCTTTCAAGTTGAAGGCGTTTAAAAGCCTATTTATTTTTGTTCCAAGCCGTGTTTCGTTAAAGCCTGTGTAAAGTTCATTTGTTTCAATGTACTGCTAGGCACCTGCGGCTTATAGACATGTGCGGCTTATTTATGTACAAAATACATATTTTTTAAAAATTCAGTGGGTGCAGCTTACATTCAGATGCGCTTAATAGTCCGGAAATTACGGTATATGTATGGTGCATTCTATTTCAATCTGTTATGCTGCATACTGTATGTAGTAGATGCTCATAATGTAGTTATTTGAGATTGCTTATCCATACTATTCATGTGCTCTGGTACTTACTTCTGCGAATGTGACACTTCAATTTGCCAGCGTGGGATTAATAAAGTTGATCATATTTTATGTTGCTACGTAATCAAATATTTTGATTTATTTTGGATATTAGATTAGTATTATGGATACAATAAAATAAAATAAAATGTTAAACAAATTTTATTAGGAAGTTATAGCATTTATGCTAAACTCAAATTCAACGTAAACATGGAAGTTTGTTCTTAACCTCTGGAACAGAGCGTGTGACAAAATAATCTCAACAGAAAGGTTCGCTTATTAGTTTTTTTAATGCAAGGTCGCGATGCAACATCACTGAGGAAATAAGGGCCGGCCAGCGCCGGGGAGAGGTCCCACGAGGGGATCCTCACACACCGAGCGGCCGTCCCTGACCCGCCGAGTTGAATCTCCCTGGCAGACTGCGCAGAACTGTAACAATATTTTCAGTTCATTATGAACATGTGGAGGGCTTACGTTTAGATAATCGATGGGAAACACAACATACCATCGATAAAAGGAATTGATATCAAACAATCCCGATGAATCGGACAATTTAGAACCGGTTCTCGATTCCCATCCCTACTCTTGCTTTGTAGCATTGTTTTTACCATTTGTCAGTTTAGTGTGTACTTTGTGTGGATGGATTTATGTTCATAGATTTTTGAGGTCGTATCGGATTGTGCAGACAGAGGCAACACATTTCCTCCAGCAGGATGTTAATGTGTCCATCTGCCTTCAAAAAAACAAGGATATCTGATGCCTGCTGTGACAGTCTTGAATTGTGAACACAAACACTGACTCTTGGTGTCGAGTAAATTAATAAATAAGTCATTAAATTAAAACCCTGCTGCTGCCTGCACCTGAACTGGAAGAGCATGCAGCGTTTCTGCTCCCTCTCTGTGATCATCTTGAAGGCGTCCAGGCAGCAGTAGCGCCGGTGGCAGTTCCCACAGCAGAACGTGATGAGAGGGCAGTCGAAGCCGTTGTGCCAGGTGCCATTTTTATCCACGTACCACAGACAGTCCTCGTTCGCACTGACTGCAAAAACAAATACAAAACAAAGTGTGAGGCCAGATGACACTACAGGGAAGATCATGATGATGAAAAAGAAAGAAGGAAGTAGCAGGTCAAACTTCAGCTTGTACTTTCTGTCCTTCAGATCTCTCACTTCTTCCGACATGCTGTTGTTTCTGTTTTATCGCACATTTTCAAAGTGAGAAAATTCTTGACTGTTTACTTAGTTACTGCTTTATTCTGCCTTCAGGAGAAAATAAATATGTATTTTAACCATGTACTGGCTCTTCTTTATTTGCAGCTTTCTTATTCCAGGCTCAACACAGCCATAATGCATTATTCAACGGTTCGCTGTGGCAGAGGTTGAAAACTGACTATTTATAAAGGACTTACATCTCTGAAATAAAAAAGGAGACAATTTATTTATTCTACAACCGCAACTAAGGATTTTTTTTTCTTTCTATGAACCGACTAATCATTTGGTCTATAAAAACATAAAAAACAGTACATACCATAAATGCCCGTTACAATATCCTACAGCCCAAAATCTTATTTTTTTTTGTCCGACAAACAGGCAAAAAAACCAAAATCTTTTACTATGATTTGAGAAAAGGCAAAGTAGCAAAATCTTCACATTTGGGAACCTGAGCCCATCATTGTTGGCATTTATGCCTGAAAAATTACCTAAAATAACAAATCCATAATCAAAAAGTTGCATATTTTTTGCAACTGTAAAAGACAATTTAGCCCTATCAACACATGATAAACTCTTTTCAAAAAATAGAAATGAATCAAAACTCAGATATAATATTATTGTTCCGTGGTCTCTTGGGAGACTACAGTTCACTGACTGATATGAAACATTTGGCATACTGTCTTCCATAAGAATAAACATATAGTAAGTCCTAAATTGAGTTGAGTTGGAAAGAGCTGGTATGATTATGTTTTCCACAAGACAGAATTCCAGGCACACTAAATTACAGCCTGGTCACAACAGCCACATGTGTACAAGTTGCTAAAAGTCACACCAACTTATACATTTTACATGAGTCTTCTTATGTCTGTTGGAACACTGGCAAATAAAGTATATTTGACTATACAAACCGACTGAATAATGTAAAATCAACAATACATGTATCTTCAGAGAGCTGCTCACCCTTGTTGATATCTCTGAAACTCCATTAGAGCACATCTGCAGTTCATTGTTGAGCAAAGATCTATATAGCTTTGGCTCCTAAAACGGTTTGGACTAATTTTGGATGCTAACCTTTTGAGAGCTGGCATTGAGATGACTTATTCTGCCATCTGATATAGCACAAGCCTTGATACACAATCTATTAGTGTAGTATTAGTATCGTCTGCTTTGTTACACTACTTTATGCAACCTGTCTTAAAACTACTGCTTGCCTCTTATGCTTTTTGAATAACAATGATATATTATTGCAACATTTTGATGAACATATTGCCTTGTAATGATGATCTTTTTAAGGAAAGCTTAGATATCAATAAAAAAAAAAAAGCAATACTTAATATATGCCTCATATTAATATTAGTATTTCTGAAGGAATCATGAATCTCCAATTGTTTAGCTGTTAATTCATTAGGAGTTTGACAGACACATCTTGTAAATCACTTTGAATTGAAATAAGCTGTATAAAAAGTGTGATACAAATAAAGTGTTATTGCTTGATATGTAAGGCTTGAATTATATAAGATGAGCAGTTCAGCTAATTGTGTTGAAAAATAAATGCATTTTTGTAACATCATTCAACCAAATAAAATAAAAACAAAACATGTTTAACCGTAAACCTGCTCTAAGCAGTCCTTTTGCAGATGTTAAACTCGTATTGCAGGGATTTACAATGTAGGCGATTTCATTCCAAATAAACATTAAAATAGGTGGGGTATTCATAAACATGGTTTAGTGTATTTTGCCATAAGAATTGTGTTAATCGGCAGACTTTGTTTTTCTTTCTTAAGCGGTCCACACATTACATCTACATGTGACTCGAGTTCAACAGATACACAATTTTGACTAAACCATTCTTCCATTTGTTTCTATGATAGTTGACAGTGACAACAGGAAAATACAATATCTGCATTGCAAAAGGAACAGACATTACCTTCAAATGACACTTAATGTTAGCAATTGACTAGAACTTCGAGGGATACATATTATTGATTAATTTTAAATGTATTTATTTAGCTTTGAATAATATAGGATGTGTTTGACAGGGAAACCTACTAAGTTACCAGGCTAACTGTAATGTTATCAGTATTAGCTAGCTATTTGTTTTTTTTTTTTGCTGTTTAAGTAAAAAAACAACCAAAAACTCCCACTTAATTCAGCTAAACGAAACACATACAAACCAGTGAGATTAGTTCACAGAGGACTTAACAAATGGCTGCTAACGTAATTGCGGTCGGACAGTAAACAGTGAACGGGTTAGTAACAGTTAACGTTAATAGTTATCCAGACATAAACAAACATCGAGGTTACAAAGTAAACAAGCACAAAGCAGCAGTCTGCTTGTGACGGCTGAAATAACATCGGTCATGCCGGAGGAACAGACGTTAGCAGGGATCCACCGCTGAACCGTTAGCTAGCGGAGCGGCCTGGGTGATGATCCGTAATCTTACCCTGAGAAGTGCAGAGGACGACGGTGAGCAGCGCCAGAACCAGCGCGATGAGAGACATGTTGCCCGCTGGAAAAATCATCCTCGTCCTAATTTAAAACCAAGCGAGCGATATTTTAAAGAAGAAGTGTGAATGAACGAGAATAACCGGACTAACGGTCGTTCACAGACATCGTCTTGGCTCGGGAACAGCATAGGAGACGAGCGGTAAATTATCCGTCGAAATGACACATCGCGGCTGTGACGCCGTTCAACCGGGACGGGGAGGATGTTGCCTTCACGTTCTGCCTGAAACGTCGGAAAGAAATCTTCACCAAGAAGTCCATTATGAGAGCCCGCTAATGAGCTGGGGAAAAAAACTAAAAAAAAAGATCCTGTAAGTCATTCAAATGAGAAACTAACATTTTTGTTTTTATTATTAGAATGACTTAGTATGTCAATAATAATGAGAAACGTTCATAAGTTATTCTTTTGAAAACGCTTCTCATTATTCTGAGATACTGTCTTTATTTTTTGACCGTTTCTCATGATTTTGTACTACTTTGTAATTATTTTAAGATAAGTAGGCCTCCGTCATTATTTTTGAGATATTTGACTTAAAGGATCTTTATTTCATCACAAGGCTAAGTTTTTTATTATAACTCACACGCGCACGCAAGTTAAGTCTCTCATATTTACGAGCAGCTGTGAATGTACCTTGAGAGGTCAGAGCGCTGCCTCCCTCCCCACTCAGCCCTGATGGAGAGTGGAGAGGACTTTAACATGCACCGAATAAAGAAAACATAATATTTAAACAGTGAGAAGAAATTGTAAAGGCATTTACTGTGGTGGTAAATTAAACATCTTAAATAAAAGAAAATAAGTTCAAAAAAATATCTATTATTTGTATGGTAAATATTTTTTTTACTGGAAACTTGTCTTATACTAACATACAACAGGCTGCAGATTGCATATAAAAATGAAAAACTCGGAAAGTTGAGTATAAATAAACTAAACCTATTAAAGACCATACACAGGAGTTTACACTTATGCCTGATTAGACCACTGTGTGAGCACGTGTAGACTGTAGTTTTGTTTTACATGTGGCAGAAATGACACCCTTATCAGTGACACTTTACTTTAAATTCCCCTATTTAACATTTATAAGCAGCATAGAAATATTTAATGATTCATAATGGAGTTGTAAGCAAATACAAGGACATTAGACTTCTCATATGAAAACAGTTTATATTATTACAACTTTGATTAACTACGTTATTCATTAGCCATCTATACATCAGCCTTCACTTATTGATACCCACAGAAGATATAGTTGACAAATACATTAATAAACAAAAGTTTATACACTGCTTAAATTTACGTTTCCTGGTGTAACGTATCCTTGGGACAGACGTTGACACTTGCATAATAAAACCATTTGTGTTAAGAGTAGAATGATAAGTGTTACCAATGTTTTAAAATGAAATTATAATTTGTTGAACAAAATGACAAAAAGGTGAACATTTCATTAACAATTCCCTTCTCTGAATTAAGCATATTGATTTTTTTTTTTTTTTTTTTTGTGATTTTATAAAGAGCACACATCTGTAAACTAAGACACCTTAATTTTCCATAAATAGGTAAAAAAATAAAATGTAAGCAGCACAGTAAGAGTATGAGGAGTGATTGTATCCCCTGAGTGGAAATATCATGTATTTTCTAGTTTTAAGATTCAGATTTAATTAAAAATGTGATTAAAAAGAACCTGCATACTTAATTATTATTCATTGCTCGGGGAGACAAGAGAGGAATCTGGAAATCAATCTGGAAATATTGTCCTTTCTGGACTTTTATTTAGAAATTTTTCCACCCCAAATTTCAATGAGTGTACAAGGAAATGACAAGGCTGAGAATCACTGTGCCAACAGTGTGAATTTCCCAAATACCCACCGTACCCCGAGACATGACAGCTGGTCGAAGAGCTTTTCATTTCCTGTCAGAAACAGTCAATGTTTTTCTGGAATATAAAAAAGGCAGCCAATGTTTCTCTCTCTCCCCCAAAGACCAGGATGTTTGTTTTTATTTGACTTTCCTTCAATCAATATAAAGTCTCTCTGAAGTGTTTTCCATGTTGCGTTTTTTTACTCTGTTTGTACAGAAAAAAAACTAAAATAACAGGCTAAGTTACAAATAGGACATGGCAAAATAGTCCATTCATATTTCATGGTTCACCTGTCCCACTGTGAAGCCTCGATTATTATTATTTTTTTATTAAATCCTCTCGTTCAGTCTGAGATTTCTCTAAAATGGTGAGTCCTCTGAGCGTCTTCAGGAACAGACCCGGGCAGTCTCTCACCTCTTCATCCTCCTCGCTTTAACATCGTAAAGTCCTTCATCCCATCACGAGCACGTAGTAACAGCGGAGTTATGGGTAAGTGCATGTCCGTCTCTTTTAACCCCTTCCTCTGCTCAACCCATTTCTCCTTTTTTTCTTTGCTACGTTGTCATTTCATCATGAGCGCACAAGTGATGGGGCATTAGGAGAGTTTAGATGGAAGATGTGATGGCGCGGCAGACGACGGGGCTAGAGGCCTATAGACTGCAGGGTTTGTCTCTCGGTGGTGTTGAGGTGGCCCGAGAACATGCTGTAACACGGCTGCTGGGCGAACTGTGTCAGGAAGTCTGTCAGGTAAGCCTGGGAAAAGACACCGTGCAAGCCAATTGCACACATCAGTGTTAGAAAAAGACATTTAGGCAAAGATAAAACTGCATTATCAAGAAACATTTATTCATCAGTTGTACAAATGGCATGCTGCATCCTTTAAAGACTAATCCGACCAGGCTGGCACCATTTCCCCCATCAAGCCCTTTTATAATTGGGAGGGATCTTCTGATCAGCTTTGACTTTGAAATTACTGGACCAATCCTGATCTCCACACTCACTGACTTTAACCTTCTCAGTGCACGAGGGCTGTCCCACTGTCAAATCGTCACATTCTTAAGTTCTCCGATTCAGGCTTTTAGACATTCTCTCCGAGTCTGCATATCTGCAGACTTTCCCAGAAGGACTTGCTCTTAGCTCATAGCAAAATTGGTGACGTATAAAATGTGGTTCTCCTGCCCCCACAAAGTGTATACAAACTAACCGTGGATGGCGTAAGGAAGAAATCCAAAAAGGGAGTTTTATCAGGACTGGAACATTAACATTTCACGGTGTATAATGTGTTTAAATTAATAAAGAAACATGAGATCAACTAGTGAAGAATTGTAGCCACAGTCACATGCTGCTTGAGGGACAAATGGCAAAGTTGAAATTAAACATGAATAAAAAGTTTAGAGTTAGCGTACCTGCAGATCAATCTGATATATGGGGTCTTTCAAAGCATCTGGATCATCCTCATCATCATCCTCGTAATAATCATCATCTGTAAGACAGGAACACACCAGGAAACGGAAACTTTGAGACCTGAATCGAAGTTTTAGGTTAACAGTAGAAGCCAGAAGCGGAATTGAAAAGAAATTGCAGGAACAGCCGAGGCACTGGGGAGTAACTCGTACCGTATTTGTTGGAGGCAATGAGATCAGAAAGCAGCTGCCCTGCCACCCCTTCATCCTCCTCGTCATCATCCTCCCCCTCTTCGTCCTCCTCCCACATCCCGCTGGAGTCTGAGACAAACAACAGCTGGGGATTAAACTAAAGAATAGGCAGAATAGAATACAGCAGACATTTAAAAAAAAAAAAAAAGGCAACAAATACACAAACTCTGCAATGTTTCAGCAAGCCCAGGCCTTTACCTGCCAAACATGACAAAAACAAAAATCACTGCAACTACTTTGTAGCAAAAGTTGACCCGAGAGTGGACGTCAGGCTTCTTTGATACGCTGAGAACTGTCGCTCCTAAATAGTCAGGATGGATTAGATGCAGTACAACAGTGCAGCACCTGCACTTCTGATGTGGAAATATTGAACGATCCAACAATGGTTCTTAAAGTTGATTTTTGCTTTAAGTTTATTGAAACCAGCACAAAACAGTTTTATGCCGTCGACTGTAAGAAAACTCCAAAATACTGATAATAACAATTTTACATTTGGTTAAGAGTGACACCAAATACAGAGAATACACTGCCCAAAATAAATAAAAGCTTTAGGGCTGTACGGATTAGTTTGAAACTTCAGTTCCTTACATTGACATTCAAATGTTGGGCAGCTTTTAAAATAATAATATTTTTTTTAATGCATGTCCATTCATTCTGTTTAAAGCCGGTATTTCTGCCAGGTTGCAGATAAAGATTAGGCTACACTATTATTATTAGTATTATACTATTTGTATAATTAGATTCCTGTGGTTGCTGCGCAGGATTGTTTTTGACTCGTGTGACCCAAACATTTCCAATAACTTCAGAGCGTAGAAAAAGCGTAAAAGTCTAAATTTATTGAAATAGATAGATGTAATAATTTCCAAAATTCATGTTATCTAACGAAATATTTAATTTCTCTTATATAATTTACATTCATATAACCACAATAACAAAAAAAAACGTTTTTTTAGCGCGATGTCATACAATATGATGACAAAATTTAAATTTGAAAACCTCAATAGTAGCTTCAAATGTAAAAGAAATTCAGTAGAGCCATAAAAAGCTTCCAGAGCAGAAGTTTACATTTAGGCCGACTTACTGTTTGAGACCCCTTATCGTATCACTCTCCCCCAATAATTTCCTACAGGAAATAGACACAAAGGTTTGATCCCCTCAATAGTGTCCATGTCCCTCAAAAAGCCTGTGTCCCATAAAAGCATTTGTATCATTTGTATTCACCATGACTCCAGTCTGCTGCGTTCGCCCTGCTGGAGTTTGCCTCCACTACCGTCGACAGCTCGTTGATGATCAGTTTAAAGATCTTCACTAGCAAAGGAATGTTGGTCCACCGCTCTGGGTCTGTGGTGGGGGACAAATAAACAGTTACGGGTGCGAAGCGCTCAATGTCAACAGCACGCACCGTCCTGTGGTACATCTCCTAATATCGGAGTCATGTGATCAACTATCTCTCCGTCACTTGCTGCCTTACTCTTGGCAGATTTGGAGCGCGTGCGGATGCCGTCTTCAGGGCTGTACAGCTCTTCTCCCTTCACCACGATGTCCTGGAGACGTTTGTCGTCAGTGTTGAGACCGTGCTGCAGGAGCTTACAGAGAGCTACCGTGCTGCAGGAAAAAAAAAAGCAAAAAAAAAAAAAAGAAATGAGAAAAAGTGCGAGATATGTGGCAAGGGCAGAGAAAAAGATAGAAATAGTTCGATGTTTTTTAAAAAACGCCTTTTTAAATGGGATATTCCAAACTGAGCCGTTTCAGTTGCTGCCATACGTACGACAGCTTTAGCAACTGTTTTAGAGCTGAAGTGGAAGCAGAAACTATCTATTATTACCTGTCGACAATTAAACTTAAAAGAAAAAAAAGAAAATAAAGATTGTAAGAGACTAAACTTAAAAAAACTAAAAACGTAAAATACACAATATCACAGACGACAAGTACCCAAAACCAGGCTCAGCTAGTATCATCCAATGGCAGTGCCTGCAGTTTCAGTCTAAGGGCTGACTCAAAATGTACTAGAGATGCACCGATAGCAATTTTCTTGGCCAATTTCCGTTTTTCAGTCTTTCAAAAGAACTATAGTTGACAGCATACGCAAACACTTTTGGAACGAAAATTGAAATTCAATTGTACATTCTTAATACAACCTTGACTATTAAATAAATCACATTTCCTCCAAAATGCACCAAGTTACAGGATGTTCTTGTTGTCAAACCTTCATTTCAAGGTTGTTCCTCCACGGCTCATTTTGGACTTGCAGGTGTTTCAAATTGCGAGCTTCATGTCGTCTTCACTCACGCTGAAGAATTTCCACAACGGTGACGTGATGCGTGTGCGCGGCTGTGCTGCACGTCGCGTGCATGTTGTGTGTGTGACTGTGATGTTACCCTTTGTGCCGCCGTGTGCACAGCGTAAAACCATCAAGTGTGTAAATGAGTGGATATAGGAGAATGAGCTGTAAATCGGCCAATTCCGGTCACCGGTCGATTGGTGCATCTCTAATTGTTTGCATTGATTTATGTGTAGTTTTTGTGGAGTTAATTTATCAAGTTTTTGTTGCAGACGCAGTAATTGCTTAAGTTTGGGGACAATGGTGCACATTTTAGGACAGGCTTGCACACGTTTGTACAGAAATATGTAAAGCGGCAGTGAATTCCAGTTTTGGAACATTGTAAAATGAGTAGATATAATTGATTCATGAGAATGTTGTCTGACCTGACTTTACCCTCGTACTGTCCGTAGAAGAGGTGCTGCCTGCTCATCCACTCCGTCATGACGAACTCCAGGGCAGGTTTCCCCGTCGGGCCGGGCAGACTGCACAAGAACTCTAACAGAGGCTCCAGCTGGGAGTGAACCAGGTTGGCAAACACCATGATCAGAGACTACAGGCAGAGGAAGAGGAGACAGGAGGCAGAGGGAAGGAGAAATAATGAAGTATTGAAGGCACATCAACAAATGAGGACCAGGTTTGAGGGTTCAGCCTGTTGGTGAAGTTACAGTCACACATTGACTTCGTCCGCCTACCTGCATGACACTCAGAGTCTCAGCTTGCTGCATCTTGCTCAGAATCGCTCGGAGGATCTGGTCCAGCTGTTCCCCGAGCTGGGTTCCCGCCCGAGAGATTAGAGTGGACACCAACCTGCCCACGAAGGCGGCCGTGAACTCGGAGGTCCGGGGGTCCAGCAGCTGGTTTACCGCCTGCATGACGTACCAGAGGCCGCTGTTCCCCTGCTCGTCCCTCCACTGAGCGATCTGCTCCAGGGCGACGGAAACGTACGCCCGCAGACACTCGCCTCCGTTCTGGAGGGGAGAGGAAAGCGGTGAAAGTGCAGAAGTAAAAAAGGAGAATCAGAGGAGCGCGGTGCCACAGAATACTATTTTTTCACATCAGCATCAAAGTGATATTTATTATTTATATATTCTAGTTGTAGCTTTTGACATTTACTGGATAACATCACCTGCTGATGATGCATTCAATGTGCTCGTGTCTAGATGAAACGTTGAAAAGTTTACCTGCATTATCGTGTTGTCATCAGTGCGTAAGGTACACTGTGCCACCACAGGAAAAGCCTGGCACACCAGCATCTCTGACAACGGGGCTTTGGTGTTTCGGACTACTGTGGTCAGGATGTCGATGGACGGCTGTAGTGCAGACAGAGGGGGGGGGGGGAAACTGATTATTACGTTGCAAAGCAGAACTGATTATTTGGGTTTGGTCCTGTAACATTTTCAGTGGTGCCTTATCTAGACAGAGTGAAGTTTCAGATGAACAATCTCAAAGTGCAACAAACGACTCACAGCACAGAGTCCAGAGGGGATCTTGTCGGGGGGAGCCTGCATGATGCTGACCAGCGTGGGGATGAGACGCATCTGCATGGGGCCCTGGCAGCCTTCGATTTGTGCCAGTTCCTTAAAGATGTCCTGAGCCAGAGACGCCACCACAGGGTCTGAGAAGAGAGGAGACAAAAGAGAAGAGACAAATCAAAACTATGCGTCACTTTAACATGTCTACGCCTCCTCTGGATTTTTAAGTCCCGAATCTTGTCGATGTGCCCCCTATTTACATATGTTTATATTACACACATATCTACATATTGTATTCGTTCCATAATGTTACATCTGTTCATATTTTAAATATTAATACATATACACATCTGTTTATACAACCTTTTCATTCATACCTACCCATTTTACAGTATTTAATTTGATAGATTTTAACTTAATTCATTTCATATGTATATATTTTACTTAATGCTGCACCATTATGGCTTTTGCGATATTTCATTTCTTTTTTATGTCTTAAGTATGCAGTCTGTTGCATTGTTGGAGGAGCCTGGGGCTTAAGAGAAAAAGAAAAGAGAAAAAAAACATAGAAGGAAGTTGAAATTTAGAGTACAGTGTGAACGTACTCTGAAAGAGGAAGTGGTTAGAGGAGTTATAGCCGTACCGTTGTTATATTTAAGGAAAATAGCAATGGTGAGGGGGCAGATCTTGTTCTCGGCGCTGGTGGTGAAGGCCGGGTCGACGGTGCAGACGATGCACAGAGTTTCCATGACGAGGGTGAGCACCTCGGAGCTGAACTGGGCTGCCAGTTGGACGAGTCCCTCGAGGATGCTGGGGAGGAACGGCTGAAGGACATGGGTGCTCTCCGACAGCTTCAGCTGATCACAATACCTGGAGAACGAAAAGGATAGTAGACCTTAATGAAAAGAGAGCATCCACCCCACACCTTTATCATCAGTTAGTGACCCTTTCAAACTCTTTAAAGTTTAAATATCATTTTTGAATGTTATCTGCAACCCGTTTAGTCGTCACAATTATCTATTTCACAATTTGGCGATGGGCAAAACCTGTACGAATCGACTTTTCTTTTTTCTGCCAGAGACCAGATATGAGATTAAGAAAATAAAATGAAAAACTTTCAATTCTGACATCATTTTCTGCTTAGGTAGACATTGCTCCACTATATCTCCACATAGCAAATAGCTGTCTGCTGGTATATTAATGCTCCAATATTCAAATTGAGAACCTTTAACATTTTACATCTTGTTTGTTTAATACGTGCAAAAACTGAAGTGTCTTGATGCCGTGACAGACTAATTGTCTGTACTGTGGCTTCTGGCTTTCAGATAAAGTTGTCCATTCTTGCCAAGTTGGATCACAAAAATAACACCAGAGCTCTGAGTTTGGGAGGCAGCAAAACACAGCTTGCTCACCCCCAGATGGCCCTGACCGCGGAGATGCGGACGGAGGGCTGCTGGCTGTCGTGGAGGCCGCTGACGGTGGCCTGGAGGAACTGCTGGATGAGCTCAGGAGACATGGCCGCTGTGAAGCGACTGGCCGCCCACAGAGCCCGGCCGAGGAGGAACGGAGACGCCGCTGGTCAGGAGAAAACAAAAACAAGAGAAGAAGAATAAGAGAGAGGAACAACAAGTAAAGTGTTGATTTTTGCAACTCAATATGATGTTAATTCAATAATCTAATGTCTTCCCTTTGAGGATATTTAGGGATCACATTTCACTTCAGAAAGTTGCTACTTGTGGTAGATTTGAAAAGGTTTCACATCACTTCTAAGGGTCAGTTTAGGACTCACCTGGCAAGTTGAGATCGGCGAGGATAACACTGGCCAGGAAACCATGCATGTCAAACTGGATACGCCCGTTCTTCACGTTCTCTGTGATGATGGTTTTAACAGAGCCGAGGGCCAACATGCAGGCCTCGTGGATCTTCCACCTAGTTAACAAACAAAACAAATACTTTTTCTGACTTAAAAGCGCAGGTCTGCGCAAAATCCCTGCAGGAATGTGGCTCAAAGTCAACAAATCTTTAAAAGCCCAGACACTGAGATGTAGTCAGATAGAGAATAATGTCTCTCCTCCTCACCAGTGCTCATTGCCACTGTTTTTGGCCTGCTCTGCCTCCTGGAGATGTCTGGTTGCTGCCGCTGCCAGCGCTGCTGCGCTCTCATTCTGAAACTCTGCAGCAACAGCCTGCAAGTAGAGGTGAAAGGTCATCATTATACACACTCTCAGGGTGGCCCAAAGGCCCACAAAGTGAGATGATGAGCAAAGAGTTGCAATGAAACTACTGCAAACTTATAAATGTTGGATATTTCTGACCCCTGTTTTACATGTGACCACACTGCTCAGCATTCCCATGATTCAACACTGCATAGAAAAATATCTGTTCATAAGTAAACAACTAGTTTCAGTCGTTTTCAAGGACTAGGGCAACGAGGTTCAACAGAGGCCTTGAGTGTTTGCGGAGGCTGCGTGTGTAGGAGAGGAAAAAGGAGAACAAGAAGCCATATTTCTCCAGGATTATGTGTAGAAGCATTTTTAGACAAGACTGCAACTTGACCTTGTTTATCATAAATAGTGACTGACTGATAGAAACCAGACAGTTTAGGTGTTAAAAACAACCTCAGGTACCTTTTAGGCTAAAAGTGATTTTTCTGTGAAGGAAACTCACTCAGATATAAAGTTAAACAAGTTGGGATTTCACTCAGAATGAAGAAAGGGTAAGCTCTGATGAAGGTGTTAATTTAACTTGGGCTTTAAAATGCCGCATTTTGTCTGTTGCTTTTTCACGGATGTTGTGATTTTACAATAAGAATTGTAGTTTCTTGTTCTTTCTTCTCACCAGCAGCAGGTCTTGAGCAGAGATCCTGACAGAGTAGGAGAAGGTGTCATCATCCTCATCCTCTACGAACTGCTGGGGGTTCGCCGTCCACACTTTGATCTGAAGAAACAAGAAGGCAAACACGTTTTATTTATTTCTTTACAGCTCATACTTCCGTCTTTGCCAGCAGCCATTTCCCCCCAAGGTAATTCCTCACCTGGTCCTCAGTGATCTGCATGTACAGGATGATGTAGTAGATGAGTTCAGGCAGGGCTTTCTTCACTGTGCTCTTTAACTTGTTGTTCTCCAGCAGCGTGTGGACAAAGTCAAAGATGCTGAACACCAGATTCTCAAAACCCAAAACTTCACCTGCAGAAATGACCCAATAAAAATTTCAGAAGATTGAAAAAAGAAAAGGTGGCTTGGAATGCTGCAAACTTTCAAACCAATGTTACATGTGAGCAAGTGAAAGCATTTTGCTCACCGTCTGAGTCTACGGGGTCATCCACTTCCTCTGTGTAGTTGACTTCTGTTCTGACATAAGTGAACATGTGGTTAAGGAATATGCTAGAACTACAGACTTCTTTTCAGTCTCCTTAGCTTTCATGTCTCACTAGTACTCATCTCACAGGATGTTTTCATTCTTATTATGCTCATTCCATCTGAAAATATCAGATGATTATATCATTTAAAGTCTGTGTAAAAATGGAAGTCATTCTCAACATGAAAGTGTTAAGACTTTGCTGAGTAAGCAGGTGACTTCGATGTTACACAATATTCTGCTGCATTGAGGTGGATCAGTGGTTCAGAGAGGATGTTCTGCAACCAAAAGGCCAAAAAAACTCCAGTCTCTCAAGTGCCCATAAGGAAGTAAAACCTCCAGTTATATATCATGTTTTTTTATTTATTAATTTATTTTTTAACCCTACATGGAAGCTATTTTTACTTATTGTTTTACAACACAGACAGCAGTAGTTCTAGCATGAAGTTAGCGAATACGCAGTTTGACATTGTAAAGGATATAAAGCTGCACTTTCAGTCAGTGTATTCCATACGATGGGTAATATCTGCTGCATGGAGGACACCATGGGTTTGGGAAAGTTGTTCACCAACGCGGTTACTGCCTGGGAGAGAGGATGAAAAAGAACCGAAATTAACAGCCGCCAAGCGGCAAATACGGGTAGTTTTTCCGTTTGGCGAGCAAATTTCTGTAGGCTATCCGGGCGGCTAAATGTTTGTACTAAAATAGTTATGGAAGAAAAAATAAACACACGCACGCACGCACGCTTCTCCGCTAAACTACCACTTGACACCGAACTGCTGCCAACTACCGTTAGGCTAACTAGCTGGTGATATTTACATAGAGTAAGCCAACCTTCAAAATAAAATAAAAAAACCTAAATGAATCAAACTAATTGATTAACTGTTGATCAATACATTCAAATCATTTTGCTCTGGCCTTTTCTTTAAGTTTGTATTTTACACATAATGTTGAAACAAATGTATACGTGACACAAAATAGCAATTCATTATTTTGGCCGGCATCAACATCCAGCTCCAAAAACAGCTCCTGTCATGAATGGAACGGACGTGGAGGAGGGTTTTCCGAACATAAGACATTTGAAGGTCACGCTAAGCAACTACTCGATGATTCTCACCTTGAGGACTTCCATCTTCAGACCGCTATCAGACAAGGGTCCTTCAGGCATCTGCAGCGCATGCACAAACGCTTCAGTGAACTGCTGCACCACGGGGAAGATCAACGCTTTGGCTGCACCCTACACACACACACACACACACACACACACACGTACAGAGGAGGTAAAGTTACATTACATGCTTTTGACAATTCTTTGACTTCTGCAGATCACTTCCTCTCTGTAAGTCTATCATCAGTTATTGAAAAATTGACTATTTTAAAAGTAAATTCAAATCAACTGCAACTCAATAGGATGAAACTTTTGGCAAAAGAAGTTTAAATCAAAAGCAAAACATTTCCATTCTATAATTATTTAATCAATTATATAATTATTCACATAATATCTGAGAAAAACGGTCTCACCTTCTCGTGCTCTTCAATAGCACAGATGAGGTTGGCACAGGTGGTAAAAATCTCCACTGCTCTGGATCGGGTACGAATGCTGTACACCTGCAACATTTAGGGAACATTAAAGAAGATATCTGAAACATTATCAGTAACGTAACATAGTACAGTTCCAAATGGCAGTAGCAAAAATGCGTGGATCCATCAAATTAAAAAAATACCTAAAATACCTGAATAAATCAACTGTTTAAGTTTCACTATTCCTAATTTTTCGTAATAGTTTAAGATCAAAATGAGATCAAATTTTGCATCAATTTGTTGTTATTTGAAACACAGAAACACCGTATTGTGATGCTATTCTGGCCAGGGCGCCCTTGGACAATAGATTTCCTAATCTCAATGGGACATGAATAGTTAAATAAGTAGCAATACCTCGGCCATGGTGAAGATCTTGTACATTTCAGGTAAGATGACTGGAGCCACCAGCGGCATCTGTGTATCAGTCACCTCCCGAGTAAACTCTGGACATGACAGGATGTTACAAGAAATCATTTAAAATATGCACGTTTTTTTTTTTTCTTAGTTATTCTTTTTCACAGGGATGATGTCTACCTCAAGTGTTTACTTCTTTTGAAGTAAGAATTTGCAGAATATGTAAAAAGTGAAATCGGACAGGTTTGTGAAAGCAATTTGATGGTCGACCACAGGACAGTTTAGTGTTTCCTATCAACAGTAACACCAGGAGCGACGCATTCATTTGTCCAACTCAATGTGATGAATTATAGGGATGCCTGAAACCAAAAACTCAGGGCATTACTTGATAAACAATTCCGATCCAAAACCATTGTTCTTTTTTTTTTTTTTTAATCGTCCATTTAGAATTCCTGTGTGAAACTGATTGGGATCATTTCTCTACGTGTAATGTAGCATAACAAATGGCACATACACACTTTCAAAGTCGTCAGAATGCTGTTCTGATCACATTGCACGACTGTCGGTCCTGTAATGTGGCGTCTTGAAAATTGTTGTTGCCTTTTACGCGAGTGATGGACGACAGGAAGTCACAATACAAGACATTTCACTAGGATGAATCCCCGAAAGTCTGCCTCGTCTCCAAACTACATTTAGTCAACAAAACACAGGAGAAATTATTCGGGATAGGACACGAGACCACGCGCGTCTCGGGAGTTCTGACCGACAAAAAGGGATGTAGTTGATCAGTATTGAAATGAATGTGTGAATGCTTGTGTGTAAACAAATATATGTTACAGCTCTGAAACTAAAATAAAAAAGTATAAAACGGATGCATCTGGCATGTTTCGTAACTTTCAAAACTTATCTTTTGGCACTGATGATATTGCTAAAAACATTATTAATGTTAAATAACAGCATTGCATCTGCCTTAAGAAGAAGTAACTTGTATCGTAATGAATGCTCTATCATTGCTGCATTTCGTAATTTTTTTTATAAAAATGACATAGCTCATGGTCGTATGCCTCTGCCAACCCAACAAGTTGCAGTTTATATCCATGTCCGTCCAAAATGTTATCACTATTAGACATCTGTGTGAAATTGTCATAATTATTGTATGAATTCTTGAGTTATTGGCAAAAACTTGTTTTGTGAGGTCACAGTGACCTTGACCATTGACACCAAAATCTAAAATCAGTTCATCCTCGAGTCCAAGTGAACGTTTGTGCCAAGCTTGAAGAGATTTCCTTCAGGCGTTCCTGCGAGATCTCCTTCACGAGAACGGGACAGCTCACGAACAACCCGAAAACATAATGATAAAAAAAAATTGCAAATCTCATTCTGAAAATCTAGGCCATTTCACGGGGGTTTTGAATCATGTTTTAGAGGATGTTCATGTACAGCTTTAGTGCGTTTATGTGCATCTCATTACATACCCGTGAGGACCCTCATGGCCCCGTGCACAGCATTGACGTCTCCGCTGACCAGCATCTCCATGAGGAGGGTGAGCAGCTGCGGCCAGGCCTCGGGCCAGTCCCAGTGGGCGATGGCCGACACGGCGTACGCAACACTGGAGCGGACTTTGCTTATCGCCTCCCGCAGACCGCTTGGCAGCAGCACCCTGATGGCGGCTTTAGCCTGGAGGGAAACGACAGGAGTTTGATAACATTTGACAACAAAAAGCCCTCTGAGGTCAAATTCAAATTGTGTGCAAGGATACTTTTGAGAGAGAGAGAAATTCAACCAGTAGCACACAAAAGAAAAGTATTTGAGGGGAAGTAACTTTACCTGATCGGAGGTTTCAGGAGGTCTGAATTTCTCTGACTGGGAACACCAGTGAGTCTCCACATACTGCTTCAGGATGACTGATGCTAGCTGCAAACACAGACAACAAGACAGACGTTTGTTAAGTTGCAGTTAGGAAATACAATCAGGACAACACATAACGCAGATCACGGTCAATAACTGAGAACCTTTATCTGACATGCAAGCTGTCTACCTTTTATACACTCACCTGACGGATTGCTAACGCTCCCTGAGGATCAACTGTGAGTTCTGCCAGATGGACACCAAACTCTGCAAAAATGTAATAAATTCATGAAAAAAATGGAGAGTTCAGAATATACATTATACGATAAGAGCAGGCTGAGAGTGTTGGCTTACGGCAGGACGCTAGGCTGGAAGTGTTTTTCACAACGTCGATGTGGATGTAATTCAATAAAAATTCAAACAAATCTCTACAAATTCCAGTGTCACACAAATCTATCCACACAGACACAAGGCCGTAATTGCTTCCAAATTTCCCTTGAATCCTTTTTGTGTTTTCTACATGTTCTTTTGTAGTGGTAGATGTTGCTATTGTTTAAATTTGGATTTTTTTTAATGAATGTTACTGGACACTGCTTCTAAAACTGAAATAGCTGCTGCAGCATGATGAACAAACATGAAACTGTCTCTTAGCTGCAGCTAAATATGACAAATGTCCGAGGTATGCTGTTGTACCTGTGGACCACAATAAATGACTACACTGACATAATTTGATTTCCGAGGTTACCAAAACCATGAGCTGTAAAGCCAACAGAGCACACTGGTGTGAACCTGCCCTGACAGGCATGCAGTGTGTGAGCGATAAATACAGTTCAGGATCAGCATCAACCTCAGCTCTGATCCAGCTCTCTCTAACTGGGTTTTACTACGAGTGACATCAGGCGCCAGAAGACAATGTTAGTGCTGACAATCCTACAGACCGTCTGCCTTAGAGAGGGGCCAGCGGAAAGGGTCGGCCTGGCTGCGACGCTGCGGCACAGCCAACAGACAGTGTGAACAATTAGCCTTTCACCAGGGGCACGAGGACAGACAATGGAAAGTCTAGTGGAGCATAAGCTATGGCCGCTAGGTACTGTATCCATCTGTCCCAATTGAGGACTTAATCAAAAAAAACATACACTGCTTTGTTATGGGTATTATTTCCACAATACACCAACTGTCATCAATTGTTTACATTGGGCATATTGTCAAGTTCATGTCCAAGGTGCTTGTAAAACACCATCAACTATATTTGAGACTTTTTAACGACAGTTGTAATGCCAATAATCAAAACAGAAAATAGGTCAATTCTGTTTTTGCGAAATAAAAATATGATTTGTCCAACTGTTAATTTGCCTAGCAGACCAGTACTTAACTTTTTATTTCATGACACTTATACAAACCTGAGTCACAAGGTGCCACGACTATTGCTGGTGTCATTTTACATTAGAGTCTAAATACAATATTAGTTCAAAAGATGGATGTATACATAACTCAATCAAAAGAAAAAGAGCTCATTTTGGGCAGTGACTGCAGTAAAGTCGTCAGATAAAGGCACACTGATATGTTTGTGTAAGAATACTGCATGTTGAGTAATATGGACTTCATGTATGCATGGACTCTGGGACAGTTGTGCCCTTTGTCTTTCCTGTTGCATCCTGATGATGCTGATGATGCAGGAGGCTGGCGCGTGAGAACCTCCCTGGGAGACACCTTTCGCGCGAAAGTCTGTCATCGGGCATTCGGGGGTTTCCATAGCGACCATGGAATAAATGAATGAGATTACGATTTGGGTTCACTTCAGGGAGACCTGGGAGTCGGTTGGCATCGCACTGCACATGACTGTCACTCTTAAAAGATGTAGAAACGGTGTAACACACGTTGGTTCAGGTGGTCAACGGTTGTAGGATGGGTTGCTGTCACCCCCCCCCTCCTCCTCCTCCTCCCCCCTGTTTCCAAGTGACGTTGTCAGATTCCAATGCGCTCGAAACGGTTCTTGTTGCTATAGCTTCAGAAGAACTGTGACAATATCTTAGCTAGCTAGTCCCCAGCACACACGTCATTTAACGCTAACTGGACGCTTTCACTGAGGCAGAAGACTAAACCAGGGTCCACCCTGTTGCTGTGCTGTTGAGGCCGGGGTCCTCAGTCCCCCATGTGCTTAATGTAACTTACTTCCTAGCTAACGCTCACTATTACACTTGTGACACACGGTTAGCTGTGATTCGTCCAATCCGCGTCAGTTTGAAGAAGGCAAGGCACGAGCTTTCAAGCTAACTTGGACATCACTCACTAACTTCTTAAAATATGGCCTTCATGGAGCGGAGACAGTTCCCCGGCTAACGTTTTCACTGTTAGCTACCTCTCAGCCAAGTAAACACAGCCAAAGTTAGCGCTGTTGAAAGCGGCAGACAGCTGTCCGCATGGTGCGTATCTCTAAAGAGGCCCATGCCGCTCATGAGTGAGGACACCGTGTAGCTAGACACCGTGAACTCCCTCAAACTAGCTTTTAGAAACTGGCTACTCACCCTCTGTCACTTCCAGCACTTTGATCTGCTCCTCCGCGGCGGCGCGCACTTCTTGAACCGGGGACAGGATGGCCGTCAGCGTCTCGATCAAAGCCTCTTTTAGTCCCTGCTGGACCGGGCCAGCGGCCGAACCGGACCGAGCACTACCCGCCGCACTCATGCCTGCTGTGTTTTCACCCGCAGCCCGCTACAGAGTCACCGCCACCCGGGGAGGAGCAGAGAGTCACAGAGGCGAAGCGCGCCAATGCATGGAAACGTGGAGGCGGGGCTTAGCGGGAGGAAGAAGCTCATTTAGGCGTCCGGTTCGGCCCACGTGTTTGTTTTTTTCCGTCTGTCTTTGTTTTTGACCTGTGGCTCCCTCTTGTGGAGCGGGGGAAATTATACTTTCAACTGCTGTCGGAAATATTGGTCACTATGAAAGCAAATCATTGAGTTTAATATCGTTTTTAAAATTGCACAGCTTCCTGTTGGCTTGAGACTGAGAGCACATACATTCAGATAGATGTTTTTTTCAAAATAAAACATGTCAGTGCTGTCAATGTCGTGGTGTTTAAATTTCGACATGAAGTATTCAGTTGTGGCTGCATTTCAAAATTCGGTATTCACTTACCTATACAATTCAAATCTTTATGGCCATAATTTGCTTCCATACCTATCAAAGTTATTAAGAAAATACCAGGAAAATGGATTATATTTCCACTATATAATTCATATAGTGGTTAAAACCTTGAAGGCTAAAAAAAAAAAAAAGTAAAAGACCATTGTTTCCTAATAGAAAAGGCTTTGAATAAACATATGGGATAGAAATTCAGTTGCATTATACTTACAGGAAATTTGACAAAAACGTGTAAATCTACTTAAAATAACAAGTTATATATCTGCTGCTGCAATCTTCTCTATGGGTCAAAACTTGCAGGCATGATGCAGTTGTGGCCACACCCCAACAATTGTTAAGTTTTGCATTTGACAGGCATGTAAAAAAACCCTGCTTTGACATCACTGATTAGGTTGTAGCCAGTGAACACTATACAGCCAGAAGTGTGTTGACGTCCCAGTTCACACACTTTTGGGGTGTTTTTCATGGCTTGGACATAGGTCCTCTAATTCCCATTAAGGCAAATCTCAACCCCATCACACATAACGGTATTTAAGAAATAAATGTGATTCCAAGTTTGGGTGAAAACCCCTTCTTTTTTCAACATGACAATGCCCCTGCGCACAAAGTGAGGTTCATTCAAATGGTTTGGTGTTGGAGAAGTTGACTAGCCTTTGCAGAGCCCGAACCTCAACTCCATCCAACATGATGGACGAGGAAGCAGACTGAGAGTCAGTGGCCGACCTCAATGTGAGCAAATTCCTGCAGCCAGGCTTCACAAATGTTGTTGAAAGCCTTCCCATAAGAGTTGTTATAACAGCATATTAATGCCCATGGTTAGAAAATTAGATGTTCCACAATCACGTATAGTTGTAATGTTCAGGTGTCCACATCACTTTGGCCATGTTGTGTATTTGAAAGTTTAAATAAACAGAAAACGATGCCATTTGTGATTGAGTCTTGATTGTGTACCGTTACTCCTACACAGTGCGTTGTGCAATACTATGCACGATTAACTAGTTCAACAGGCTCCTCGTCAGCTACGGCAGATTGGAAAACCTCCCTCCATCCTGTGTGAACAGGTGTAGTCTCACCTGAGCTTTAAGACGGGCCTCCACTTTCATTAGACTTCTCCATTCTTCACACAGACAGTAGTAATATTAAACCACTGTGAAACAATAGTGCAATTCTTTGTGATGCGTGACTTTCAGCCTGCACTGTAACTGTGGAGGTGGCAGTGGGTCTTGTTACTGAAGTCACCCCCAGCTCCACCTCATAATCCTGTTGCTCCAACAAGGAAACAGATGGAGTATCAGCAAGGTTTCCACAAATGTGAGACGAGCGTTTGTGACATGTTTCCTCTTGAAGCTCCACGATTCTCTGGATCTTTTCTGTATGCTGAAAATACATTCTAGTTTAATTTCTCACATTCTCATCTTCCGAGAAATCTTGTCACCAGGGGTTACATTTCTTCATCCAGGAGCTTGTCAACCAATCATCAGACCATGGTAATGTTTGGATGGCTTTTGAATAACATATTACTTGTTACTCATTTTACAATACACAGTGTGCCATAAACAATAAGTTAGTGCATGTAGAAACCTAGCTGTAATGTTTCCTAGATCTTAAACACACCAGCCAAATGAGCAATAAGACTGAACTTATTGTATATTTAACTATCTTAAAAACATGATATTCATATACCCGTGTGCCTCTCAGAGTCACTTTTACTCAGTGCTACATGTTGATTTCAATCATCAAAAATCAACAAATAGGAAAAAAAAAAGCACGTTTTTAAAAAAAAAATCTTTTTGAGCTAAAATGAAACCCTCGTGTTGCTGCAGCATGTGTGACATTAAGGAGAACACAGGTGTAAACAGTGAATCTTTTCTCTCACATTATCACTGCTGCACATCTGGAAGGATTAAGCAAGAGAAGAAAACCTGGGCACTTAATTCATCGCTCAGAAGTCAAATTATATAGTTGAATATTACAATGAAAACATGCTCCAGGAAAGCCAGTCAGTGTGTTTTGGGATATAGTGTGTTTTATATAAAGCTGGTCTACAAACTCAGTTGGGTTCTGTGGCCCTTTGCAAAGCGCTAAAGGCCGAAAACCTAACTTTTTTTGCTTAATTCTTTGAATATGCCCATTTCCCTGGCTGGTGTCTTTATTGTATCCAAACCTAAAATACTCATACTCAGTTTTTTCTTTTAAACTAAATTGAATAATAATAATAATAATATAATCCTTAACAGTCAAACTCTGCAAGACTTGAGAAATAAGGCCCTGATGTCATCTGCATAGGAAGGCCATGGTGGAGATCATAATTGTATCTTTGATAAAAGAAAGTTGTCAGTTCAGGGAACAGGAGAATTTCAGCTCCAACTGCTTCTGCATCTCACATTAATGTCATTCCTTGTGTTGTGAAAAGTGAGTTGTGCAGAATGTGACCTTGTCAAAAGTGTCAAGGTAAAAACTGTGAGATTCCTCATGACTGACGGGTGTCAGAAACACAGATTAGTTTACACTCAGTTGCCAGACTATTAGATAAAACCAGCTGCAACTAATGCAGTCCAATACAATTCGGTATCCTCTGTGGGTTATTGGTCTGTGTGTATTTATTCGTTTATGCAAGTATAAAATGACTATTTGTATTAATTGATCAATATTTTTGACTTTTCTCAGGTTGTATTTGTATATGACTTTCGATGTGTATTTTTCTCCCATTTCCCCCACTTGTAAAGCACTTTGTAATCTCTGGTTTTGACAAGTGCAATATAAATACACTTTATCAATTGTATCATGTTTTACTGAGAGGTGTGTCTATTTAGTCTCCCTTCACTGATATAAATGGAGTAGGCACAATATAAGAAACCCCTCTCACAGAACATTATAACCTACATGAAGGGAAGGGTTTTCTGCTGGCCTGCTGTATTAGACTGCACTTTAAGACAGATGTACCTAATAAACTGGCAGCCAAGTGCATGTGGTGCAGATGTAGAGAGGATCTAGTATACTCAGCCTAAGAATGAACCAAACACTAATACAACCGTTTCTTCTTGTTTAAGCAAAAAAAAAAAAGAACTCGGTTTATGTAGAAACAAGCAATGTTTTGCAACTGGATATTTCCCTCTCCTTCAAATGAGTTAAGCTAAAAAAAAAAAAAAAAACACAAATTAATACCCATCCCATTGCACCCAGAATAGCCACCTTTCCAAAAATGTATGCAGATGTTACTGACAGAAAGCAAAGGAAACCTGGGGGACAGCTCACAAGGGAGATAGATATAAGTGTACAGTACATATATATAAAATATAAAATCTGAAATATATTTTATATATATTAAATTGTGTTAGGGTTCAGTATCTTTCACTACACAGCATTAAGGTGGTGTGACTGATTATCTTTTTTTTTTTCTCAAATCCTATTATATAAACCAGAGGAGAGTCAAAGCAAAACAAATGATTCAACAAACAAATAAATGTGTGTTGGGGGGGAGGAAACTAAGCAACAGACGAAAGGCCTCCGCCCCGATCCGATGCCCCTCCCCCAGCCTCCAGCGGAGGGGTGAGCCAGCACGGACAAGGTGGGACAGACCCGTCCAGCTGTACAGCGCAGTGAAACATAACTTACATATTAGCTCATTTTTACACGTACAGTCGTGATCAAGGCACAGGGATCTTCTACAAGTTATTTTTTTTCTTCAATAAAGTTGTACAAAATAATACATTTTACAGTCTGTACAAGAATAATAGTCCAGCAGTAAAATAAAGACATACGTACTTAAAGCCAGGAGGGACAGGGAGAGGTGAGAGAATAAGGGGGGGGGGGGGGGGGGTAAAAGGGAGGGGAGGACTGATGAGGGCTGGAGCGTGTGTGTGTGTATTAGTGTGTGTGTTCCCAGGTAAAAATGTTGCATCCAGTCTTGATAAGTCATTTCTTTTTCTTCATGCTTTCTTTTTTGTGTTGTCCTTATTAAATAAAAAGTCTTTTATTTTCCATATGTTGAGTAGTTATCAAATAGCAGCAGGGGGGCTGAGGATGTATATGTATGTATGTGTGTGTGTGTGTGTGTGTGTGTGTGTGTGT
>CALSBV010010288.1:5339773-5363893 GCA_943590825.1 Bovichtus diacanthus
TGTGTGTGTGTGTGTGTGTGTGTGTGTGTGTGTGTGTGTGTGTGTGTAGGAATTCAGGCCTACGGAGAGATCAGATTTGCGGAGTGCCTACCCAAATGAATGTTCATTGTACCGATAAACTGGCCCACATACAGTAACTGCTGATTTTCAAGGTGTGTGTGCTGCTCTGATGCTTTCCTGATGACTGTATCAGGGTCACCTGCTGGAGGTGTCTGCTGCAACAAGTCAGGACTCAAAGCGGGCCAAAAGAAAGACACTTTTACACGTGCATCCGTCATTAAACGCAACATTGTTCTCATGTGTGCTGGATGATGTTACAGGACTAACACACACACACAGACAAAGAAAAGAAGAAAAAAAAAAAGAAGAAGAAGTCAGTTTTAAATGTCGCTGATGTCCTGCACTTTCAGATGTACAGAAGAAACATTATGTAGGAAGAAGAACAGGAGTTGCTCCGCTGCGACAGTGGGAAGAGGACTGAGCCAATGCTGCTACTCTGAGAGGAATTTGATGATTGTCTTTAAACTAAAGCGGCAACTTTCGTAAGTGTGCCACAAGCCTGCATCGATCAGACACAAGGACTGCAGGTTTCCTCACAACAATTCATGTGAAGCAACAACACATCAGCAGGGAAAAAATCATCAAGTACTTAGAACTAATACCATTCATTGCATGTGAGTCACTAGAATAATCCCATCACTAATTGTCTCCTGTAAAACATTCTTAAACATTTACAGAGAAAGCTCCAGCACCGTGAATTCAGTTTGGTCATGTCCTATCACAGGTCTCCAACTTTTGCCATATTAAGCCCTAAAATGCGTTTTTTGTTTTTCCTTTCTTGAGACTACACATTTGCAAAAAAAACTACATTAAAGACACAGATCATTAAATATATTTACAACAAGTGTTATTGATATGTAAACGACCTGCCTGACTGCATTATTAATTCCATTGAGATCAAAAGTGCCATCTCAAGTCAGTTTGGGGACAAACAAGAAAATAAACAGACTGGGCTTTCTATATTTAACAATTAATTTTTCTGATATATCCATTTCAGAATGAGTCATAATGTCTGTAGAGAATATCATCCAATGACAGCCAGCGTGTGGTGAAAACACAAAATCCCAAAAACTCTCCTCGGGTTGCAACATAATTAGATTGGTAGAAAAGGAGGAGAGAGAAACATTTTTTTTTTTTTGCTGTACACAACACTGATTATTTTTTTTGAATTTCCTCAAATATTTGCTTTTTAATTATTATTACTAGCTATCTAACGTCTTCGCGCCTCTAAATATTATTCAAATAAAACAAGCAAAATGCAAAACTCTCTTTGGTTCAACAGGTAGATAGATGCAACCAGGAACAATTGAGTTGCAAGTAAAACATTGCAGGAAATCTTTCCTCACAAATAAAGGCAGTGTACTTTAGCAGAGGTGCACCACCTCGCATGAAATACAGGCCGCCTTACTAATGTCAGAAAAAGTTTTAGGTTTACATTTTTGAAATATAATATTAAGCTTCAGGGAAAACAAAGCAGAGAGCCTCATTTGCAAAGAAAAGGAGGAATATTTATTGAGCGAAGTGATTGTTTTCTTATGGTTTTATTTAAACTGACAACAAGACGAGATGCGTCAGGGCAGTGTTTACCAACTACACTCATTAAATCCCTGGAGAAAAAAACTAAACCGTAACTAAACAGGTTGGGAACCACAGTGTCAGTGGGCTGCTGCTAACGTAGTCCAACATACTCATTTCCCGCCCTGTTTGATTCCTGCACGCCTGTCTCTTTTGACTGATCGTCCGCCTGTCGTTCTTACAACTAGAAAGGCAAGACGCTTGCTAGTAGCTGCCTCTCAGGGCAACGGTATGTGACCCCCTCTGAGATGTAACCCCCTCTGAGATAACTAGGAATGTGGCGGGCAGGGGTGAAATGTGACAGGAGGGCTGCAGGTAACACACTGAGGGGAACAGAGGGCTGGGTCTGCGGAAGCCGCTGGACGGACAGACGGAGGAGAAAGACACAAGAGTCGGGAAGGAGAGAGGCTAAAAGAGAACACAGAGGAGGACAAACAGTTTGGGGAACAAAGAGACGCCCGTGTGCATATCTCTGCACAAATGCACACCGACACAGATATTCATATAATTTTTTTTTTTAAAAACACACACGGAGGCAATTAAGCAGCCCGGTAGCATGGGCTCTCTGCAGGGGCCGAGTGGCTCAGCTGTTCCCACACCACAGCACACCCAGAGCCCTCGGTGGACAACTGTTCAGTCTGTTCCTGCCCCGTGTCCACAGCTCTAACGTCTAACTTCCCCCTCCCGTAACATCCCCGCGCTGAGCTCCCAAACACATAAATAACCTGGATGCGACAGAATCTAAAAGCTCTAAAATGATGACAGAGTTAACATGGATGCCGCCGACATCTGCCGAGGCCAAACTCTTGTTTATCTACAGCACTGGTCTGAGGCGGCGACACGCCCAGGACAAACACACTGCTCAATTTTTAGCAGTTCTGCCTATTAATAGGAGAAGCGCCAATAATAACCGTGCCTCGTAAGTTGAACTAAATAATAGCGGCTGCCCCAGTAACAGAGAGGTCTGCGGCGTTATGAATAACCTGTCCGGGTTATTCTGGGGTAGCAGACAGGCTGACTTAAACTCTGGAAATACACACAGGACTCTTGTGTGGGGAGTGAAAATAACTCAGTATTTACAAGAAAAGGTTAAGTACATTTTTAACTTTTTAGGGTATTTTCCACTTAGGTTTGCAGGTACAACAATTGTGGGGGGTTTAATGTAGGACAAACACAAATGAACACATTATTTACAGTATATACTTAAATCTTTATTTGTTTTTTATTCAATTAAATTTTTGTGAAATTTACAACAAATACACCAGTTTAGACTTGAAGTAAAAAAAGCTGAATTTAACTCAAAATTCCGATTTAATAATTTACAAAAATAGAGAATATATATATATATATATATATATATAAATAAATAAAATGTACTTTTGAAAATGTTCCTTTTTAATTCAAATACAACCTAAAGCTTCTTCCTAGAATAGACTCTGTAGCTCTCTAAATATTTAAAGTAATCCCACAAACAGCAACATGTTTAAACTACATCCCCTTCACACTAAAAATCGAAACTGCAAGTAAATATAAATTCCTTTTATTTTCAACAAAGACCTTACAATGCTGGCAGGCGACAGCATCAACATTAATGACAACAAGGCTGATAACCCTTGATCCTTTAATGTATTCAACTTGTTAAAGTGGCAGTATTAGGACAAAGGATTACTCAGATTACGAGCGATACATCTTCAGCTCTACACGGGATTAGGCGACTGATCCGCACAACCGTGGTGACTCGTCTGGCCTGCGCACACACACAAACACACACACAGCTGGACTGGAAAATATGCTGAATCATTAGCGACTTAATAATTAAATATTCACTTCATATGAACAAATAAAATAAAAAAGTTTTTTTGGCAATGTCAAAAATTCTATTTAAAAAACAGGCTGCATTTATCATCAAATAAGAAATTAACCGTAATAACAAACCTAACAACATTTAGTTTGAATATGCGTCTTGACAGGGTTTAATGTAATACAAACACACAACATCTGGGGACCTTTGCCCTGCATATGAGCAACTCGGCTTTCACACACACACACACACACACACACACAAGCACACACGTTTAATGTTACATAAATAAAACTAAGCAACAGGTAGGAGGATTAGAGGGTAGGAGGAACAAGAATATAAACCCTTAGATATATTTGTGATGAGTCACTATTACATTTAAAATAGTTTACTAATGTTACAAATGTATTTAACATGATACTTAATATGGAGTTAAAATGTGGGCACATAATATATTTATTTCATATAGCCCTTACCTTGTTAAGACTATAAGTAACAGAATGCCCTCAAAAGAGCAGCTTTTACAAAATCTTTCCCAATAAGAAGTTAATTAAACTGCAGCATTATTATGAAGTAGTCAAGCTAAATTGCACAGCTTGAAAAATTCTAAGCAAATTCCGGTTTTAAGCACTTTAAAAAACACTTGAATTTCAGGATATTGAAATCAGACTTTGCACAAGAGAAAAAACTGAAGCTTCACAAGCCTCCGAAACACCAAGTCACAAAAGTTAGAAAATGGTCACACACACACACACACACACACACACACACACACACACACACACACGAGGAAAGAAAAGAGAGAGAAGGCTGTGTCTGACATTACAGCGCTGCTCCAAAAATAGCTCCCTGGCGCCCTGGCCTCCAGCTTGGTTGTCATGGCGACAGAACCACAGGCGCTATAAATAGACAATCGGCTCCAAATCTTGTGCGACTGGAGTGAGGCCAGAAAGAGGGAAAGACAGACAGAGAGAGGAAAGGAAGAAAGAGCGGACGACAGATAGAAGAGAAAAGAATGATAGAAGAGAGGGGGAGAGAAACAAAGACATACAGAGAGGGAGAAATGCAGGGAATGGAGTGGGAAGGAGAGAGAGAAGGAGAGAGAGGGAGAGAGAGAGAGAGGGGAGAGAGAGAGAGAGACAGAGAGAGAGACACAGAGAGAGAGACAGAGAGAGAGACAGAGAGAGAGAGAGAGAGAGAGAGAGACAGAGAGAGAGAGAGAAAGAAAGAAAGAAAGTGAAAGAGCGAGAAAGAGAAAGAGGGGAAGAAGTGCAAGAAAGACAAGAATAAAAAGCAACAAAGAATGAAAAGAACAAATTAAAGTTAAGAAAAGAAAGGAAACACAAAATTGTTTAAAAAATAAGAATCAAAGACTTAAGAAAAGTGAGAAAGGAAGACGGACATAATGAAAGAAAGAAATCAAAGAAGAAAGAAGAGATTAAGGAAGACAAGAATTAATGATATAATGCAAGAGCAAGAAAAAATATGGAAATAAATGAAGAACAAAGATACAGAAAAAAGAAAAGTAAGGGAAGAACATTTGTAAAAAGAAAGAAAAAAAAGACAAAAGATGACAAATTAAGAACTTAAGAATTAACAAAAAGTTACAAAACCGAAAGTCGGAAAGAAAGAAGAACTGAATAAAAGAGGAAAACAAAAAGAAACAAACAGACGAAAAATAAAGAAACGAATATAAGACCAAAAGAAGGAAAAGAACCAAAATAAAAAAACACACAACAAAAAAAAAACACTCGACTAAATAAAAAAGGTAAGAAATTGAAAAGAGAAATTAGGCAATTAGTGTAAAAAAAAAAGGAAATAAAGTTTAAGAAGAGAAAAGAGTGACGCTGGTACTGGGAACACTGGCCTGTAAAACAGCAGCTGAACTTTGGGAGCGGCACAATCACTGAATACACAAAGAAAATCACAATACAGAGAGATTACAGCAGTTTCTCCAAGACGTCCACTTCAAAATGTACCCGACTCATGCTACACATCAGCACTGCATGTTTCACATCTAAACATTCAGATTCACACCACACTAAAGCAGTGACACCACAACCTCCCCCCAAAAAAAAGTGTTTTCCTTTGCCCACCCTTCAGATTCTCTCTCGCGCTACATCCTCGCGATGAGTCAGAGACTGAATCCAAGCTATTTTCTGTCGCTGCAGAAACACAACTACACATCACACAGAGAGAGAGGGGGGGGGGGAGTAAATCAGAGGGTCTTCGGCACATGACGGCACATTATCGCTGGGTCAAGATTTCATGGAATCGACGGATAATAAACACCGGCTGGCATCACAGCGAGGCGACACAGAAAACAGACACAGATACTAAACTATGGGACGTTCAGTTCCTCCTCTCATGTTACACAAGATTTACTATTCTCCATTTTCTGTAAAAAATAAAAATAACCTGGTTGGGGAGAGTTCTGCTAAAACAATCTTCCCAAAATAGTATCTATTAATTCTGATAAAGTTGGTTTGAAGACTTTAATAAAAACTTCCACAGCTCATCCCAATGCTGGGTTTATAATAAGAGTTAAACAAGTACCCAAATAACTGACAACTAATGGTTTTTTTTTGCATCATTGTATAATCATGCACTATATAAAGTGTCACAATATAGTTCAACATATGTTTCCAGAGCCCAAGTTGAGGTCTTTAAAATTGGATGAAATGTGTATTTGGGTTTTGGGCAAATTCTCACATTTGAGAAGCTGGAACCAATGAATGAATGTTTGGCATTTTTGCTTGGTAAAAAACTTTATGATTTATCAATTGTAAGGTTGGGAAATAAAATATAACAATATACCCTCATACCCTGAGTGAGACAATATACATTTTTTGTGAAATTATTTAATTTTGCCGCATATCTCAAAGCTAATGAGACTGACTAGGTAAGACATTCACTAAAATACACACCTGCTACAAAGCCATTAAACATTTATTGAAGCTCCTGACTCATGACATCAAGTCCTTATCAAATGAATAAGTTGCTCTGGCACCTTAAACGGCATGTGTATACGCTGTATATTAAACAAATATCTGTCACAGAACAGACCGTCTGTGCAGGTCGTCTGTCCAAGCAGATTATTACCATCCATATTTACATTTACTGTCACGTTAATTATGACAGGAGCAAAGCAGGATAGAGAACGGACTTTCACCCAGGAGATCCGGTTTGTGTCCCGTGTGAAACCAAAACTCAGCGCTGACTCACATTACCGTACTTAACTTACTAAACATGAAGCTGATTGATGATTAGCTTAGCTTAGCATAGAGACTGAAACCAGGGGGAAACAGCTAGCATGGCTGTGTCAAAAATCTACAAAATCTGCCCACCAGCTCCTCTGAAGCTCAGTAATGAACACATCATATTTTGTTTGTTTAATTCTTACAAAAAAACAAAGTTTAAAAGCAACATTTCTTTGTTTTTAGGGTGTTGTGTGCCGAACTACTTTTTGGCCGGACGCTGTAACTTCCTGAAGCCTCCGCTGGTTGCCTGGGAACAGTCCAGGATGTTGAAACCAGGGACTGTTTTGCATTTGTGTTGGAAAAAATAACTCAAACGATTACTCGATAATATAATTTAATACGAGGAACATCTTTAGGACGAAAAAAATATTTAATTCAATAGTGTGTTTGGAAATTACAACAAAAGTTAACAATTACTAACAATTATTTAAAATCACATGATGTTGTTTACTTATTATTAGTCCAAAGCAGCACTTAAGTCATAAAGGGTTTCATGATAAATATGTAATCATTTTAAATGCATTTTTGGAAATCCTGCTATGCAAACTACGGCTCTACAGTATGTCTTTGTTTTTTTTAAATAGCTGTTTAGTAGTGCATCTAAATCACTGAATGAAAAAAATAATTATCAAACGTCTAAAACATATTAAAAATATAAAAAGAGAAGTTTGTAAAGACTTTAATTTACAGATATAAATATTTTTAATTGTTTAAATTATGCACGAGTCCTTAAAAAGGGAAACCATTTCTTCTCAGGTTCTCAGAAGTGATTTAAAATCAGGGAAAGAAGCCAGAATATTTCAGGACAAAGTTTACAACTATGATCTCAGTATGGATGAAACAACAGAAACGTGACAAACAGGCCTCGTTTTCTGAGACAAAACAAACCCTCTCGCCTCCGTCCTGTTAGGGGACAAAGTCACGTAGTTTGGACTCTATATGTGAATTGTCAGCAGTGGACTGAACACAACACATCCACATGTAATCAAGGACAACAACATCCTCGCAAACAAAGTGTGTGACCATATAAGGTGTCAGGAAGTGTTGATAAAAAAACAACAAAACCACATCATAGAGGAGCATGACGGAGCAAAAACACAGTCAGGGAAGCTTCAGTGACTTCCTTCTCATCAGACAAAAAAAGAATCACGACCCGTCAACTTCTTCTTCCTTTTTAAAAAAATTGTATTTATTTTTTTCAATCAAAACATGAAATCACATGATATCGTTTTGTGTTTGTTTTTTTGTTATTTTAAAAAAAAGGGAGAGGTGGTGGTTTATTGGGTGGCCTTCACCGTTCATTACCGTTCCCAGCGCTGTTCCCAGTGACATTTTCATTTAATGCTAACAACCTTCATCAATAATGCTGAAGTTGTCTCTCTCCTAACACACTCGCTCATTCTTTCTCCTTCTGCAGCCTGCCTGGGTTAAAAATAGCTCTCCCCTCTCTCTTTCTCTGCTTCTCCGTTTACATAAGCACACAGAGGGGGGAGGGGAGCACTTCCGGTCTGGCCACCCAGCCCAGCATCTGATCCATAACACTGGGGCTGCTGGGTGTGAGAGGAGAGGAGAGGAGAGGAGAGGAGAGGAGAGGAGAAGAGAGGAGAGGAGAGGAGAGACCCCGCAATGCAGGGAAGCCCTCTCTTTCTCGATTTCAATCAATCTCTTCAAACTGTTCTCTTTTTAAAATCGTTCCATTTCTCCGTTAAGCTCACTCTGTCCAAAAATCACATTTCTTACCAGGGAGGGTTTGTCATGATCATCTTGACCCCTACTCTCTACACTGACACCCCAACTCAACACATAAAAACACACAGTACCAAACATACAAGCGACAAAAACACCTGTGCTCGTGCATGCAGTTTAAGTGATAAAGGACACGCATACACACCCGGTCAGTGTGCAAAATTTACTTTTTTTATCCACCGGCCAAATGGCTAGTGAATGTTCAAGTTTTACCAGCCACTCAATAGGTAACCATTATTTTTTTTTGCTGGGGAGTGATGCAAATCTACTAGCCACTTGCATATTTGACCAGGATTTGGCTGGTAAATGGTGCTAATTTTGTGCCCTGCACGCAGGTAATTCTATTTTATGAGAGTGCTTCTATTTTCTGCAACTTCATACTACAACACCGATACAGTTTAGAGGGAAATATTCTGTATTTTATTCCACTACATTTATTTAAGAGCTTTAGCAACTAGTTTGTTTTCATATTTACATTTTATATACAAAAAAAAACACATAGGCATATATACAATGCAATATATTGTTAAAAGCACAATGAGTAGGATTTGTCGAGGCCCCTCCTCCCTGGCTCAACAGGAGGTAAGGAGCTCACCAGCAGGTGAAGGCCGACGCCAGATTCACTCTCGTTTTGGAACGAGCTTTGTTCGCTTGGCGATCTGGTACCTGGTTGGTTTAGAGGTTGACGAAAAGAAACGTCTCGAAACACAGCAAACTAAGAAAAGACAGGCAGAAGGCGGGGTCTCTGCAGAAACAGACACCCCCACACACGTGATGATTGAGATTCTTTTTTGTATAAATCCATCATTGTTTTCTATAAAAATCCTACTCATTGTGCCTTTAAATATTAAAACCAGTGGTCCCCAATCTTTTTGGCTTATGACCTCTTACAAAGAAGCAGCATCATGTTTCAGATGTCTTTCCACGCTGAACTTCTCTCATGGTTTCATTTAAATTATTGTTTCAGGCTCAATATTTCACAAAAGAAGCAAATACTAAAGAAAAGTCTAAATTATGAAAACAAATGTGTTTAGCAACATTCTTTTTTTAACCCTTATTAATCATCACGCGACGTCTCAGATTTGTCTTGTGACCCTTTAGAGGGGCCCGACCCCTAGGTTGGGAACAACTGGACTAAACTTCCTAACTACATAAGGTAGTTAAAACCAGCTCCACCTCTACCAACTACGGCAGCGTCATGTTACGTACAAATGTATAGATCTGTATTACAATTTCATACTGTAATAGTATGTCACTCACAGGGGACATTTGTACTTTAATACTTGAAGCTAATTTTGCTGGGAATATTCATATACTTTTTAAGTAGGAGTTTGAATGCACGACTACTTGTAATGGATCATTTTACTTATGTAAAGAATGTGAGAACTTCTTCCACCACTGCATAACGTTACATATACAAAAAAATAAAAAATAAAAAATCTCATACATGCATGTTGACGCACCAGCACATACTGTACACAAACAGCCTCGCTCACACGTGAGAGAGTCGGCGAGACTCCGCCCTCCGAGAGCTCTGGCTTCATGTGACCACTGCATGCCTTGTAACAGAGGCAGGCCTGACTGAGATCAAAAGGCGGATAAGAAAAAAACAAAAAACAGAAAAGAAAGAGTTTGGAAACAGAGGAGGGGGCGCCTGGCCAAGGGAGGGTCGGGAAGCTGAAGATTTTGGGGGAAAGAAATGACATGTCAAAACAACACAAATCATTTCAATACGCAAAACAAAAACGACATTGACAAGGGACAAACGAAAGACACGCACATACACAAACCACCAGGTCAGTGTCTTAGTTGTTTGGCAAGACTGCTAACTAGACTGCAACCTAATAGAAAAGTGTACTTATTTGCCAACACATAATAATGCACCTCTGCCACTGCTCAAGCAGCACAATCTGCAATCAAGCATCACAAAATCTTAAAAGTTGGAGTCCGCGATTCTAATCCAATATACTTCTTGTCAAATTCAGAGAATATCTCCTCAGGAAACCACTCTAGCTGTCCAGTCTGTGTGGGCGCTGGGAAAAAAAAAAAATCTGGTGTTTATACACAGCCCTGGCTCTGTAAATGGGAAACAAACAAAGTGATTCGGTCCGAACCACTCCACCAACACCAATCAGCAACAAGGGCGTTCGTGGTCGAGTACGGTACAGGGGAAAAGGCCATGGATGTATAAAGAGAAGAGCAGTGGGAGCGAGAGGGACGGTGTATTTGGAGGGGGGTATTTCACCCAGAATTTCTTTGGGCGTCCAGTTCAAATATCCCCAATCATTATCCAGAATCGCTGACTCCACCTCTAAAAAGGATAAATCTGGTGATAATCAACTTTTTTCTCATCGTCAATCAATCCCATGAAAAGATCCTGTGTACTAAATTTCATGGCAATCCATCCTATACGCAACAGACTGACAGATCCGATGTTGCCCAAAAAGTCTAAAAGCACATCAATGAGACACGCGTACGAACAGAC
Source organism: Bovichtus diacanthus (assembly GCA_943590825.1). Taxonomy (NCBI): domain Eukaryota; kingdom Metazoa; phylum Chordata; class Actinopteri; order Perciformes; family Bovichtidae; genus Bovichtus; species Bovichtus diacanthus. The sequence continues at coordinate 5,350,701 of CALSBV010010288.1, forward strand.
GCACTGTGTAGGTAGTGCCGCATTCAATGAACTCATGAACCTCGACACTTTGCACTCACAGCAACCACATGCCAAAACGACCAAACACCCCACAGTGCGAGTATATATGAAAACTACAGAGAGGAAAAGGAGGCGCCTCTTTGTGTCACTTAGGAATATATGCATGTTTAATTATAAAAGTGCATGTATGGAGGTGGGGTGGGGGGAAAAGAGAAAAGGATATTGAAAGAGACTTACTACTGTGCGCAGTCGATGAGTTGATATTCGTTGGACCTTTCCCAGCAGGCCCGCACACCCTCGTCCTGCCAGAGGATCTTTGCATGGTCATAAAACTCCTGGAAAGAGAAAGAGGGGTCTGGATCAACGGCATGCCACAACTAGAAATAACTGCGAGTCAGGCTCTCGTTTTAGGATCCCTGAAATAAAGATATGATATCACAAAAAGAGCCACTGACCACGACGCAAAGTTTGCCCCCTGTCCGTGGCCTCCAAAATGACAGATACGACTAACAAAAGAATTACTACTTGGTATTTCAGAGCAAGCCAATCACGCACAGCGCCGAGCAGGAAGAGGCAAATCTTCCAGTGGGTTTAATTGATTAAATCGATCAACAGAAAATTTATCAGCAACTATTGTGATAATTGAAAAATCGTTTGTGTTTTGTTTTTTTTTTTAAAGCGAAAACGCCAACATTTTCTGGTCCCAGTTTCTCAAATGTCAAGATTTGATGCTTTCATTTGTCTTACATGACAGAAAAACTGAATATATATTTGGCCACTTTGGGCTGTGGGAACTAATAACAGGCATTTGTCACTTTTTTCTGATATTTTCTACAGAAATGTTTTTATCTAGAAAACAACGAGCAGATTAATCGATAAGGAAAATAATCATTAGTTGCAGCCTTAAAAAGAAGAAAATAAAAGAGATGATCAGACATTTACTCGACTGAATACAACAAATGATCAACTTCTCACATTGGTCGACGGTAAAATGGGAAAACGTTGTCCGTATCTTTGGATGATATCTGGGTTCATGGTTTAAGACCGCATTTCCTGTCCCGAGTCTCGATGGGTAAAAACGTTTAAGGACAGATGGAGGGAAGCAGCGATGCTCCCTGGCTTAGTTTGTACTTGAAGGCCGACTCGGAGAGGAGCAGCGGAATCTGACAGAGGCAGGAAACTGAACAGTTCACCGAGTTCGTGAAGAAACGGAGCGCTTTGTACGGACACAAGGCTTGGCTGTCACTACACAGGGGCCTATCTCTTCACTACGATCTGCAGTGGCTCACATACAACACGGTCAAGCACAAATAAGCCATTATGAGTCATAGAGTTTTGCTGTATAGCCTTAAAAAATACTTGATGTAACTGAGAGAAGGCAGGTTTTGCAGTGAGCACCATGTTACTGATGGATATAAACCAGTTGGTAAAAGTAACTGGCTGAGGTGGATAAATGTGACGAGGTTTATAACTGAGGTGTTGTTTGTCAGTTATTTCTTACCCCAATACAAACCTGTCAAGCATGAGTAACTACTGAACAATTTCAATTGGGGGAGTAAAATACAAGGGGTAAACATACTTAGGTTTCCAGACAGAGCAGTATAACTTAGCCAAGTAAAGTAAATCTGATCAAGGAGTTTATCTATGGCTATAAAGTGTAGTTCTCATCTGTGTTCTTTTTTCGTCCTTTGCTCTTATAAGTCAGATTCTAGCTAAAACCGGGAGGCCTCAGGGGTACCAATCGGACAGACTCGTCTCTGAACTAAAAGTAGTTAGTAAACGGGAAATCACAAGTCACGACGAAAAGGTTCATGAGGTTGGCCATCGTCCGTGAACCCATTTAGAATATGCACCCTTCCTTTTGGGATGAACACAAACGCACACCTTCACAGTTGCCAAATATCAAATTTGTCAAAACTGTGGCCGTCAAAAGGGTGGGGACATTTTTGTGGACCGCCAGTGTAACCTATAAAAAAAGGTCAGAAAATAGTGAAAAGTCACAATTTCCAAAGGCCTATGGTGAAATCTGAAAATTGCTAAACCCAAAAATATTCAGGTTGAAATTCCATAAGACAAAGAAAAGCAGCAAATGAACCCAACCGAGAAGCTGGAAGCAAAGAATATTTGCCATTTTCTCTAAGCCGTTCATCAAAAATGGTTCCATCGAATATTTGATTCATTTTCTTTTAGAGCTGAAATGTTCGGTTGATTCATTCATCCGCAAAACAAATTCGAAAAGTGATTTATCAAACAAAATGGTTTAACTTTTGCTGGTTCAAGCCTTTGCTTTGGTTAACGTCGTAATAAATTGAATATCAGTTTCGTCCGTTGTCCATCAGTTTCTCTTTGAAGCGTTTTCCCATCACAAAGTTTATCCATGGCTACACGTACAATCCAGAGAAAAAGCTATTTCATGACGCCTCTCATAGTGGTTGTGCAGCTCTGTGAAGAGTTTAAGAATAGGAATGGCTGCAACCCAAGTGTAGACCTACTTTGAGACCCGGTGCTCTAAAGACACGCTGCAGAATTATATCGTTCACTTTGAGTTGAAATGCATTTATAAAAATCGGGTTGAGAAAAAGGTATTCTGAGGTGACAGATCAGAGATATCATATCACTTATATAGTATGTAGGGCTTGATATGTTAAAATTAAAAGTGTTGTAACATTGTTTTATGAGATTTATCCGGGCAAATCTCACTCTTTTCAACTCTTTCAGACCAAAGAAATGGATTTAAAGCGACGTTCAAGACTATGCTGCAGCATGAAGTGGGCGCAAAGAGTCTTTCTGTTTATAAAACATCTACTTCATGTCTGTCCGTTCATGTCTGTTGTTGCTCTTAATGAGGTTTCTCCCTTCTTTTCTTTTTCTTTCTGTTGAAGGATTTTTTGAAAAACAGAGGGTGTTGTATGTTGTAAAGATGGTAAAGCCCTGCAAGGCACATTTGTGTAATTATAAAGTATTTACAGTAAATACAATTGAATTGACTACAATGACTTGTCCCTGCACTGCAGAAAATAACCTCAGCAACATTTAAAACATTTTTTTTAATCTTGCATCAAGGCGTGATCCGTTCCGAAAAAACATTTATTTGTGAATAATAACTTTGAGGATTACAGATTAAGACACAAAGCTCGAAAGGAAATCAAGATTTTGGATATTCAATCCAGGTTTTCGGTTTATTTTCCCTCCCTCTCTTCCTCCTCTACTGAAGGCAGAGTTAACCAGTCCAACTGGTTTCCAGTAGGCCCTAAGGCCAGGCGAGGGGGAGCAGGCGGAGGAGGACAAAATAGTTTTCTACTGTATTGTCTTTCCTGAACACACTCATTCACTTCAACGGGCAGGATCGAAATCCAAATCTATTGCTCCTGGAAACTTCTTAAAACATTACTTTAAGTGACCAGCTATCATGACGCAGAGATCATTATTCACAATAACAACTGTAACCCTGCTGTGACCCTCCACACCCCCACTTGAGGAACTCAGATCGAAGTGCGAGTGCTGGTCTTTCCCTCTTCAGGGGAAGTCGACTGACTGACTGACGGGTCAGCTTGAAGACAGGCCCGCATAATAAATTTACCATGAAGCAAGTAACAAAGACAATATCAGGAGACTTGCTTTTGCTTACACACAAATACGCTCACTCTTCACTGGAAACTCAGCTGCTAAAAACAAATCCACAACGTGGAAACGAACCAGTTTAAAACACAGAGGCTAAAAAACCGGGAGGACGCAGAGTTCTTCTTCCTCTATATGTAACCTTTCCCATATTAGAGAACAGCTCAAATGCTATTTAACAAATAGCTATTTACTTTCCAATTCCGTAGCTTCAAAGTTAGATTTCTGTTCCACTGATTGATTAAAGCTACTTCTCATATTTAAATCTGCAAACACGCTTCTTTTGGGCCATCATATCAAATAAAAAAGATAATTTTTAACGCAGTTAAAGCAAACAAGGTATAACCGTTTGATCTTGATTAGAAATTAAATATAAAATCAGCCGAGTTTGAGTTATTGAGGTTTTGGACTGTTGGTCGTGATATTGATATTTTAACAAAATATATTGAAACACAAGTTTTTTTATTTTATTTAAATAGAGCTGCTAATAACAATTTTTATTGTCGATTAATCTGCCGATTGTTTTCTCGATTACTTGGTGAATCACAATTTCCTAAAGCACAACATGAAGTTTTCAAATGTCCTGTTTTGTTTGACCAGTAGTTCAAAACCTCAAAATATAAAATTTCCAATTATACAAAAGCAGAGAAAAGCAGCAAATCTTCACATTTAAGAAGCTGGAAACACAGATTTTTTTGATTGAAATTTTTTCATAACTCATCAATATTGTCACAGATTATTTTTGCTGTCGATCAACTAATTGATTATTTGACAGATTGTTTCAGCTCAATCGAAAAGTTTAATCATAATCAATGGGTCTTATTACCATTTTTCTCTGAGAGGCGGCCGGGAGCAGACTGCGGCTCAGGGGGGAATCCCTCTGAGCCTCCGTGTTTCTGGAACACAGGTCCCTCTAGACACATTTAGGGTTATTACAGACAATCACTGTTAATGGGCGGCGTGGATCTCTCAGGTGAGAGGCTCATTCAATTGACAGCCTCCCAAGCGGAAGCACACCTGCTAATGACTATATCACTGCGCAAACACACCAGGAGGACTCATAAAGGCTGCCAGGGGAGGAACCTGCAGCACACCTTGCCACGGGACCTGCTAGGCAGGCTGGATCTGATACTCGACGACGTTTAGTAGCAGCTATAAAAAGGACATTGAGACCAAATACATCTATGAAAAACCCGACGCGTATAAAAATGTAAGCAGATTTGCATTCTCAGCTTGATGTCTTGCAAGGGAAATAGTACAAACAAATCAGGCTGTGATTGAGATTGACAACTGTTAAAAAATATAATTTAAAAGATGCAACTAATTTACGATTATATTAATTTTCAATTTATCGACCGATTATTTTCACGAGTAGATTGTATGGTCTATTTAACGTTTTTATTTTTTTTAAGAGATGAAAAATGCATTTCATCATCCCCCAGAGCACCTGTTTACATATTGTCTTTGTTTTGTCTGATATATCAAAACATATTCAGTTTAACATCATAGATGGAACCAAAGACGTTTTGACATTTTTGTTTTAAAAACATTACTTAAAAAAAACTTGATGTTGCAAAATACTGCTTCTGGTAATAATATGTAATACTTTGATGATACAACATAGACCTCCAGATGACATTAGACATTAGATATTAGATATTATTACTATAAAACGGGGACGGACAAACAAGCTAGTGCAGAAGTCAGAGAGTCGATGGATCCTGAGGAGGCAAAGTGCAACTTACCGAAGGAAACTCAAAATCCTTCTGGTTTACTTGGTGTAGGACATAATCGATTCGGCACTGGTTTGCAGGACAGGCTAACTTGCATGGCGGTGTGAGCGTAGTCATGGCAGCCACAATCGTCTGGATGGAGAGAACAGAAGAAGAAAGCTTAATACATTTGTTAGAAAAACCTACAACAGGGTTAATGTTGAACCCCTTTTTAGGTCACATTTACATTTTAAGGCACTTTTACAAAAAAAAAAAAATTAATTTCTCAATATCATTAAAGCGTTCCGAAATGTTGTCAAGCCTAAAAAATAAGCAACTTTCTCATCATTGTTCCCGGTACGGTAGAAAATATGCTACAAATCGTACAAAATGGGTCAAAAGATACATTTCTTACCTCTATAGCTTCTTTAATGTTGTTTTTAATATCATGAATTTTCTGTTTTTTCTCCCTGTGAAAGAAGAAAGGTCAAAGAAAGGTTAGCGTTTTTTTGTTTGTTTTTTTACACAAAAGCACAAATTGCGAGAATCAGGGATTATCAAGTTGAGTCAGGAGCCCATCACTTTGTTTGAATGCTAAAAAAATATATTAGTATCATCATTTCCAAAATATGGCTCCATGGGGATATACTGTACTATATCAGCTGTAAATCCAAATAAGGATAATGTAGCTGTACAGGCAAAACTTTTTTTTTTAATCTGATATAAGAGAAACAGCAACAAAAAAGAAACACTGATTATTCCAAAGAAAAAAAAAAAAAAAAAGGTAATTGGGAATTTGCAGTGTAACATACATTTCTCTTTGACAGCCTGGAGGTGAATTATGTCAGACATCAGTATTATGGCTGCTCCAGATGCACAGATACCTTTATTTTGCTGACCAAGTGCAACGCCTGAATTTTGTGTACTTGCTGATACCAAACGAGAACAGCAGAACTTGTCTTCACATGACATTTACTGAACAAAAAAACAGTAGATTCAGCGTTTGGAGGACAATACGGACTGTTACTGTACATTTGAAGGTGTTTTTAATTCCCAATATTAAGTACAACCTACCATGAGCACAAAGAAGAATCCAAAGTATTTGCAAATACTCCTTATTTTTTGTCCATTTATTGTTGTTAAGAAAAGCCCACACAACAACAGCGTTCAAGTTTATGAAATCTGTGGGCTTCACTGATATCAGTAGTAAAGGTCTAACGTCACACAGATCTTTTTAGAAACCATACAAAAGACGAGTTTGGAAATTTAAGTCAGATTTTATACTGAAATTGCCCTAATGAAACAACCTTATAGCTGCTTACACCATCAGGTCCCTCCATGGTGATATATCAGTATATCAGAACACCGAGCATAGCATACCCATGAGTGTTACACTGTGCAGTATCGTTTGTCGACATTACAGCAGTCTGTAATAACGCTCAAGTTGTGGAAGGATTTCAAATTAAAAGCATGGAACGCATTTGTTCAGTTTGAAGTGACTGTGGTGAGAAAGTAACAGCATCACTGCTGTAATGGAAACTTAACCCGGACTGAGGATGTTGTGGAGGAGAACAAAGTTTCAGCCTTAAAATGTTTTTTTAAATTTCCTTGGGAAAATGTTCTGTTAATTGTCCATTATTATTGGATGATACCAACAGATTGGCATATCTCAGTATTTACAACATCAATATCGATCACATAAAAATGTTTCTGGGATTACTAATCGGTGCTTTAATTTCAGAAGTTATTCAAATTATTGGAATTATCAATAATCATCAATTCATTTAACTGATCTTAAAAGCCAATTTGCAGAAAAAGAAACTCCTGTAACTAAATATTTCTTATATTGAGCGCTCATGTTGAAAAGTCATCAGAGCAGAAGATGCGTCTGAACATACATGTCAGTGTATTTATATATTACTCTGCTTTAGCCGTTACCTCATACAAGTTCAGTCAAAGTAACATGTAGACTAACACGAAAGGATGAATTATGACGGAGGACCTGTGGTGAAGGGATACACTTGTTGGAATGATAATATGGCTGCAGTGTTTTGGGATAAACTCTTCAGAAAAGGAACATTTCAGACAACTTGATTTCACAAAAGAACTTAAACAATTTTGTTGGTTAATCAATTAATAGACTTACAGAATATGAAATGGCAACAATTCTGCTAAACGATCAATTTAATTGTCAGAAAAAACACTGGTTCCAGCTTTTCAAAAGGTGAATATCTTCTGGTTTTCTTCATTTGTGCGGATACACACATCATTTTTTTTACTTATGGAAACGAGCTCTCCGATTGCCCTTCCAGTTAGACTCCACTGCATAAAGTTCTCAAAGTCAGGGGAACCAGTGGTCCCACTTTAAAAACGTTTAGATTACTTAACAAAATGGCTAAGAATAATCATCAATCTGATGATTTCCTTGTGGATTCAGAAAGGAGCTTCCCTCGGCTCCTCGTTCTTGTCCTCAGACTGATGAAAAAAGAAAAAAGAAAAAAAGACTACATTCCTCATACAAGGACCTCCACAAAAAAAAATTCAATAAAACACAGAAAAACACTGCCTCTCTCACCCTCATCCCTGCTATATTACTGTGTCACTCATCTCCTCAGCCTCCCTGCACCCTGCGCTGCTCTGCACCCGGAGGGGAAACTCCGCCAGGTGAACTCCTCCGGGCCAAAGAGAGCAACAAACCCCCCGCAGCTAAACGTGACTGGGGAGTGACAGCTGACTGTGGATTTGTCATTACGCCAGAGCGTCCGTGAAGAGCATCTGTTCGACATGACCCAAAAATAAGCCCATGATGAGGCTCCTAACCCAAAACCCCTTTCTAGGAAACCGATTATTAAGAATAGAAAAATGTGACTATCGTTTCCATTGCATCAACTAGGGATTGAGTTTTAGGAAATTCACAAGAGAGGGCGGGTTAAAAAAAAAAACGAAAAAAAAACACCCAGGGCAATGTTTCCATGAAAGCCTGAAACAGATAAAGCATTCCTGTTGCGTCACGCAAACTTTGAGTATTTACTCCAAAACATCAAAAAAATAAATCTGTCCAAAACGTTTGACTTCATGTTGGATTTTTCTTTTTTAACCAATGCTAAGTCTATCCCTTTGCGCCAACAAATATTTGTTTACTAGCCAGGCGATCAGTTTCAGTCAATTAAGATCCTTTCATGTGGAGAAATTCATCCAAAGTTTTCCTTCTAATAATCAGTACCATTATATATCAATGTACAAAATAAAAAAAGGAAAAAACTACAATCCTTCTCTCCGGCTGAGGAGGACAGTTGCTAATTTATATTGAAAGGATGTAATCATATTCTGCTTTGTTGTATGGACAACTAAAAGCACCTTTAAAGCTACAAATTATGTTGTATATGTTACACAATCAACACAGTACATTTTCATTTTCAAGCTACAAGAATGGTGAGACGTTTATACTTGGTTATTGTTAGTACTATGGTTAGTATTAGAGCTGGCTGTGTGCATTTATTGTTCGGGATAAATTAAGTGTTATGGATTTTATGAAGGATTGGATTATTGTAATCTAAAGAAATTAAAAATTGGCAGAATAATATATAATGGCAATCCATCAATTCATTCATTTAGTCTAGAAAATGTTGGAAAGTAGTGAGAAAAAAGTAAATCACAAGATCAAATGTCTTGTTTTGTTTGACAGATAATCCAAAACTTAAAAGAAATGTAATTCACTTTGATATCAACTGAGTAAATATAATATAAAACACAATAAAAAAAAAAAGAAAAGTGAATCCTCAGTTTTGAGAAGCTGAAACCAGAGAATATTTATTATTTCATTTCTTCTTGACATTCTTCATTTCTTGAAATGATTAATCGATTATCAAAACCACTGGGAAGTCATTTTAATTCATTTAATTAATTCATTGTTTTTATTTTTAAAAGCCATGCTGTTTGTTGAAGCTTTGTCCCAATGTCAAAAGAAATGACAATGAATGAAGACCAACAATTTTCCACCTCCTTGAAAACAAAGTTCCAAACTAACCAAGTATTAGCTGAGTGAAATGGACCCGCATGCTATTAGTATTAATAAAGCTCATTCCTATCATTTATATCCTGTGAAAGCACCAGTAGTCCTTCCTAAAACATTGGTTTTTGGTCAACAAATATTTTCCTATCTGATCCTGTAAGTGTCACCCAATCACTCCTGATAATGATCACTTTCTCACCTGCAGTCTGTAAATAAACCTGTCTGTAATGGTTTGGAGATGAAATGTGCCGCATGTGTGGGTGATTACCAGCAGAGATACAGAATAAAACATGGAGGGAAACCAACACTTACTCTGCGTTGAAGCCATTAACGTGCAGTATTCGCATCTGTTTGACTATCGTGCTTTTCCCGGATTCACCGGCACCTGAAAGCAGAAAGACGACAGAAAAAAAAAAAAGGTCAGAAAGTGTTTAAGTGTTGAGCAAAACTCCTCTAAAAAGGGCACTAATGAAGACATCCAGAACAGGGATCCATCTGAAACTAGAGGACGTTGGTTTAAAGACGTGTGAAGGTTTAGGCCTTTTGGGGTCTTATTAGTTCCTACAAGATACTCTTTCGATTTCACATGATAAGCTTATAAAATACAAAACGCAGCTAAAGATTAAAACAAGATTTTACTTCTTACTGAACGGTGTGTAGTTGGGCTCCCTTGTAACATTTCATATACGTCTATGAATTGTTTGCAGTTCCGCCAAAAAGAGATTTCTCCTCTTAACTGACTGTTAGATGTCCGAAGAGGTAGAATTATTAAATATTTCACAAATTAGCAAAGTAAAAAAAAAAAAGTAAAAAAATGAATCCAAAACAATTGAAACTACCTCGACCAGCTACAACAGTAAAATTCTACTTATACAATGCATCAGCGCTAACTATCTAATAATACGATATATTTTCAGCCAAACAACTTTCAATACTTTAAAGTGGCAATAGACTTGTTTTTTGATTTAAGTCTTACTTATAAAGTAAATGTTGATTGCACAATGTAACGGCTATAGAATAATGACACCATCTGCGTTTAGATTGGTTCCCTATAAACCTCGCTTTCACCACCGGGTACGCTCTCCCGTGGGAAATGAATTTACGCTCGATTTACGGCACGACGCCGTGGAAAACAAAGTGCATTGTGTCCTGTGCAGTGTTGACAACTCTTTTCCAAGGAAAGCACTTGCTCCAAAAAGCCATCGTCCACGTCACACGCTCATTTGCATATTGCTGACGTCATCGCACATCGTTTGCATGAAGCTTCGTGGACGTGTTGGTTGTACAGAGGGAGAGACGGCGTGCTGTTGGCGGAAGAGCCGGTCACTGCGATGACTCTGAGCGCCGTCATTGGGACGGAATTACAAAATAATATATCTGGATATATTTCTTGCTTTTCCCCCTTATGGTCTAAATAAGTAGCCAATTTTGTCACTAGTAGTAGGCTGTGAGGAAACCGGAAGCGATCCGGTTGACTTTGAGACAGTGGCTCGAAAAGTTGTCTATTGCTACTTTAAGTACATTTTGTTCGCAATACGTCTGTACTTTCACTGAGATACAAGGTTAAATGTAGGACTTTTACTTGTACAATGATGTGTTGGTACTTTTACTGAAGTAAAAGGATCCGAGTACTTCTTCCACCACTGCTTCCAGATGTGAGAGAGGGGCTCTCAGCATCAGGGAAGACGACAGGAAGAGACAAATCAGCTCAGAATATCGTCAAAGTGATTTTTGCCTCTGAGCACAAGTGAGATGTCATTAAGCCCAGAAAAAATACTTTTAAGAATCAAGAAAAATGTCATTCTCCATAATTCTGGCATGATAAAAATGTGTTACACGGTCACACATGTTCACAATGGAAAAGACAAAAAGTCCTGTGTGTCCTAGCACACTGAAAAAGAAAGAAACCAGGCCATAACATCTCCGAACCTGGACACAAGGAACTCGGCTACAACGCTGCAATTTAGAGCGTGAGTGCAAGTGTACAAATCTAGGATCAAGCTCAGATTAGAATGAGCAGGACAGTGTTTAAAAGGGAAGCTAGTAATCCTAATAGTAATCCTAATAGTAATCCTAATTTGCTCTCCATACTCGAAGAGGCTTGGCAGGATACTAGCCCAAGCCTTGAGGTTCAGACTGTATCATGATGACATGGAGGCCTGGATGATAAAGCCAGAAATAGCTTCATAAAATTAAAAATAGTGGAGTTTTTTTTCTTCTCTCCCAACGACTGATTAGAATATCCATTTTCAGAGTAGCTGGTGTGGAGGGGATTATGCAAACGTTGAGCGTGGAGTGTGACACATAGCATCAAACGTGGAGCCTATAGGCCTAAATGACTCAAGGTGAATATACACAAACACTCATTTTGCCGTGCGCTGTCCCGTACGTCTAGAAATGCCTACGAGCGAATGCTGTTCGCCTGTCTGTCCGCCGTCTCTCACATGTTCCGTAATCATGCTCCATAATAAGCCATGAATGCAGCAGACAGGCCTGCTTTTCAACTGTCCCGTGTCAAGACACTGTACAAACCTGGTGGTGTAGTGACATCATGTCATTGCATCATATATTTTTGAAGGCTGTGAAACATTTTCATGTGCACAATCGGAGCGAACAGCTGTTACATTTTTTTAGAAAAGGAGGTGACATTTGTTTTTGGGGGTGCAACAATTCAGCACAAAATGGGCCTAAAACTGAACATACACACACACACGCATATATATATATATATATATATATATTAATGATGAACTTCACAAAACCTACCTAATAGTAGTAGCCGGTGAGTCGCTCGGTATATCTGCTTGTCTTTTTGGAGCTGCTTCTCTATCTTTTTGTTGGCTTCCCTCTGTGCCTTCTCCTCATTTCGTTGGTCTTCGGTCTTACTATTGCCAAGACAGCCCATCTTCCCAAAAACCCAGTGATAGGTTCAGGGGGGAGGCAGGGTGGGTGGTTGGTAGGTAGGTGGGTGTAGGGAGGGAGGAAGGAGGGAGGGTGTTGATCAGAAGAAAAATCAATCAATCCTAAATTCCTAGACTGGCCCAACAGAGGAACACCTGGCTCAAAATGGGTGACATTTATGTTGCCAGATAGAACGAGATGTTAGGTAGTAGACGCTGGGCTCCACCAGGCTTTGGCACAATGTGTATCTGATGGATGTGGCTATTTACTGGCAATTGATCAACAATAGATCACTAAAAAAAAAAAAAGAAAAAAAAGAAAAGAAAAAGGAGCAGAGCACCGATGCCGCCCTCTCAGATGCTCGATTCTTGTGTTTTTCACTGTAAATCCGCAATGAAGTCATCAACATTGATATGAGAGAGTGGATGTGAAATTTCCAGGCTTGCAATGTACATGAATGGACGTCGGTGGTCCTGTTTCCTTAGAGGTGTTATCAATTTAAACGTTGGCTTTTCCAACATATATACACGTGCATATATATTATATATATATATTTTCACGCTAGTATGTTTAATTTTCTTAGCAAATGTCTCCTCTGGAGCCCATCTTCGGCAGATATCTCACACTGCCATTCAATCTTTTTCCACTCCAAACCCTATTTTGTCCCCCCCTTTAAATGTATATTTTAGGTTATTATTAGGGTTTTTTTTTTTTTTTTTTTTTGGTTTTTTTTTTTTTTTTTTTTTAAGGGTTTTTTTTTTTTTTTGCAATCCACCTAACCAAAGCACATCAGAAGGCGGGTGGGAAACAAATAAAAAAAATGAATATTTCCTCTTAAAATGACGGCATGTGAATCATCAGGCTACACCGGGGCTTCTTTCTCTATCACCACCGTCTTTCAAACCCGTCACATTATACACCGTTTTTTTTTTTTTTTTTTTTTTTTTTTT